>JALMQS010000149.1:10920416-10985761 GCA_024734495.1 Forficula auricularia
CCCTTATTTGCATAGTTGATTTTTAATAGAATAAAAATAATAATAAAAACTAGTTAAATAAATTGTATAGTATTTTTTCCATTAAGAATCCCTTCATTTTTGGATTGATTTTTATCCTTTAAATATATTGCTGTAAAACATACATTAAGATTTTGAGAAATATATTTATTACAAAATCATTTTTGAAAAAAAAAAACGATGAATTTTTTCGTTATGCATTTGCCTTGCGACGAATCTGCCCCCGATGAATTTGGCCGACCAGAGTTGAATTGATATGTTCTGGCCACTAATTAACAAACTTCTGATCATATAATACCTGAATGTGAGTATCTAATAAAACATTTTAAAAAACAAGTTAAAATAAATGGGACTGTACATATTTACTCCAGAATTTAACTATTTATTTAATGCGGTCATTCATTAATTTAATTTAATTCGGTGGTTAAAATGCTAATTATTTATTTACATATCGCTTAAATAAATAAAGCGAGCTAAAATTGAATTTATCAAAAATTGATGAAATAAATATATACTAGTATACGTACCCCTCCATATCTATTAATGAAGTTACTAATTTTAATGATTTATATGGTGCTTATGAGTCAACCCACAAAAAGAAATTTAATGAGCTTTGTGAGTTTTATAAATCTTTATCTTTCTTAAATATTAATTTCATTAGACCGATCTTGGTCACATTTATTTATTTATGTATTTGCATAAACTCAGTCATAAAAGCTAAATAAATCTCTCTCACAACACTGCTTTCTGATTTTATGGATATTCAGAATTTCCTAAATCAACAACAATAACGCTTTTTTTTAATGCAATCGAATGCAAGAAGGGGTGCACCAGTAAAGATGCAGCCCCTATGGATCTCGAAAGACCCTTGCATTACTGAAGAGAAGGGAAAGTTGATTAAGTGAGAGGGTGTAGACGTAGGTGTCTATACACTCGGGTTTTGAAGGTTTGAAGATTATAAGTGCTGAGAAAGATGGAGGCTGGGAGAGAGTTCCAGTTCCTTGAAGTCATGGGGATATATGTATTGGCGAATGAAGTGGTCCGGCACTTTTCTAATTTGACCGCGAATGAGTGTTGGGAGTCGGAAAACGTGTGCTACGCACAAAGCATGCTTTGTGGGAAATTATTGATTTTATCTCATCAGACCACCTGCCGTGATAGTATCTATAGAAAAGGGAAAGGGCAGAGACATTTCTTCGATGAGGGTAGAATCGTCAATTAGCCTGACGGTTCGTTTCTGAATTGCATCCAGGGTAGCAAGAGAATATTTAGAGGCTCCTCTCCATAGATGAGAGTCGTATTCGAGACAGGGGCGGATTTGGGCCTTGTAGATGGTGAGAAGATGAGGGGGCTTGTAGAATCGCTTGGACCTGAATAAGTAGCCAATCTTCCTTGCTGCAGATTTCGCCACAGAGGACATGTGTTCATTCCAAGACAGGTCAGATGCGACAGAGAATCCCAACATGGATAGGATGTCACACATTCAGGGTATTCGAATCGAAGTGAATATCAGGGAAATTTTTATTTTCGAGCCTAGAAATTAGACAACATTGAGTCTTGTTTGCATTAAAGTTAACTAAATTTTTAGAGCCTCATTTATTCAGTTTGTCTAGGTCGAGACTGATTGTGGAGGCAAGATTTGATTCGATTATTCGGGAGTGAGGGCTTGTCGTGCAGAGTGCTATCGTCGGCGTAACAATGAGTGGGGTTTGACCTTTGATCGATAAGGTCGTTTATATAAATTAGGAAGAGTGTGGGGGAGATTACAGAGCCTTGGGGAACACCAGCGTTTGTGGAGAACGATTCAGATGATATTCCATCCACCACAACTTTGATACTACGGTTTGTCAGAAATCTTTCTATCCATTTGCGAAGTGTTGTTGTGAATCCAAAGGCTGTCAGTTTGACAGTTTTTTTTTTTATTATTATTATTATAAGAATGTAAAAAACCGCAAGCAGGGTTGACTCTTATATTCTAGAAGAAAAGTGAGATGATAGAAATATATATAAAAATTAAAACACGAATAGTAGGGAATTGGACAATAAATAAAAAACAAGGTTTTTATTAAATAAACAATCAAAAAATCAAAAAAATATAAAACTTTTATTTTGTTTTTAAAAACAACGTAAAATTTTTATAATTTTTTGATTTTTAAAAAGGGAAAAAAGTTCAAGATGGTTGAGTGATTGAAGCTAAGAATGTATTGTAGAAATAATAAAAAAGTTTAAAGATGTTTCGCCGCATAGTGTAATTGTCTTTTGACAAAGAGTGATAAGATGGGCCAGTGAGGAAGTCGAAATAAATTTACGAAACGTCTGGGCCATTTAATAAAAACTCTGTTTTTTTTTTTTTTTTATTTTTTTTTTTTATGATAATGATTAGAGAAGTAGTTACAACAAAAAGGTGCAACCACTAAAGGCCTGGGTTGGCACCTCCATCGTGAAAAAAAGAAGAAATAATTTTATGGGTTGGGCGGGGGTCGAAGGTATCTGTGGATACGGGTCTTAAATAGCTGAAGGTTAATTGTCCAATTCCCTACTATTCCTGTTTTAATTGTTATTTATTACCGATGCGAGTGATGTAAAAATATATAAAAATTTTTACTGATTATAAACTTATTAAAATCTGCTAAAGAAAATTCAAATCAAAATGCTTCAAGGGTTGAGTTGTTTATGAAAAAATAATTCCTAGCTGAAACCACTTAATTTAACTAGATAAATAGTACTCAATTATATAATAATAAAATATTTTCAGAAGCCTTCTAAACTTGTAGAAAATGTTTTTGAAAATCTCTATCTATCAACGAAAGGACAGTTTTACCTGTGCTTGAATTGGTATTCTCTTATCTCACCCATTCTTAATATTTTTTCACTCATATGAAATCAAACTATAAAAAGAAGCATTCTGTTTATCGCCATAGGTTCATCCTATCAAATTATTTGCTTATCTAAGTTCAAATCCTATCGCATCCTATCCAAATGTCACCCTTAAATTTTTTTTTTTAATTTTGTAGATAACAAATTTTTATTCAGAACTGTCTCTGATTATCATCTTTTATTATTTTAACTAGCATATAATAAAAAAAGTCATTAATAAAATAACAATATCTATTGTCGAATCTTAAAACTACAGCATCCGATAAAAATGATATATGAACCTGAAACGTGTTATCACCTTTGCTTGTTCCGGAAAAAAAATCTACTGGGTGTGATTTATCAACAGACGTTAACTTTGGATTTTATTTGCTCTATTGAGAAATGTGTAGAAAAAATTCTATATCGAGATCGAAGGTTTTAATTTAGTAGAAAATTCCTTTTCTTCTAGAAGTTTATTGAAGGATAATTGATTGGAATAAAAGTAATATATCAATCTATCTTTTTCTATAAAAGTATAAATGAAAATATGGTATTTATATTAGTCAAATATTAATAACGAGCATTTCTTGCATGGCTTCGGCCGCCCTCGAAGCTAATTATCAATATATATTTCTTTATTTATTTATTTTTCGAGGATCTTAATTCTCTTTTAGAATAGGTGTTGATTTTCCTTGTTTGCAAAAAATAATAACACAGTTATATTTTTTTCATTTATTTTATTTTATTGTTATATCAAGGGACGTTTCGACATATACATTCATGTCATCATCAGCCTAAAAATAAAACCATCCTTTCATTATTTCCAATATCTATAATTTTATAAACAAATGAACACATCACATCTTTTTTACATTATTTACATTCTTTCTTACATCAAAAAAAGCATCAAACATACCTTGAACAATCCCAAATTTATTTGATCCAATCAAATCACATTCTGATTCATCCGAATACATATCACAATTATTTCCTTTTTCTATTTTTACTATTTACTGATCTATACGATAACACAAAGAACTCCAATTTTCAACACACAAAGCACCAGTGAATACACATCCCGAAACATTAAATCCCCTAAAATGTATTGCCAACCCAAAAACCTTCCAGTATCCCCCTAATATTCTAAAATTTTATCAAAAAACATTAAAATGTCCTTCTGTCCACACACGGAAAAAATAAAAAATCCATCACAATACTAATTTCTTTCGCTGATCTTATTCAATATTCCAGAATAATATCTGCTATTATTTTCTGTATCTACCTTGAAGTTCACAGTTCTTTCTAGATTTTTTCTTATAGATATAGATTCAAAGAATTTTCTTTTGAAAGTATTACTTTCAGCGTATAAAATTTTTGGGTCGTCAAATTTAAAATTATGAACCTTATCTACTGCATGTATGGCTAACGCCGACACAAGATTTCCATGTATTACAGACTTCTCATGTTCTATCAATCTTGTCTTCAATTTTCTTTTGGTTTCACCAATATATATTTTTTCGCAGTCCTTACACTCTATCCTATATACCACATTATTTCTTTCATTCTTTTCTAGCTTGTCTTTGTTGTTATAAAATTGTTTTAATGGCTTATTACATTTAAAACCTATTTTAATATTGTGTTTTTTAAAAACATTTTTTATTTTATCTGATATATATGGTATATATATAATAGAGTGTTTATAATTTACCTGATTAGTTCTAGAATCAGCGTTAATCCTTTTTTGTCTTTTTTTATAATATATATTTTCCACATATTCACAAAAATCATCCGGAGAACCATTATTTGTAGCTTTACTTTTTAGTTTTTCCATGTTCTTTCTTATATAACTTGGGTGGCATATTTTGTGTATTCTGTCTATTTCATTGTAAATGGTATTGATCTTATGTGCCATTGGATTATCTGAATTATAATTTAACATTCTGAGAGACTTTGTTTTCTTCTCATATATGTCGGTCAACAATCCATTCCTTCTCTTCACTATTTTAATGTCCAAGAAACAGATCTCATTGTCCTTTTCTTTCTCTACTGTAAAATTTATTTTTTTATTATATGTGTTAAAATACTGTAGAAATTCATCTACTCTTTGTTCAGGTACATATGCGAGACTGTCATCCATATAAACCATGTAAAATATTATGTTGCTATGACTCACCATCACTTTTACAAAATCATCTACCATCAAATTTGCAAGTGTTGGGCTTAGGCATCCACCCATAGGCAAACCAGTTGTCTGCAGATAAATTTGTTCACCAAATGTGAAGTAATTATTATTCAGGCACAATTTAACACCCTCAATGAACGCATCATATGTCAAGCTAGTATGTATATTTATCTCATTCCATCTATCACTGAGAATCTTTAAGATCAAGTCATGTGGCACCGAGTTGTACATATCCTGAATATCAAAAGACACAAATACATGGTCATCTCTTAATTTAAATTTTTTTAATTTACCCACAATCTCCATGGAATTTTTCACTCTATGGTCATATGATATTATATTGTTGATTATATTTGCCAGATATTTACTAAGTTTTTCAGTTGGCGAATTGACTGATGAAATAATAAGTCTCAATGGCATGCCCTCTTTATGTAATTTGGACAATGAGTATGCTCTACCCAAGCAAGTACAAGCAGTTTTTAATTTTGTACATATAGGCAAGTCTATCAATTCCTCATTGAAAAGATTTTTTACATATTTATTTATTTTATTTTCAATTTTAGTTGCAGGCATAGAGTTTATCTGCTCAAAAATTGACTTATTATTCAATATTTCCATCATTTTACTGTTATAATCATTACTATTTAATATAACCGTAGTATTTGATTTGTCACTCAATAGCACTTTAATTTCATTATTATGAGTTTTTAAAAAAAATTTTGTTTCTTTAAAATTCTGTGAGATCTCCCCCTTCTCACATTTCCAATCAAATGACGCTTTGTTTTGAATATGATTGTGTATTATATTAATCACATTGTTCCTGATGTCCTTGTTCATCTCTTCTTCCCTCACATCCAATAATGTTCTTTCAATGTCACCAATTAACTGGATTGTTGTTGGACCAATATCATTATTCAGGACCAGGCTTAATGTTTTTTGATTAAATTTTAGAATATTAGGGGGATACTGGAAGGTTTTTGGGTTGGCAATACATTTTAGGGGATTTAATGTTTCGGGATGTGTATTCACTGGTGCTTTGTGTGTTGAAAATTGGAGTTCTTTGTGTTATCGTATAGATCAGTAAATAGTAAAAATAGAAAAAGGAAATAATTGTGATATGTATTCAGATGAATCAGAATGTGATTTGATTGGATCAAATAAATTTAGGATTGTTCAAGGTATGTTTGATGCTTTTTTTGATGTAAGAAAGAATGTAAATAATGTAAAAAAGATGTGATGTGTTCATTTGTTTATAAAATTATAGATATTGGAAATAATGAAAGGATGGTTTTATTTTTAGGCTGATGATGACATGAATGTATATGTCGAAACGTCCCTTGATATAACAATAAAATAAAATAAATGAAAAAAATATAACTGTGTTATTATTTTTTGCAAACAAAGAAAATCAACACCTATTCTAAAAGAGAATTAAGATCCTCGAAAAATAAATAAATAAATTAATATAAATAAAATTCTCAGATCCAATCTTATAAATATATATTTCATTTCGAAATTCGAGTTCAATTATAATTATATTTCAAATTTGCCGCAAATGTACCGACGGCATCAGCGCTCCCTGTCGGCAGCATTCTCTGAGCGTTGCTGCAAATTAATCTAGGCTATTATATATAGTATATTATCTTCTAAAAGACTTATTAACTAATGTGTATACCAATCAGATCTGTGACGAATATGGCTATGGCTTGCAACTTTGGAGAGGAGCTTCCAAGCATTATCTTGCCACCCTGGATGAAATTCAGAAGAGACCAATAAAACTAATAGTTTGATTAATTTTCTGGCTTACTGAGGAATCGTCTCTGTCCTTTCTATCTACTATAGATACTACCACGTCTTTGTTCTGGCAAGTTAAAATCAATAATCACCCCCGAAAGCCTCATTTGCACGGTCACATGATTTTTTTATCATTCAACATCCATTCTCTGTCAATTTTCATATAAATCCAACAAGAATCGTTTATCCCTCGATTTCTAGAGATTGAAATCCCCGCATCCTATATCTGTCATTCACGCGACCTACCCTTTTTTATAATTCGTGTTTAGAAAGTTACGAAATGTGAGAAAAAAATAATTTTCAACCCTAATTTTTTAGTTATTCTGTCATGATAACACAAAAAATCAAATAAAGTAAAAGCGCTTATAAAGTTTGTTTTGGTGCAAATGATTTTTCAAAAAAAAAAAAATTTTGAAGGATTTTAAGAAGAATTGATAAGAATTTTGGTTTATTAGTTTTAAAAATTCTCGGTGAAATAAGCAGAAAAAGAACTAGGTATCTAACAAATAATAATCTGAAATTTTGAACATGTATTTGGAATATTAATTTGCACATCTACCCATTAAATAATAAAGTAAAGGGTTTGTAGTTTCATAGTAAATGAAATAAAACTCAAAGAGGTTTATACAAACTCAATATATTTTGGATTATTAGTCCATCATCAGGAGTTTACAGGTTAAAACGTTTTCGAAATCGAATTAACTAAGAATTTATAACTAGTTGAAATGGAAATGGACGTCTGTGTCGAATTTCAGCTTTCCACTCTAAACTTGTCTAAAAAATGACAAATCATTAAACTTTGTAGGAAGCAAGTCTTGTAAAATTTTCAGTACTTCAATTTATTTTCTACTACTGCACATAAAATAAAATCTTTTAAAAAAAAGATTTTTACACAAAATTTTAATAACTGTTTTTATTACTGTTCATTGCTATAAAAGAGTCAAGTCTGTAATGTAAATTTCGACTATTTTTCGACTAGCTAGTGCTCTCAAATTTCGCATTCGTGCCTAAGTCCTGTTGTACAATAATCAGAAATATTTTGTAATTTAACTATTGCTGAAGGTATCGAGGAATCAAATTAAAATAAATAATATCAATCGATTCTCACATAATAATAGAGGAAAAAATATTCTAAATCGCATTTTTGAAGTTTCGATCATCACCTTCATAGGTCATGGTCGAAAAAATTTAACACAAAAAGATTTGAAAACTAAAAAAGTGTTAAATCTTGCATAATAATATAAAACTTTTTTTTTTGGGAAAGCAAATTTCACGGCTTTACGCCACCAAGAGAGGTTTTCCCCTCTGAAGAAAATCGCCGACACCGGAGCTCCACCGATATCTTTCCATCAAGCCTTTCGAGTCAAAAACTCATCTTCATCCATCATCGGGATTATTCCCCACATTACTGTTCGTATTTAGCTATAAAGAGTCAAATCTTGTAATGTAAATTTCGACTATTTTTCGACTAGCTAGTGCTCTCAAATTTCGCATTCGTGCCTAAGTCCTGTTATTACAATAATCAGAAATAATTTGTAATTTAACTATTGCTGAAGATATCGAGGAATCAAGTTAAAATAAATAATATCAATCGATTCTCACATAATAATAGAGGAAAAAATATTCTAAATCGCATTTTTGAAGTTTCGATCATCACCTTCATAGGTCATGGTCGAAAAATTTAGTACAAGATTTGAAAACTAAAAAGTGTTAAATCTTATATGTAAATATAAAAATTCTTAAAACTTTTTTTTATGCACTAACACTTTTTTTCTAAAATATCTATAAAAAGCTTTGGGATAAACGAAGAAAACTTTAAGCATACGCTTCATGAATATTGATGGATGCAGAATAGATATAAATTTGGAAACAAATTTTCTCTCTCCATCCCAAAGCTTTTTATTTACATTGGGGAAAAAATCAATTTATACTTTTTTAGTGAATTAAAAAAAAAATAATGTTAAAAGTTTTGTATATTTGGCTGATTCTCAAAAAAATCGAAAAATGACTTTGATAATTTGATGGAAATTTTTTTTAATTATTATGGAATTTCTTTTGTTAATTTGATAGTACATGGGCTAATTGTTTAAAACGTTATGGTGGTCCCCAACTTTTTTAAGTTTAAAGTGGGTTGAGGGGGTACATATAGTTATGGGTTCAGAATGGTTCCAAAAAAATTATGTGATACCCGGAAAAAATATGTTAAATGGTGAGAGACAACACGGAACATAAACTTGTTCTTGTACTGGTTTACTGGACCGTCGCTTAGAACACCAACACCAATAATTTGAATGAGGGAGGTGAGGGAATGAGAAAACGAAACATTATTGCACAAAAGTAGAAAGAATAACCTTATAATTTTCCATGTACGATACTTTACTAATACTAGAAACACCCACAAATATATGATAAATGATACATAAATAAGCACTTAATTTTTCAAAACCCGGGGTGAGGGAATGATGGTCCAAAATGTAAACTTGGAAAAAAATTTAATTTTAATAGTTTTAACACTAAATCTCATAACTCATAGTCCAGTCTGGTATATTTTTAGAATACCAATAATGCAAACTTCTAAAAAAAATAAGGAGGCGTTCACTATATAATTTGAAATTATGTTTTAATCCTACTTTTACTCAAGGGTGAGGGAATGATTCGTTTTTTAAGGACGAATTTAAAAATATATTTTGGGACTTTTCCTTTTGTCGTGTTTAAACTAAATACACATTTATGTACAGCCAGTATTATTATATATGAATAAATAATAAGATAGTAGACAGTTATAAGAAACTTTTCGAATTAGGTCTTTGAATCTATGTGAATTTGGCGGTTGGGGCACAGTAAGGGAATGATTATTAGGGTCTTTACTTGAAAATATATTTTTTATTTAATATAAGAAAGATAAATATGTTTTATAATTTGGTACGCCTAGGGATGTAGTTTCATAAAAAAATCATTGTTACGAAAACTTAGGATCCCATTTCACAGGAATCAACAAGGACATCAATTTTGTTTTTTGTTTTTTTGAGAATCAGCCATTTATATAGTATTTTAATAAAACTTTTTAAAAGAATATTTTAAAGGTCAAACTTATTTTATTCCATCAAAGATCACCGCGATTTTAAAATATATTGAAGAAATAGGACCCAAATTTAATTAGTTCTTAATATAAGAACCCAGACCATGATTATCGAATCCTCGAGACCAGGTGGCCAAGACATTTGCCACATCAATAGCTTTTGCTCTTTTGGAGATTTCTACGTGACCAGCCGAAGTCTGCGGGTGGGTGGTTAGGCTCGAAGAATTAATTATACCCCTAGCCCACTAGTACCCCAGTCATTTTATCTTGAGTCGTATGCTCAGCTCAATTTGCTCTCTTCGTTAGGCGAATATCTAAATTGAACCGAACCTACTCGACCAACTGCAGGCAGCACAGAAACTATTCGAGCAAACTTACTTTGACGCATTTCTCGTCTTCGTCAAGAGGATTAATTGTCAATCCTGAAATGCCTGGCTGGCCTACTCAAGTAATTAAAGGAGCAAATCTTTAATGCAATTACATCTAATTTCGTAATAGTAAGTTTTAAGATGCATGATTAGCAGTAATTTATAATTAGAAATTAAATCAATAATGCCGACAAGGAATTAGATCATTGTCGCATTTATCTTACGAGTTACTATTAAATATTAAATATAAATATATAAATATTAAATATAGATATATAAATATTAAATATAAATATATAAATATTAAATATAAATATATAAATATAAATATTAAATTACTTGAGAAAGTTTTTTTTTGTAAATTTGAGATAAATAAAAAAATTATTAAATTGTTTATAACGTTTCTTAAAGAAATATGCACAAATTTTGATAGAAATACCTTCTTGAATTTAATCCTGTCGCATACATATGCTTGCAATACATTAAAAGTCTGTTAGTTATTGATTGATAGAATTATCTTCTTACGAAAAAATCAATGAGGTTGCGTCTTTTGCTAAATGATTCGTTTGTTGAGTAAAAAGGATTTATCTACATCTAATCGGGTATTTGAACCCATGAGAAATAACAGATCGAATATTTCTAATTAAAATGACTGATGATGAAGATCAAACCTTCAATATAATAGTCTCTAAACAATAAATTATATATATAAATGGAAAAAATTCAATTTGTAATCATACCTAAAAACACCATGAATACAGGAACATTTTTGCCAAGAAATCAACTGACTTTAAAGATAAAAACATCCAGAGCCGTCTTAAGAAAATCCTACTCCGGACTACGAAAATCAGCCCTGTGCCCTCCTGTCAAAAATGTCTCAATACTATAGCTAGAGTCCCAACCACAACCTAATGTTAGTGGTCAACCTAAAAGCCGTTAAAATTCACATAGGTACACAATTATGTTATTACGTTTTTTGTGATTAAAATAGCGCCGGCTATCCTACTCTCTAATGGACAGAATGCTTTCTCGAACCTCTTGAATACACGACTGAAACTTACGCAAATTCAATGAAGAAGTTGTTTTATTGTGGCAAATTTATATACTCCTTGAAAACAAATCATAAAAGAAAATACCGAAATTTTTCAAAAAAAATACTTCAAATACTAGGGGCTTCTGGTACGGCGCACTTTGACATAAGCTATTACTTCATAGAAATGATGACGTGCCGACTCTGCCGTCAGTGTCTTTGTAAAATTATTACTCAAAAATATTAATATTTTTTAGAGGATTCTAAGTATATTCTATTTTTTCATTAATCATAATTTTCAAAACGGTACCTAGATTTAGGCGGGCGGCTTACGCCCTTTAGGACCTTCTGCCCGGGAGCTCCACACCCCTTTCACCCCGGGTTAAGATGGCCCTGAAAGTATCTTAAAGTCATAAAAATGAGATGATAACAACTATAAATTTAATTAAATAGAGCAAGTATGTCAATAAAATAATAAAAATTGTAATTTTTTACTTGCCAAACCAATTAAAATTTTACACTCACTAAATTAAATTCCAATATTGAAAAATATTTATTATCATCGTAAATGAGGTGGATGATAGAAGTTTGGTGTCATATTCATGGATGTTATTTGCAAAGCTGGAAAAATTTATTAGAATGGATCCACTTTGGTAAGCCACCTGTTCATTAAGATAAGTAATGAAACCTTGTTTGGCGGTGCTGTTGAAAAGCTAATAAAAATTAATTACTTTGGGACAAACAACGTTGTTGAATTTTTTATAAGGAGAAACAAGTAACATAAAAGTACCAATCATAAATCGACATACTATCAAGGAATTTGGTAAAATTAGTTGACATTTTCCATTAAAAACACATAGATGGGAAAAATAATTCTGAAACTTAAAATGGCATTATGATTGAATCTTTTTTGAATCCTACAACTCTCAAGATCCCACTAATACTATGAACCTTGATCTAATTCTTGACAATCTTTATCATAGAAATTCTGTCTATTCCTCTTTTATTCTAAGATAATTCAATTTTCCCTGTGGACTGGGGATAGAAGAATATGTCCACAGTATCCCCTGCTTTTCGTAAAAGGCGAATAAAAGGGGTTGGAGTTGAGACTAACTACCTCACTCCGTAAAAAAACCTTCAGTTTCCGAAGCAAGGCAGATTTCCCAGAAAAGAACACATAACAGACGTGTGAGTACTATAATTGGTAGCCCAGAAAAAGAACAATACTAAAGCAGGCGAAGAACAATTGGAGTCTAGTACCGAATTCGACTAAGAAGGAAATGAAAGTTTATCTTTAATTATTGGAAATGCAGTATCTTATATTATTATCAGAATAATCATAGCGTGGAAGTGCTGGTAATGCATTGGCTACACTAGAGCCATCAATTTCGAATAGTCTTAACTCGGGACCGAATTTCGTTTCAGTCAGAACAATTTTCATCTTTGTCAAAAATGGAAGGCTTCTCAATAAATCCAGGGAAGGCAATAAGAACCCACTTTTGTGAACATTTACCCAGGAAAATTACTATGGAAAGGATGCGCTCTAAAGAAATCACTATTCGGAATCGAGTATGTCACTCATTGAAGAAGAATCATATGGTAATGTGTCCCAAAGTTTGATAGCAAACTAATTCCAAATTCTTGATTCTATGAAGGTATATCATACGTATCTATACTTCACTACATGTATTACATCCCATTTTGCATTGTTATCTAAGGATAATCATCCATCAATTTGGGATTCAAGTTGAGGACACTCTTATTATAATGAAAAATGAAATGGTGTATTAGTATTTTTGAAAATATCTTATCACTAGTTGGACGTCCTTTGCATTTTAGCCCTTATGTCGTTAAGAAGTTTAGAAAATATCTTTGGTGTCTAGAAGACATGTTCTAGTCTAGATCTAGCGTGTGCTATCAGGGTTCACACCTTACTACTGCGATCTTTTATTCTATTAAAGCCTGGCTTTCTTATTACTGATACGAATAATTAATTTTTTAATTAAATATTTAATGCAAAGATTTAAGCATTTTTTTGAGTTTCTTTTTTGAAATGCTCTCATATGGAATGTAAAAATATTTTCTCTAAAATCTATAATTGATCCTTAAGTAAATGTATTTATTAATTTTTTAATGTAAACACTATCATTATTTTTGAAAATTTATTTCGACAGAGGAATACATTTTTTCTATTTCTTCTGTTCTTAATAGTCAGACCATACAACTATCTATCTATTCGAATGTAATATTTTACACAAATAAATTTGTTTCATTTTTGAAAATAATTGCTACCACAAAAGACAGTTTTAATTGAATGGTTTTTGTTCGAGTGTTGTGTTTTGTCGCTTGTTTATACAATTCAAGTTAAATTGTCCGATTTTTTTTTTATTCACCTGGTATTGAAAACGAAGTGGAGAGTGCATGCCTCCCCCATTCCATTTGCCCCCGCCATCAGCCCATTGGGTCCCACGAGCCTTCTTTTTTGTGCCCCCACCACACTTTATCCATTAAGGTCATGCACTCGCTCTCTCTCTCTCGTCAATTTCAATTAAACTTTTACAATTTAAACTTTTTTGGAAGGCAGACTTCCTGATCCCGCCCACAAGCAGACCTAATGCAAGGATGTAATAAAATAATGCATATAATTGGAATTATTAAAGCAACAATTCAGCCTTTTCGTAAATAATATAATTTAATATAGATGTATACAAAAAAATCAGGAATGCGCGAAGTGAGCGACTCACGATAATTTTATTATTAAATTTTTATAATAAAATAATTTAACCATCCTTCCCTTTTGTGTTTTAGTGTAATGCTTGTAAACTTTTTAGCAGCGAGTTCTGATGTTTAACATACTATTTTATGATTATAAGTACTCAACAACAATATAATTTCGCCAAATCAAGTTCTATAACACACAGTATTTTCATTTCCATAACCAACTTTAAGCTTAAATGTCATTTCTATAAATATATTTCGCAATGAGGTACTATCATAAAATTTCGATGTCTTGTTAAGACTTATTTCATCATAAGTCTGTGAAAATTTCAAGCTCTGATCTTAAACCATTTCGGAAATAGAAGACCTATTACACCGGTATGCGAAATTCAATTTTAGAAAATGTTGTTCATAATATTGATTTATATTCACTCGATTACAGTAGAAATTGGTATCTGAAAAAGTTCTACTCTATCACAAATTTTTTGGGACAGGTTAAATCAACTTTTTCGGGAAAAAAAAAACTAATTAAAAACATTATTGATATATTTTTATTTAAAATAAAGAAATTATAACTAATATTTCTAATTATTTTATATTTTCAATATATGTTACTAGTTTTTTATGGAATAACAGTCGATAATGAATCATTGATTGGAGAAAGGGTTAAGTATAAGAATTTTTACATGCCACAATGTATGTGATCCTAATTATACAACCACTTTATACTCATTAATTTTTTCTTTGTGAAAAAATGTTTCAAAAAAGAGATTTTCGGATTCAACAGCCGAAAATCGATAAAAATCATTAAAAATTATTCAAACAACTTTTTCATCCCAGCGACCTATGTCATTATCAAAACCTGTAGGGTTCTTTCAGTAGACGTAGAAAATTGAAATTTGGCACAGTTATAGGTTTAAAGTCACAAATAATTAAAGAATCTGAAAACGACAGTTTTTCTTTTTAATGAATAAATTAGGAGTTCCCAAGTAAAATTGTATACGAAGGTCCACGCCAATAATTTCTCCTTCCATTAATACAACTCAATTATCTCTAAGGGTGTTGATTCAATGTCATTTTCCAATAAGTATTGATTTCTCACTAAAAACATAAAAGTCAAAACATAAACCAAGTCCTCTTCTAGTACTTATTTTCCATTTAAGCCCCAAAAATAGAATATAAATTTAAATTTCCATTCATTTTTGACTGTAGGACTTTAGTTTTATGTACATGTGTGCGTATGTTATGTAAATAAGAATAGGATCCACATTATCGCTGTTTAAATTATTAGTCTACTCAGGATTCTGTAGTCCTTTCAGTGGAAATCTGTCGGCATCGCTGCTATCTCCGCCATTCCAGACTCTATACCTAAACAAACTTTTATGTTAAAAAAATGCAATGTCAAGATTTGCATGTTACAACGTTAGAGATTTCGATTAATATTGGAGGATTATAACTTTAACCGATTTTCATTTTTTACTTTTTAAAAGAACTTTATAATTGTACTTTTTTGATTTTTTTGATTTTTTTTTTTAATTGCTACAAAACAGTTTTAACAGTTTTAATTAAACTTTTTTAATTAAAAACAAGGCTTAGAGGCCTAGAACAAAGCTTTATAGAATAAAGAAATAAAATTCTGTTTTTCAGAGAGAATTAACATTAACATCTTTAATTTTTAGCTTTGTTTACAAGATAAACTTTTGAAGATTTATTCTAAGTACCTGGTGAACCGAGTGTTGCTGGGTAATTTTTGCGTCAGTTAAAAACGCCATATTAATATTATTTTTAATTTTAATATACGTGAAAAGTTCGATTTTTATTTGAAGCCATGATTAAATAAAATTGAAATAATAGTTAACTTAATTTTCGCCAACGTTCCAACCCAAATCAGATCATTGCTGTGCACTCTATTTTCAAATTTATCTTTGAATTATAGACCTAAAGAAAAACTTTATAGAATAAATAATACTAGAGAAAAGACAGGTTTGTGGAAAAATTTGAGGAAGGGAAGTTTACAGGTAACGTTTAGACACAGGAATTTCCAGAATTGGAACAAGGGGAAAAAGCTTGAAGAGGAAGATTATTATATAAATTTTACCCAGATATATTAGATTTTTACAAAAAAAAAAAAAAAAAAATGGGATGAGATAGGCCCGAGTAGTTACACCTTCACTTACTTTAGCCTTAGAACTTATACATATACTTATATTTATGCTATTACCAATGATTGATTGATTGATCTTTATTATTAGCCTTCTCGGCTATTTTTTTTTTTTTACATTTATAGTTTTACATTTATATTTTTACATATAGTTTGACATATTAATTTACAATTTTAGGTACAAGTAATATAATTCTTCACATTAACAGTTTCAATATAATAGGACCTATTAATAAAAAATGAAAAAGTGGAACAGGTAAAGAAAAGAAAATACCTATGGTAGGTATTATGTCTCAACAGAATAAGAAAACACATCCCGGCCTATACAGCTTCCCTTGTCTACAGAACAATAACATCGCCACATTCCATGTACTGCCCGATAGTTCCGTATGTAAAACGGATTTTGACGGGCTACAAAAACCCCAGAATAAAGCAATGAGAAATACACCAAAGGGCAACAGGCACACCAAGCAAAACAATGTTTGGAGCATTTTAAAAGTTGTATTATATGATGTATAGCTACAATAGCTAATAAAGATTATTATCTTTGTAAAATGTATTCTTTTAATTTTCGTTTAAATATTATAAGACTGTCACATTGTTTTAACTCTGTTGGAATGTCATTATACATTTTTATGCTTTCATAAAATAAACTTTTTTGCGCACTTTTCGTTCTTCGAAATTGTATCATAATATTGTCTGCTTGCCTCGTTCGACCCCCCACTAATACTATTTTATTTCCTAATTCTATGGGCAGCATTCCCTTTATAATTTTAAAAATAAAAATACAAACATTATAGTACAACCTTTGCCTTATAGACATAAATTGCAATACTTGTAGCATTTCTTCCACCCTAGTATACCTATTACACTGTATTATTACTCTCATAGCTCGACTTTGCATTATCTGCAGCTTCGACAGCTGAGTCTCTCCCATTCCCACTAACAACGTCGCACAATATTCAAAATGTGGCGCTATAATTGATTTATAGACTATACATCTAGTATAGTCAGATATGCTATTTCCTATTCTGTTTAAGAAACTAATTTTTTTCCCTATTTTCTTTAGCATGTAGTCGCAGTGATCATCAAATTTAAGTTCACTATCGATAATAACACCAAGATGATTAATATCTTCATGTTCTTCAAAATGTGAGAATTATTAGTCGAATTATTTCAATAAATTATTTTTACCTATATTATTAGACTACTGAGAGATTTGAGTTTTGGAAAAATAAGTAAAAGATGATCTTCATAGTAACATTATAGGAAATTGTATTCTGAAGAGGATGTTCGTTACTTTTTTCTATATTTGTTGACGAAGATCCTAATTTAATATGAAAGATTTCAAGTTGCCGATAGTATTAGATTTAAATTTTCATAGAAAATCATTAGAGAGTGTCATCTATTAGATCCGATGGAATGGATTATTTTTAATTATGACAGAAGAGTAGCCAAATGGCACGGATTGCTGTTAGTGGCACTTGGGTTCGATTCCCGAGGGGGTGAAAAAACAATCCTTCTGACATAATTAAAAATAATTCATTTCATTGTCCTCTCTAATGATTTTCTAAGATAATAATTTATTACTACCCTTTTGGACGCTTTCATTGATTTGCGAGATACTGCAAGTCACACCCTTTTTAATTTCTTACTTATACCTTCTTGCATCAATATCATTAATAATAATAATGTTTTCGACCTAAATATTAAATATTAAAATTAAGATAAATACAAACAAAACTTAAACTCAATTAACCTGAACCATAATGATGTTTTGTATATTCATTCTGCTTATATAAGGCAAACTGCTTCAGAGCTGCGTTTTATGTTAAACAAATAAATAAACGACTCAACAAACACTCATGTTTCTACTAAAAGTGATCTCCTGCCTATCACTAATGGTATACGTACTACCTATTGATAACCGCTGCCGTTAGATGTTAAATTTTACTATAACCATACTAATAGAGCCTCTTAGAATTAGAATACGACTAGTTTTCTGTTGATTCGATTTACCAACCATATCTCAGTGAATGTAAACTTGTCATTCAACTGAACCCTCGGTTTATATATTACATGGGATATGAGATGGCTGTAATTAACACTTTAATAAGTTGACGCCTTTCTCTAGCTGAGAATTAATGTAGCTCTTCAATTGAAGCCTACTTGAATAGAAATTGACATGAATAGAAGACCCCCCCTCGGTGGAGTACTAATTAGGTCAGAAAGCATTCATGAGGCTAGAGATAGAATTGCAGACATGTCTCTCCTACCCTTATTATCGGCGTTACTTGATAAATGGTTGGCTGAATCAGCTGAGAGGTCAATTGCCCCTGTGTTTTCCCCCAAGTTAAAACTCTCCCAATTCCATATAGGATTCTTGTGAGACATGAGTAAAACAACACCCTGCGTTTCGATTTGAAATTGAAAACGTTCTCTTTCGTCCCTCCGTTACGCCCTTTCGCTCTCTTTACATCTGATTACTTTAATTTCAAAGGTATATTTTTTTCAATCTATATAAATTTAGTTGAAGAGAGAGGTAACAAAATAAAAAAATAAAAAATATAAATAAAGGGAAAATTATCTATAGAAAAAATATATCTATATATATATATATATAGGTATATTTTTTGTTCGGGTATACAGTATTCTAGTATTTTTTCGTTGTTGTATCATTCTCTGGTCGTTTGTACAAATGATCCACTAGACTAGTCTCTATTGCCTTTTCCTTTGTTTGATTATATGTATAGATCTCCCTGTTCCCTTTTCTAATACCAACCGGTATTATATTTCAAATAAAACTTTGATATAGAATATATTGTTTTCGAAAAGCACTTTTGATTTTATTATATTTGAAAATTGTGAATGTATTTTCTTTTAATCGGATCACACAAAGGGATATTAAATAATACATATCAAATTTTGAAAGGATTACATTTTTCTAGATCATCCCTTGTTTCAACTTACAGTTGGGAATCTTGTTAAGCAAATGTTCCCAGCGTGTGTCGTGAGAGTTATTCAGGAATGTCAGCAAAATATCAAAATTTATACAAGCTAACTAAAATTAAAAATACATAAAATCTAGAATAACTCTAGCAAGCTACAATAATCCCGAAAATTCAAGCAAAACTACACCGCCTCTTTATAACAAGAAAGTATTTTAGTATCAACAGACAAAATTAAATTGTTTAATGATATCATTAATGATACTCGTAATATATACAGATAAGTCATTGGGGTTGTCCTCTGTATAATGCTAATAAACATATTTTGATATATATATATATATCAGTGGCGGTTGGTGATTTTAAAACCAGGGGATGCTGTCCAAAAAAGTACCCTTCAAATTTTGAAATTTTATTTTAAACTTCGCTTACTTTTTTATTTATTTATTTTTTTTGAAAATTTCATCGAATACTACATCATTCTCGTTGTTTTTCAAATTTAACATTAGATTTTTTAAAAATGCCTATATTTTGGGACCTTTGCCCCAAAAGGATAATGCTTTGTGTAAGAGAGAGTAGGGGTCAGAAAGTAATACTTGTGACTTAAACTCCATATAGTCCCTGAGCTGAAAATCGACCATCTTCCACAATGAATCATAAGTTTCCTGTGTTTGATTCGATCGTGAATCGAAAGCAGGTGATTTTTGTCAAATATTAAGTGAAAATAATATCTAAATTTATATATATATCTAACTTGAAATAATGAAGTTAAATAAATTTATAATTTTCTCATTAATATATCTTCACTATTTCAAGTTAGAAATATATAAATTCAGATATTATTTTCACTTAATATTTGACAAAAATCACCTGCAATCATCATATGGCCTGTCCTATAAGAAAATATTAAATCTCTCTTAATTCTATAAGCAAGATATGACTTGTCTATATCACTCTTAGTAATTTATGATGTTATAAATATATTGAGAGTTCTTAGAACTTGATTAGTTCAAAGATTCTCGAATCATATTTTATTTCTTTCTTTTTTGTATATTACTATTTAATAGTTCCACAGCGAGAACAATTTTTATTCGACTAAAACTTGTCTGGGCTTGTCTTTGACATGCTTGGACTTGAAGATATACCAGGCAGAGACTTTAAACCTTCTATTCGCACCCTTTTCGGAAAATCATTCATTTTAATTGCCCCTTGAAACTATGAAACAATTTTATTTCATTTCGAGAACCAATATACTCTTCAAAACAAAAAATGTCTTTAACAGACTTCATTTATAGAAATTTTTGAAATAACGGATAATAATTTGAAAATTTAAAGGTCCCCCTGTAATTTTGAAGTCGACCTTATATATTTATGAAAATACTCTAAATGTTTGAAATTTTAGGGATGCGCCGCATTTCTGCTTGGATGCTTCCCTTCCGTAATCTATTTTTTATTTGATTTTTGTTTCACTACTTTAAAACAGAAGAAAGAGCTTAATGGTTTAAAAGAATATTGTTCCTTAAATTGAAAGTTTTTGTGCCGAGGGTAGCAGAATTTTTATTTATTGAAGGAGACAATAAAAGAGTGTGTCTTCTGCTGGAATTAAATATTATTAATTCCTGTGAATCAATTGTAATAGACTGATGAAGAGGGCAAAGCCCTCGAAACTATAGTCTCGTTTTAAATAAAATGTATAATTCCAGCAGAAGACACACTCTTTTATTGTCTCCTTCAAGAATATTGTTCCTTTTCTTCATCGATTAAATATTGAGTTTTATTTCCACCGTTATGTTTTCAATCCCCATAAACTCTTTTTACAGGAAAAAATTAATACAAAGTTTCCAGTTTTTTTCCAATTTTATTTTTTCTTTGAATTAATGAACTATTTATCAATAAGTCCAGGGTAGGTGTTGCCTACCTTGCCTATCCTTTTTTGCTTCCCAATATCGCACTACTAATATTGTAATTTTCTTTTCTTATAATTTTTCTAAGAAATTGCCTTGTCAGATTTCTTCATCCCTATTTCCCCTCGGCTAGCAATATTCTCCTGTCTTCCAAAATGAATACTTAATCGATCAATCATCCTTTTCACTTTCCAGCAACGATTCATCACAATGAGTACGATGATTGAAACCTCAATTTTCTTTCTTACCATAAAATTCATGTTTCACCTTTTCTTATTTTATTTATTTACTTATTTATTTATTTCGTAAATTTCTATTCTTTCTTGAATTTTCATTTTCTTCATCATTTAAATAATTGATTGTGAGGAATTTTTATTTTTCTACCCTGTGGTTAGGCATTTATTCATAATATGCATATACCGATGAATAATAGACCAGGCTTTTAGAGCAGCTGCGTTCTCTTGAAGAGTGAACCGAATATAAATGATCCAATGACAGACTTATTTTGATTAATGATTGCATTGTATCATTTATTCTAGATTAAAGGCCATTTCGCTATTACGTCAAAGATCCTATTCATAAAAAAAGCCTCTTTCGTATTTTCTTATGTTTTAAATTCCTTTAAAATTTATTTCTAATCTAAAACGAAATTTGGTTTCACTTATTAAGTAAATTTGTTAATAACCAAAATTGAAATACTCATTGGAAAATCTTTCAGAATTTAGTCACCCTCCCTTGGGTGGGGTAATCTCTATATGTTATGTTATAAACCAGTCGTTCGCAACCTTTTGTTGCCCATCTCCCGTTTCTGGAGGTTGACTAACACCTATCACCCCATTTTTCATTTTCAGAGTATGGCTAATTTTAATTTGAAGTAAAGTGTAAATAAAGCAGTTTAATTATTTTAAACAATTTTATTACCGTATATAAAAACAACCAAAGCAGGATCGTTTGGTATGGTGTGGGTATGCCAAATCTAAGTTTGTGACCTCGAAAGTGTGGGGGATAACTTTTGGTGGCGGAAAAACCACGAAATTTTCGGGCTTTTTCCAGTTTCTCGCTTATAACTCGAAAACCGTCCATATTTTGTAAATAATCGTTCTATAGTAAATTAAAGAGAATAAAATTTGGCGCTTATTAAAAAATATGCAAAATTGGTCCAGTAGTTCAATTTTTTATGGGGATTCAAAAAACGGCACCCCGGATCACTTTTGAATACCTATCCCAAAAACTCGGACTTTTTTCGATTTTTTCCCATTTTGACCATGAAAGAGCACGTTTTCAACAAAAACCACTCTATACACTTTTAAATTAGATTAAATTTACTACAATTGAAACAATGTTTCATCTTAATTGGATAATGGTAACCCGTGCCGCAATGGGGTTGAAGTTTTGAAAAACTGCAATTTTTTGCAAAAAATCCCAGTTTTTTCTTCATAAAATGAACTCCACTCATCCTAGAAATTTGATTCTCTAGGAAATTTTGATGACATGAACATTTACTTGGAGCACTTTTTTGATAAAACTCTTAGATTTATAGTTAGTCAGCATTTTCGATGACGATTTTCAGGATTCGGATCATATCCTGTCTTGAAAATGTAGGATATCTATAAATCTAAGAGTTTTATAAAAAAAAGTGGTCCAAGAAGCCGTTCAAGTAAATAAAATTTCTTAGAAAATGAGAGAGAAATCAAGTTTCTAGGATGAATGGTTTTCGTTTTGCGAAGGAAAAACTGAAATTTTTTGAAACATTGGATCATTTCCTGTCATAGAAAATGCTGGATATCTATAAATCTAAGACTTTTAACAAAAAAGTGGTTCAAGTAAACGTTCAAGTCAACAAAATTTCCTAGATAATTAAATAGAAATCAAGTTTCTAAGATAAGTGGTTTTCATTTTATGAAGGAAAAACTACAATTTTTTTCCAAATATTGCATTTTTTCATAACTTCAATCTCATTGCGGGTCGGGCTACCATTATCCAATAAAGATGACACTTTGTTTGAATTGCAGCAAATTTAATCTAGTTTAAACATATATAGAGTGGTCTTTTTCGAAAATGTGCTCCTTCATGGTCAAAATGGGAAAAATCGAAAAAAGTGATAGTTTTTGGGATAGTGGATATTTTGGTAAAGTGATACCGGGGCTGTATTTTGGTTCCCCATTATTGGACCTGTTATATATGCGTGGGAATTGTGGTTGCAGAATAATTAGTAAACGATATACTTATAATATTTATTTATTGATGAAAAAAGTACAAGTGACGTGTGTGTGGCAGGTGGGTGAGTTGGCCGGGTGTGTGTGTGTGTGAGGTGTATAGATGGCGCAGCTGACATCAGAAAGCGGTCAATTGAACTTGACGTAGAGATTATAACAGGACCAATTTTGCATATTTTTTTAAATCGACGCGAAATTTTGGCTTCTTTAATTTACTATAGGACGGTTATTTGCAAAATATGAACTGTTTTCGAGTTATAAGCGGGAAACTGGAAAAAGACCGAAACTTTCTAAGTTTTTCGGCCACGAAAAATTGTCCCCCACACTTTCAAGGTCACAAATTTAGATTTTACATACCCACACCATACCAAACGATCCTAAAAAAAATATTTTCTTAATGTAAGCTGAAACCCCTCTATTTACTGGGGGTAAATTAAAGTTTGAAAAAATAAATGAAAGTTTGAAAACTTTGTTATTGTTTTATTTTACCCGGCAACTTCTACTGTACAGTACTATTTTAATTTTTCCCCCTTAGAATACACATCGCCCCCTAATCGCCCCACACTTATTTATTGCCCCCCTGATAACCCAAATCGCCCACTTGGGGGCGGTCGCCCCAGGTTGTGAACCGCTGACCTAGACCAAGGGTGTCCAACCCGCGGCCCGCATGGGGCCCAGCGCTAATAATCTATACGGTCCGACACAAATTCGTAAACTTATGAGAAACTTAGAAATTTTTTAAATAATTTTTATTAAAAAATGTTCACAAAATGCCATAAATGTACCTACACATATAAAGAGTATTTAAAAATATCCAATTTATTTGTTTGTTTCCCAATTTAAATCCATAGTACCCGAAATTTTTAATCTTCATTTTCGTCAATACAGGGATACCTACACCATAATCAAATTAACATAATCATACGATTCACGTGCTTGTGCATGATTATTATCAATATTTTAACTATTCCCTTTATTATTACTTAGAAGAGTTGTAAGTAGTTTTAATTATTTAATTTAAATTCTGGATTTAAGTGACTGTAGATTTAATTCTTGAAATTTCGTGTATTGCTAATTTTGTAAATTACTATTATTTATTATTTTTAATTCATTATATAACAATTATAATATCTTGTTTTTTTCTGTCTATTATTAATAATAATAATAATTAAACAATTCGAACGCTTGTTTATTATTATTTTCTTGTCTATTTTTTACTTTTAAATGTAGTATGACTTCCACATATGTGGATATCAGTCATTCTATGATATTTGTCAAAGCGGATATCATTATTGTACATTATTAACTGTTTTTTGCTTAAAAACTATCGTTAGAATCAGTATATTTTTTGTGCGGCCCGAGACAATTTCATTTCTTCAAATGTGGCCCATGGATGCCAAAAGGAAGGGACACCCCTGACATAGACCTAGAGCGTATGTTTATCGAAAGAGAAGTTTCTAATAAATCCACCTGGATTGTATATTTTTAATGAGAAATTCCTCATCAAAATGCACAACGTTTTGACACCGATTGTGGAGTAGTTTTTGAGTTCATTGAGGAGAGAACTTGCCCACAGCCCTTCTCTTTCGATAAACAACTCAACCACCAAAGCATCAAAGCTGTAAGAATATGTTTGTTATTTATTGTTAGTGTTAGCTTAGTTTCGCCAATAGACTTTGTTGTCCGGCATTCAACTCAAAGATAATTTTGACATGTCTCTTTACTGACACTTTTAAGTCTTCTTAGAAAATATAGGGGCAACTCCAGTCTGGTGGATAATATTGCGGAGCGATTTGGCGTCGGGGCGGGCTCGGTCAGGGTCGAGGCCATCACACTCTCGTGGAAGGGGGTGTGGTGGCATAAAGCGGTGGAGTCCCTCATCGCCCTGGGTATATCCAAAAAAAGAATAAAAAATTTGACATATAGGGCGATGAGGGGATTACTCCTTAATTTTTACACTTTCAGCAGAAGAACATATAGAGCGGGTGGCGTATGATTATTTTATTGTAAATACAAAAAAAAATAAACTGCAACGGATCGTTGCTAAACTTTATCCAAATTCATTTGAAATATTAATATGTTTGTTCCTTTATTATTAATCAGATATCACTTGCAATTTGTAGTTCATATTGACATTAATTCATAAATAATTCTCATTTAATAGTCGAGGAATAACCATTCTACATTAGGTTTTTGACGTTTCGATTATTATTGGTAACCATTGCTGAAGACATGGAGGAAACGACTTAAAATCAGCTCAAGCTTGAGTTGTTTACCAAAAAAGAATTTAGTCTTTTTGATTTTAAGTCGATTCTTCTACATTTTCAGTAGAGGTTTCCATTAATAGTCAAAACATCAAAAATGGAATGCAATAAGGTTATTCCTCTAGTATTAGATAAGAATCGATCGTTATTTTTGATTTTAAGTGTCTTCAGCAATGGTTACCAATAATAATCGAAACGTCAAAAACCTAATGTAGAATTGTTATTCCTCAAGTATTAGATGAGAATCAATCGCTATTTTTGATTTTAAGTCGATTCCTCTATGTCTTCAGCAATGGTTACCAATAAAAACCGAAACGTCAAAAATCCAATATAGAATGATTATTCCTCAAGTACTAGATGAGAATCAATCGCTATTTTTGGTTTAAAGTTGATTTCTCTATGTCTTCAGGAATGGTTACTAATAAAAACCGAAACGTCAAAAATCCAATATAGAATGGATATTTCACAAGTATTAGATGAGAATCAATCGCTATTTTTTATTTTAAGTCGATTCCTCCATGTCTTCAGCAATGGTTACTAATAAAAACCGAAACGTCAAAAATCCAATATAGAATGATTATTCCTCAAGTACTAGATGAGAATCAATCGCTATTTTTGGTTTAAAGTCGATTTCTCTATGTCTTCAGCAATGGTTACTAATAAAAACCGAAACGTCACAAATCCAATATAGAATGATTATTCCTCAAGAACTAGATGAGAATCAATCGCTATTTTTGGTTTAAAATCGATTTCTCTGTCTTCAGCAAAGGTAACGGATAAGAAAACAACGCAGTTGCTATGGTTACTCATAAAAATTCCTCCCAAATTTTTAGCATTTCACAGAGAGAAGCCTATCCATTCTTACTTAAGCAAGGCTAAATGAGCTATATTAAAACTTTCAAATGAATAAATTTTAAAGAATTTAAAAAATTAAAAAAAGTACCATCTTACTCTAGAGTAAAGTACTTTAAAATATAATTTTACTAAAAACTTTATTTAACCTTTTTTGTGGTCCCCAAGGTACTTAATTAGGATATTAAATTTCATCAAAATTGGTTAAGTCATTTTCAAGAAATTTAGAAAAAACTAAAAAAGTACTGAAATAAAGTACTAATGTTTGTGGGCCGATATGTACCAAAAACTAATCAGCGCTTCATTTTGTTAAACTAATGGTAGGTTTTCAATTTCATTTCAATCGGTGCAACGGTGTGGAAAAAATCGTGGGCCAAAAAAGCGATAACATCCATCCATACATCCATCCATACATCCATCCATACATCCATCCATCCGCACTCACTAAATGAAAAAATCGCACTTTTTGGCCTCTCGACGAGACCCCATGTAATTTTTGGCAAAACCGTCACGTGCTAATATTCAACCTAATTGAATACTACAATTTGTGACTTTAATTGAGTCCATGGGTTCCGTAGTCTTTACCTGAGGACCCTTTGAAGCCACGCTTGCCCCGAGAGCGATTACAATACTTTACCCATGCTTTGCATTGGATAAAGTAAAAAAGAAATGTGAAATGTGAGTCAGGATTAATCCTGGCTCTCTCATCCACGCGCTCTGAATCTGAATTTATTTGCTCCGAAGCTGAAAGTGTGAAGTTTGTGGATACATTTGTGTAATGAACTTTTATCTTTGTAAGAGGCGGCCCGCTCCTTGGAGGCCCAATAAACAAAATATGTAAAATATTCCACTCAAAACACTTCTATGAAAAATCTTTAAATTATATAGAAAAAAATATAAAAATATAAATATAAATATTTGACTATTCTATGTGATTATTTTTGACTGTAAATATTAATTTCAGGAACACCCGGTAGCGATGTGCGTTGCCCGGACCCGAAACCTGTCACGGGATGTAATATGGTGGGTCACCGGTGCAAATGCGCCCAAGTGCCTGCCTGTCCTGGTGAGGCACCCTTCACGTTCGAGACAGAAGACGAGTGTGAGCTGAACCTGATTGTGATGCTCAGCCACGAACAGAGCGACGCGCCCTGGCAAGGTCAGTTTTACTTCAACAATTTCTAACACAAACTCATTAATTTATATTCGATACTAAAATTATAAAGGACGAAAATTTAGATGAGCTAAAAAAACAGATTATTTTATCTAAGTGAAATTTAAACTTTATTATTTAGACAGGTCTTTGAAATTTGAAAAGTTGTACGTATCTATTATTTGAGTAATTTTTTACTACTACACCCAAATACAATTAAAATTGATACCTATAGGTTTTTAACTTCAAATTCGGACTTTTCCATATCAAATTCAAGATTTTAAAAATAAAATGCGGATTTTTTTCTATATCAACTTCAGAATTTTAAAAATCGAAATCAGACTTTTTCAAATCAAATTAACAATTTCTATAAAACAATGCATATTTTAAGTATTAAATTATAGCTTTTTACCTGAAAACAATTCCTGAGAGGACAAAATGCCATTCTTGAAACGGTTTAGTTGATGTGCTGAAAATTGGTATTCAAATATCTTAGAATGTTCCAAATTTTAGCTTTTTACTTGAAAACGTTTCTTGAGATTACAAAATGCTAATCTCGAAAGGTTTTAGTTGATGACCTGAAAATTGGTAGTCAAATATATTAGAATTCGCCAAATTTTAGCTAAGACTAATAGGAAACAAAATATTCCTTTAAAAATGAGAAGGGTCTTAGCTTAACTGGAAAGTCAGTAGTCGAGTACATGTATAGGGACTAATTCTCTTTTCAACCTTATAAAATCAATATACAGGGTGGGGCATAAAGATCTACCACATTTTGAAGAGGTATAAAAAAATCAAAAAATTTAACTAGAAAAAAACTGAGTATATTTTTGAAAGGAAAATAAAATAATTTTTTTTAAATGTGTTTTAAACATTATATCAGACAAAAAAAAGGGGGAACCAAAAATGAAAATTCTAGCCCTTTCGACCAAACTCAACCAAATTTTGTATACATATTCTATGGACCCCCAGAAGGCTATATATGCAAAAACTAGCCACCAAAAGGGGGGGGGGTCAAAAATGAAAATTCTAGCCCCTTCGACCAAATTATTTATACAAAATATTGTTAGTTTTTGCATCTCTAGCCTTCTGGTAGTCCACAGAATATGTAAACAAAATTTGGTTGAGTTTGGTCAAAAGGGCTAGAAATTTCATTTTTGACCCCCCCCCCCCCATTTCGGGTGGTTAGTTTTTGCATGCATTTCTAGCCTTTTTGAGGCCCACAGAATATGTATACAAAATTTGGTTGAGTTTGGACGAAAGGGCTAGAATTTTCATTTTTTATTCCCCCCACCTTTTTTTTGTTTGATAATGTTTAAAACACATTTAATAAAAAAAATATTTTATGTTATTTTCAAAAATATATTCAGTTTTTTTCTAGTTAAATTTTTTCATTTTTTATACCCCTTCAAAATGTGGTAGATCTTTATGCCCCACCCAGTATAATCCATAAGATAGCTGAAGTAAATCAAATAGGAAATCAGGAAAATTCTTTTAATATTCTTTAAATTTGCTAAGGTTCCATCAATTTAAGCAAAGCGAAATAACTCTAAAGGAGATATAAAAGCTTGTAAAAAATACTCTTGACATTTTAAAATTTTATGGATAAGCCGCATCCACAGTATCCATATATACTCGTATATATGATGTTATGTTCACAAGGTGTAATAATAATTTTTTTAAGCTCATGATTTTGCCCCTTCCTTCAAGGCATTGCTTGAGTTAGCGAGTCTGGGGATTTGGGTTTGATTCCCAAGGGGATGTAACGATGTAAGGTATTTGAACATATTGTCTTTTTTAAATTTAAAATAATTATAAAGTGTGTATAAGGTAAGGAAAATTATGTGGTGCCCTGTTTAAATATTAGAAAAAAAAAATTCATCAGTAAGATGGAGCCCCTATGGATCTCGAAAGACCCTTGCCTTACATTAGAAGTGAAACTTGATCAAGCGAAAGGGTGAAGTTTGTTTTTTGTTTATATTCTTAATAAAAGAAGTCCAAAAATTGTAGGGTCTATAAATAGATTTAGGGTCGTAAGGAAATCACGGGTTTTCAGCTAATATTATTAATAATATTTAATTATATGCTAAAGCAAAAATGTCGTGGTCTTTAATTTAATGTCAATTAATGTTAGATTTGTTCTTCATACATTGGCTTATCTGATCTTTATACTAATGTGAGTGTTTTATTAATGTATTAATGGAGAAATGATTAACATCTTTTAAAAATGACTTCAAAAGAAACGAACCATTCTATCGGAGTATCTAACTACTACTTAACTACTCAAGGCGCTCGGTATAAATACTCATCCAAAAAGTAATTTAATTAAATGAAATATCAGATTGGATATACGAGATAGATAAGAATTGGAGTTCACAGTTAATATTTAGCAAGTTTTTTATCCAAATTATTTATTGATTTGAAAAATCTAATTGACCTATTGATGACGTCAATGATATGACGCAAAGGTAATTGAAGACAAGGATGAGTACGATAAAAAAATTTATTTTTTATAAAACGTTATATGATAACTACCAGAGATGTATCGATAAATACAATAAATATATAGTAAAATATGAGAACACTTTGAGGGGGTTGACAGTTATAAAACTAATTAGACGATCGAAAATATTTATCAATTATCGAATAGTCATCATGTTGACTAAGTTATATCATCGTTATACTAAAACATACTAGACTATTATATATTCGATTCAACCTTCAGGATCGATATGTATATCATAAATATCATCAAATTCAAAATCATTTATTCTAATAACGACTGATTTGTAGCAGTACTGACGCAAAGAATTACTATCAATATCAATTGCAGAATCTTTAAAAAGTGAAATTTTTCGTATATTATTTCCACTTTGTTCGTAAATATCAAATGTAAACAAAATTAATCCCTAAGTAAAGGTAATTTCTATATAGGTTGGTAACAATTTTGCCTTCCGGTTTACATATAGATATTAATATAGCTTTTGCTCAAAATTTGGAAATATTTTCTAATTTTTTAATGATTAATTTTGATTATGAATTTATTTCAAGTTAAAAATCGGGTTCCTAGAATCTAGTGCATAACCATTGACCGTTGCCTAGTTGCAAATTGGGCAACAGTTTTAAGATCCTAGCCCAGGGATTCACAAATTTTTCCGAGTCGCGACTCCTTTTTTAATTAAAATTTTTCCATGGCGCTCTATTATATAATATTTATTTTGGCCTCGCAGGAGGGGGCCTCCTCTTACAACAGATAAGTAGTTTATAAAATTGGGTTTATACAATTGGTGGTAATATTTACATTTCTCTCTCTCTCCTTCTCTATTTACAGTAGTAGCATAGCTCTAAGTAAATTTTTTAGCTTTATGTCAAAACAAATACCGTATATGGTCTCTCTAAATACTCTTGTTTTAGAATCGATAAAAATATCTTAGGAATTAATAGGACCCTTTATATATATTTCAGATTTTTTCGATGGTGTCAAATTTAGATTTTTTCGATTTAATATTAAAACAAATGCCGTATGGTCTTTCTAAATACTCTTGTATTAGAAACTATAAAAAACTTTTGAGAATTAATAGTTTATTTTTCTTTGAAAATCAAAAATTCAGACAACTTGGGGGACCCATTGTAATATTTCAGATTTTTTTGAGGGTGTCAAAGTTAAATTTTTTTGCTTTATATCAAAACAAATGCTGTATTTGGTCTTTCTAAATACTCTTGTATTAGAACCTATAAAAAATCTAGAGAATTAGTAGTTTATTTTTCTTTTAAAATCAAAAATTCAGACCACAGGGGTACCCTTTGTATATATTTTAGATTTTTCGAGGGTGTCATGTTAAATTTTTTCGCTTTAAATCAAAACAAATGCCATATTTGGTCTCTCTAAATACTCTTTGTATTAGAAAATATAAAAAATTCTTGAGAATTAGTAGTTTGTTTTTCTTTGAAAATCAAAAATTCAGACCACAGAGAGACCCTTTGTATATATTTCAGATTTTTTCGAGGGTGTCAATCTTAAATTTTTTCGCTTTAAATCAAAACAAATGCCGTATTTGCTCTCTCTAAATATTTTTTGTTAGAATCTATATGTAATCTCTTTGTAATTGCTTGCTTATTTTTCTATGAAAATCAAAAATTCGGATTTTCCCTTAGGATAAATCCAACTGGTGACCCCTCTTTAGACCCTACCAATCACACTACCAGCGGGAGTGGTTTTTAACGACATTAAGTTTTTTTTTTAATTTTTAAAGTAAGCCGTTAAATTTAAATCAAATATTTTTTCATATTATTCAAGACCTCCAAAATTAGCACCTGTTTTGAATTTGAATTCATACGGTACTTATTACAAGCTAGATCTCCATACTGAAACTCCTATATGAATAACCATGTAGGTATATAAAAATAAAAAATAACAATAAATCTTATAAAATAAATGAAATAATAAAACGCGATGGAAGCTTATAATCCCTATAACCCTTCCTCCTCAGAAAATAACCAACGGCCTATATATAATATATCCCAGTGGTTCATTCATTTATTTGGCGAAAACGTGAGTAGCGAGCAAACAACCAAGCCACTACTCGTTTCTCATCTTTCTCTTTGGTGAGATAGATCTAACAAAACTCTGGCGACGCCTCTGGGATTGGGTAATGTCAGTCAGAGTGATGCTGACCATACCAACTCAAAATAATAGTGTCGTTGCTCTTGAAAGCTCTCACAACTTATCGCTCAAAGTGCTTCTTGGGATTGCCACTCTATCTTTCTTATTGATTTAATAAAGTGATCATAAAAATATAATTCTATAATAATTATTGTAATATATTTCAAAATTGAAGGAAAAAAGACATTTTTTTAAAAATTCGATATAATGTCTGCGAGCCTGTAGAATTCAGTGAATTGAAATTTTTTTGTCAACTAACAGTTGTAGAGGATGTAATTTTAGACATTTTTGTTTAAAAAATAAACACCCAAAATGAGACGGAATGTCAAAAATGAAGATTTTAGACCTTTGAACCAAACTCAACCAACGTCAGTAAACTCTAGTTGCCACAAAAGTATTCAGTGAAAAGCGTTTTAACTAGTAAGAACCCGTTCTTACTAAAAGAAGGGTTTTTACTGCAACATATTACATATTAATATACTGTAATATTGTATTAGCTGAGAGGCCATCCGCGTACAAATTTAATGTAGGAATATATTTCAATATAAATATAATATAAACAATTCTAGTTACATTGGGAATAAATACTATCAGTGGAGTAGCCAGAAAATTTTCATAGTGGGGGGTCAATTCACAAAGTAAAATATTTATTGGGAATTTTTTTTTATTAAAACAAATAGGTACTTCAAGAAAAATTAAAAAAGAACATACTTAATTATTGATTAAACATATGAAATATATTTAATTATGGTTAGTTTGTCATAATAAATGGTTTGTCGTTGCCATTACTCATCCCATTAGCCCTGCCCTTGGAGGGGAAGGGTTTTTACCCCCCCCCCCCCTTCATGGCTACGCCCCTTAATACCTTTGAAAATGGATAAAAAATCTTATTTCATCCCTCTAGGGTTCAAATTTCAAATAAATCCTTTTTCGCTAGCCCCCTACTACCCATGAAGTAGCTACCTGCTAAATTCCATGTTCCTGGACGCGTATTTCCAAGCGCGAGATTATTTCAAAGTGGGCCCGTACTTTTTAATCATAGTATCTATATTCATATATATTTAATAAAAATAACGTTGTTAAATTTTAATTTTTGAAACCGATTTCAAACAAAATTAAAATAGATTATTTCGGTTAACATTACAATTATTTTTTGACATTTCAGTCAATTGTGAGTAGACCCATATTCTTAATAGTTTCACGTGCGATTTCATCAACCAAACTCGAACTAAGTTAGGTCCGGTTGTATGTCGGCTGGTAAACTCTTTTTATCCGTTGGCTAAGGGTAAATGGCTGGGATGACAGGCACTTTCATCTGATTGGCCTTCCCAGGCATTTATCCTTTGCCAACGGCTAAAAAGAGTTTACCAACCGACATATAGTACAACCGGCCCTTAGTGTCTCATTCTCATATCTCTATGGTAAAGTCATGATTGAGCAATATCACATAGTTTCTCTTTTTGATTTGGTTCAATTTAACTCACACTTGTTTTTTCTTTTTTCTTTATATTTATTTATTGATTTATTGAATTGTTTATTTATTTATTTTATTTTTAAACTAGAATATTCACTGAATTTAATTTTTACATTTTTTTGTTGATATCTAAGTAAAAATCATAAGATTTTCTGAATTTAAAATTATTTTGACTATTTGTAGCAGTGGCGTGCGGTCCATCGATGTTGTGGATGCAAATTCCAAAATGTCAAGAGTATTTTCATCCGTGTTATATTTGAAAATTTGTAAAATTTAAAAAACACTTTCAATAAATACTATACATCTAATTCATTTAAAGTTATATACAATTTAAAACTTAAGGAGCTTTTTAACGTTAACACATTTAAAGAATATGAAAAAAATATTCTAGATTTCCTATTTTAATCACTTAAGCAATCTTGTGGAAAATACTTTGATTTTATGAGGTTAAAAGTGAATTAATTTACATGTACTCGCCCCAAGACTCATTTAAAATCTATAAATTTCATTATAAAAATTTAATCGTGTAAGATGAACTAAAAAATGTTTGGGCAAAAGTATTTGCTTTAATGAAGTCCAATTGAATATTCTCCCTCTCCATAACGATGAGTATCGTTTCAGTCCGAGTTCAAAAGGCCATTCCTAGAATAATAGAAAGAGTTTACCAACCGACATACATACATTAATCTTATAGTACAAAATAAATAATTTCATAAGAACTTCGTTTGAATAATCAATATTTGGGGTCATTTTGGGAGATTTTTTTGAACACCGTCAATAAACTGATTATAAGTTGCTTATAATAGTCAAAAAACTGTCATAAGCTTAATATTTCCATGGTTAGTTAAGATTAAATTCATTTCAAAGCAATTTTTTACGAAAAAGCGGCTTTATTAAGAAAACTTGATGTTCTAGGTATAGAGACATGATATATCGTCTTTCAATTTATTGAGTAATATACATGGGGTCTCATTTGTAAAACCTAACTTTTGACCCCTTTTATGAATAACAGAAATAATAATAATCTTAGCACGCCCTGTATAATATGGATTCGATTTTTCAGCGTAAATTAAATACTTCCTGTCTGTCTAAACTACCACCAAAATACCAACTTTTCATGAATTGAGAGCACTAATTTATTTAAGTTTAATTAGGGCCATGTTTTGAACCAAATTTAACACAAATTATTTTTTATCTCAAAAACCGATAGGTATAAGATAAAATTAATAAAAAAGTATTTTAATAAGCTGTTAATATACGGGATGTTCCATTTAAAAATTAAAGTTTCTACGATTTTTCGATGGAAGCCGAAACGTCGTATTACTGAAAATATTTTAGATCGATAGAACAGGTAAGAAAATATAATGTGCTAAATTTTGAGAAAAATCCTGCGTTCCGTTTTCCATAAACGTCTAACGTGCCATCGACCGTGAATCACTCTGTATTATTATATATAATGAGTTTTCATACCCAAATCTTAAATAGTTTGTAATTACCCCACGTCCGTTATTTAATTTCAGAACGTTTTTAATCAATCGAACTGGATTTTTTTCAATTCACACGATAAAATTGACTTTTAAATAATTTATAGAATGGGATTGAAATATGTAGTATAATAGTATCATTATTGACACTGTTAATACTCTCTGTATCTGTTAATGGTTTTAAATCAATTAAAAGACTTTTGATGGTGAACACTTTTTTTTAATATAATGAATTTAAAAAGATTATTATGAAAAATAAATGATGAATGTTAAAATATAACCTGAATCACTAAATGAATATTCAATTTAATTATATACTTTTATGGAGTGAATCTGAACATTATCACAGCCTCTACTAATTTAAATGTAATCATTTTTTAATAAACCTAGCCCCCTTTATAGAAGCGAATTTAAATAAAAAATGGAACAATTTCAATTATAAAATGAATTTTGTAACGATTTGTTTCTTATTGTCGATCGAACTTCAGCGTTCGAGGTTTCCATGATGGGACTCATGGATGGGATCCTGATTACAAATTATCCGGATGATATAATTTGCCATTTACACTTATTTATCTAATCTTGAAATAATACATTAAATAAATACATTTCTTTATAAAAACACACATTGAAATATGTATATTAATTAAATTTTTTATAAAATTTATTAAAGAAATCTTTTTCCGCACTTACAACATTTACGCGGTTGACCAGCAATTTTATGATTTTTTAAAACTCAGAAATACAAATGGCTAAAGTATCCTTCGAAAGTGGACAATCTTGAAGGTTCCTTGAAACATTAAGCAAAAATTTCAATCATTAAAGTTTTAATAAATTCCCAATACAATATTTTCAAAGATTTCTATAGTAAACAAGACAAATTAATAATTGTTTTTTTTTTTTTTATTAAAAAAGTTACTCATTAATTATAACTAGAGTGGTGCCCTATTTTCAATTTTCAATTTTAATCAAAACCTTCATTTATCTCAAGAATCTTTTTCTAGATCGTGTAGACTTCCTTGTCTTTACTTAAATTTTAATTAAGTATCAAATTCACTTAAGAACTTTTTTTGAAAAATTTGGAAAAAAACTAAAAATATAAACCTACAACGTTTAAATTCAAAATCGATTGACATTATAGTAGAATTTAACTAAATGCACCCTGCGAGGCGACAAATTTCCCTACTCTATAATTTCATTTAATGGCTCTATCGTTTGGGATTAGGCTAAAGTGTTGGTTGGCCTGATTAGTCAGAATATTGGACTAAATAGGGGCTACCGAAAATTTGGAGAGAGACTGATTTTAAATAGCCGATTGAGTTAAACTCTTTTATTATCAAAATTAGCCGAATGGTTAAATTATTCAACATACACACACACACATAATATTTAGAACATTTTTTTAAGAACTGTCTGAGTGGTCATTAGAATCTATTTATAGGTTCACGAAAACTTCAATATCCAATTTTTTTTACATGATTTCCATTACATAAAATAAGTTTAATTAGGCAAATTTACTCCGTAGTGAACTGGTTTTCTAGATTATCTAGCAGACTCCCAACACTCTTTCGCGGTCAAATTGGAAAAGTGCCGGACCACTTCATTCGCGAATACATATATCCCCATGACTTCAAGGAACTGGAACTCTCTCCCAGCCTCTATCTTTCCCAGCACCTATGATCTTCAAACCTTCAAAACCAGGGTGCATAGACACCTACGTCTACACCCTCTCACTTAATCAACTTTCCCTTCTCTTCGGTAATGCAAGGGTCTTTAGAGATCCATAGGGGCTACATCTTTACTGGTGCACCCCTTCTTGCATTCGATTGCATTAAAAATAAAAAAGGCTGTTCGTCTGGGTAGAATCTGAAAATCAAATTTCGACTTATTGACTTTCTTGGAATTTTGTATACCTACATATCAATGGCGTGTGGGCCATGGATGCTGGGGATGCAGCGCATCCCTAAAATTTCACTGATAGGAGATCCAACATCAACTCACACTCTCGACTCCCTAGCACATCGTAGATCTGTCTCCTCCCTTTCTCTTTTTTATAGACCGTGGCGGATTTCATATTAAGCTAAGTAGGCTGAAGCCTACGGAGGCAAATTTTCTTGAGGCTTTTATGAATTTTTATTTAGACGGGAAACTTTATTTCTCTCGGCTGTTTGCACGTGTGCACTCATTTTGCGGATGAGATAGGTTTATTTAAATTAAAGTTCTATGATTCTATCTACCATAACTTATGGTATATTTTCAAATGTAAATATAGGTTTAAGAATTTTTAAGACCATGGCAATTACTAATGGGTCTTCCGAAAGATATTTTTCATGTCTCAAAAGAATAAAAAATTATTTAAGATCAACAATGTCGGAAAAGTGATTAAATGATTTGGCAATTTTGTCACTAGAATCCGATACATTGAAAACCATTTCATTTGACACTGTCATTAAAGATTTTGTAGGAAAAAAATGTAGACGGCAATATTTTTAAGTACCTGGACAATGTATGAAATATAATTTACTTAAAATCTGTTATTTTTATTTATTGCTATTATTGCTAGATTTGATTTAATTGGATTTCATTGATATACTCTCATACATATAAATCCTATTTATGTTTCATATGTCTTTTATAATTTTAATAAGGTTTAATTTTTTACTTTCTATTTGCTGTGTTTTGTATCCAATTTTAGATTTTTTTCTATGAGGAAATTTGCAAAAAAAAAGCAAAAATTAAAATACAATTTCAAAAAATTAAGCTAGTTTTTTGGACAGCTTCCCCTGGTTGAAAGGTCATCAACCGCCACTGCTACATATAATATATATTTGCAATCACAAATTCTAGAAATCAATAGAGATTAATATATTTAAACTTAAAAAAAAATAAAGGTGGTTCTAGCCGACATTTTTCTTTCAATAAACATCTCGAACACCAAAACATAAAATCTTCAAGAAACTCTACAATAATATGAGTCAAAAAACATTTTTTGCTATATACTAGTCTTTGCTGTTTCACACCTAACATCTTATGTTAAATTCATGGTCAAGATAATGTTGTGCCCCTCGAGAATTCTTTCCTTAAATAAATATAATTATTCTTAAGGGTAATATTTTGGCAATCGGCTTCCCTTTTTGATCCTCGAATATGACTATTTCACAATGGGTAAGGGATTTTACAACTTCCTGGACCTAAATGTCAAATGGCTCTTAACATATGTCGATTGTAAATGTCATTTTTGCGTGGGAAATTTCTAGAGAGTAAATTTCTAGAAATGGTAGGAATGATTTTAAGATACGCCCCGATAATTAAGAATTTGGTCTATGAGAAGTAATCTTAAAATGTCGACTCTTCAAGCAGTCTTGAGTCAGTCAGAGAGTTGGGAGTTCCAAGCTGAAGCCCGGTTGGGTCAGTCAGTTGTCAATTGGAGTTGAGAGACGAGTTTTAAGCTCTCCAGCCATCAGCATGGAGAAATGTATTAATTATAAAATAACTAATCAAAATAATAATAATAATAAAGCGGTTTGTTCTACAGCATGCGCCGTTTTCCGCATCCAACACGCCAATTCTCTCTATCCAGAATGTCTTGCTCTTGTAGTTGCCTACTGGTCATTGCCTCATCTACTCCCTGCTTCCACGTTCGTCTCGGTCTTCCTCTTCTCCTCCGTCTTTCCATGGACATCCAGGTCCATATTTTATGAGGCCACCTATCTTCCGGCATTCTTTTGAGGTGTCCATACCATATTAATCTCTTCCTTTCTATTCTATCTATTTTGTCGTTTTCCATTTTCATTTTGTCCCTTATAGTTGTATTTGGGTATGTTATCCGTGCATGATCTTTCAGCTCTAAAGCCGCTCTGCTCTTCAATGTCATTCCATTCCCTTTCTATTCTTTCCTTTAGTATTCGTCCATACAGTCTACCAATTGTACTCGTTACACTTATACCCCTATAGTTGTTACATATTTTTCTATCTCCCTTTTTGTATATTGGCGTGATCCACTCTTGAGTTCATTCCGAAGGTATTTCACCTGTTCCATTTATACATTCATTAAATATCTCTGATAGCATTTCAATAGTTTCTTGTGAGCTGTGTTTAATTAGTTCAATTGGTATGCCTCCTGGACCAGGGGCTTTATTATTTTTCATACTCTTCATAGCCTTTTGAATATCCTCAATCGTTACCTCATCTACTTCTTCTGTCGCCCTTTGTCCTAGTTCAATTTGTTGTTTATAATTTTCTCTGTTTTCTTGTAGTAAAATCTGGAAGTGCTCTCTCCATTCGTTCATTTTAATTAATGATAAATTGATTCTTGCAAATTTTGCCTGGTCCTTGATATTATTTTCCAAGCTTCCACCCGTACCAATAAATCTGTCAACCTCTTCACACGCTTTAAGCCACATTTCATTTTTCTTTTCATTTACCCGTTTTTTTACTTCCGCCCTGGATCTTGTATATATTTTTCTGTCTTCTGGATCATTTGTGTTCAACCACCTTTGATATAGTAAACTCTTTTCTTTTATGGCTCCCTCCAGTTCTTCATCCATCCAATCATTTCTTTGTTTTTTCTTTCCGATTCTGATCTCTCCTAGAGCTTCGTATGCGGCCTTGTGTATTGTTGATTTCAACCATTCGTATCTTTCCTCAGCTGTTCCCTCAATTTTATCTCTCATTTTACTAGCAAGTCTCAGTTTAAATAGGAAAGTTATTGAGTCATCTCCTAGCAGCTCCAAGTTGTAGACCGGATGTCTACTCTTTGCAGGAGTAGTGTCTTCAAAATTGGTTTGGTTATTCCTTTCGATTTTATTAAAGTAGATATTCGCTTTCAGGAGGAAATGGTCAGAGCCACAATCAGCTCCCCGGTATACTCGTACATCATTTACTTTAAGTGTTGTCATTTGTTTCATAATGATGTAGTCTATTATGGATTTTAACTTCCTTGTAGGTTGATGCCATGTATATCTGTGAATGTGTCTGTGTTGGTAGAATCCATTCAAGATCCGTAAGTTGTAGCTTTCACATATTCCGGTCAATCTACTGCCATCATCATTCGTAGTTTCCTCTCCGAATTGACCAATAAAATTGTCATTTTGTTTTGATCCAGTTCGTCCATTAAAATCTCCCATCATGATTATTTCTTTCCTACCCCCGATATTTGAGATCACATCCGTAAGAGTAGCTTCAAATTCATCTTTAATTTCAAGAGAAGAATCATCTGTTGGCGCGTACACTGCTATTATCATTATATCCCTTCCGTATATTTTAACATTTACGGTCAGGAGTCTTTCATTTATATATTCCCAGTCTTTTATGTGTTTTTTGAATTTTTTATTTATTGCTCTCTTTTCTTTTGGGACTCCAATATAGATGTGGATAAAATTTTGCTTTTCTTCAATTCCTGACCCTTTCTTCTTTGTTTCGCTCAGAACACACACATCCAATTTAAATCTCTCTAGCTCCTGGAACACTTCTCTCTGTTTTGTAGATATACCTTGTACTTTCCAAGTACCAAAAATCATTTGCCGTTTCCGTTGCTTTTGTCTTTTCCTATTTTGAGCGTCCGAATTCCGAGGCTTTGCGTTTGAATTGAAAACTGTTTAAACGTTTTTAATGATGATGAGTTGTTGGCCCATCGATCAACCCCCAACCTGGAGGGCCAGGTGTTTTGTAGTTAGAGTTGTCTTCTCCTAGCCTTTGGCGAACCAACGTCAAGAACTACAAGGAAGCAGCTTTTTTTTTTTTTTTTTTAAAGAAGAAGAAGAAGGGGGGGATAGCTCGATATATCGTTGAAGAGAAATAGAAATAGACCCCTAGCCCTCGATTCCTCTAATAGCGTCGGGATCTGAAGAGAACAAGAGTTGGTCAAGGGAGACCTGACAGGATAGATGAAAGAGAGAGAGATCTGGTACAAGTAAGTGGAAAAAATACCAGGTACGGCTCGGGACCTCGTGGTTACCAACCCACATGCCCCCTAGATGGGAGCCCCTTAATTAAAAATACTCTTTCTTTAAATACTCTCCTACTTTAATTACGATCAAATCAGCAACAGGCCTGAAGCAGGTCGAATCGCTTGGGCACGTTACCAGACCATTCTGCGGGGAGCTTCTTCGAGATAAATCGTCAAAATCGTCAACCTTTCTCTGGTCAAGAAGGGTTGCAACCAAAACTCTAGTGTTGTCGTAACAATAAATTATACGACTAAAAATAAAAAGATGGGTGCTTTTAACTTGAAATTTAATTAAAATAGACAGTTTTATTTTTAGAATTAATATCTGGATGGGTATGGAAATTTTTTAGATATTACTTTTTTTTAATGCAATCGAATGCAAGAAGCCCCTGTGAGATGCAGCCCCGATGGATCTCGAAAGAACCTTACATTACCGAAGAGAAGGGAAAGTTGATCAAGTGAGAAGGTGGAAGCGTAGGTGTTTATGCACCCGGGTTTTGAAGGTTTGAAGTTTATAAGTGCTGGGAAAGACGGAGGCCAGGAGAAAGTTCCAGATCCTTGAAGTCATACTATTTTATTAAGAGCTTAAATATCTACTAACTATTCATAGTGCAATTTGATAAAAAATTTTTTAATATTTTCTATATATTTTAAAAATAAATATCGATTTATTTATTGTAAACCTATATAAATGATAGAATTTTTTTAAATTTTCACTGTAAAAGAGACAATTTCTATCGAAATGTTTAGAATATTAATAGACCTTTTTCTGATTGTCATTAATAATCATAACATTTATATTTTAAACATATTTATTTTTCTAAACTATATGTTTATTTATATTTCTTACTTTAAGTATATACATTTCATTCAAGAACAATTTTAGTTACGGATTCTCGTTTAAAACAATATTAAATTTCAAAATAATTATCATGTTCGAAAAGAAAATATTAATTTTCAAAAGATTTCGAGTCACTCTGCTAGATTAAATATATAAAAGTTAAAAAAAGAGGGTAGGGGATTTTTTTTTACTCCACCCTTCACTTGCTTGCTCTTTCCTCTGTTCTCTTTCTCTTCTTTCTTGATTTCTCGACTTCCTTAAAGAAAGTAAAATAAGTTAATGACTGTTCATTTCACTTCTTTTTAAATTTCCCTTCAAATGTTTTTAATCTAAAAAGATCGTCATTTTGAAAATATCGTATAATATAAGATTTTCCTTTGTCTTTTGTGAAAACTGATGAAAATTACTTTTTACCTTCTGGGCTCTTTTTTAAGATAAGATCTGCATAAAAAATGGATCTAATCGACTCCTCTCAAACGAATTAATAATAAACCATTAGATTTTAAAATCTCACTTATATTTACTAGATATATGCGGAGATAGGGATTTTTTTTTAAGAACCTAAAGCGATTATATGCTATTAGAAAAGTTGATGGCTGGTGTACGATAAGGCTGCAGAAAAGTTCTTTGTAGCGATGTAATTAAAAGTAATGGAATTGTGCAAGTGAACGCGGAGTATTACCCGCGTAACCCCTCCGCGTCCCTTCACTCCAACTTCTTCTTAAATTGAGCTCCTCTTTAGCAAACGAAAATGTTAACATTCCATGGGAGATAGCATTGTATCTATACAACAAGCATTTCCTTCCCATGTTGTTCTAACCCCGGAAGGCTCGGTCCCCGAAGACAGATTCATAACAACAAGAGACGAATCCTTTTGAAAAGGACAATAGAACACGCCGCAAGCCATATTGCCATGTTCTAATTTACAATAAACGCTATGCAAAGATCCCCAGAATCCACCGACATAATATAAACCAATAAAAAAAAAAAAATTACGACTCTAAACATATTATTAAGAAATATTGCAATTTTTCATCAAAGAAGAAGGGGTAGACTCAAATAAAGTTTTTTTTTTTTGAATATGACTATATTCAGCTTCATTATTTAATAGTTCCTTACCTATTTTTAATATGTATGTATATGTTGCAGTAAGAACCCATTTTTTAGTAAGATTCTTACTAGTTGAAACCCGTTTCACCGAATATCTTTGTGGCAACTAGAATTTATTGATGTTCGTTTAGTTTGGTCCAAAGGTTCAGTTCTTCATTTTTGACTTTCCGCCTCATTTTGGGTGTTTATTTTAAAAAAATTTTAAACGAAAATATCAAAAATTACATTCTCTACAACTTGATGTAATTTTTGACATTAGTAAGCTCAATGACACGTCCCTGTGGATTCAATGTTTCGGACATCCCAAAGCCGACGGACAACAGATAAATCTTCCAAATTACTTGGGATATTAAATGCGTTTTTATTTCACGATGATAAGGAGAAAATGAGGTTATGTATCCATATTTTACATAATTTTATGTTAAGTCGTTTCTAATAGCTCGTAGGTACAAACATTACCTACCTAAAAATGTCTACTGATTGACTTCTCATACCATCATTCTTAAACGATTTTTTTTTTAATTGACCGTGATTCTATTTAAAGACTTAGTTAGAACCAATGATAAACAAATTCATTTTGGTGCCCACGAAAAATTCGACTCTTCCCAAAATAATAATTTTATTAAAATTTTGATACGATTTTAATACGAGGGGGTGAATACATATCACATTATCAGTAACAATCCTCTAGTGATTATTTACAATTAAATCGAATTATTAACGGTAAAATTAAATACAAGCTATTTGTTTTAATAAACTGCAGGTCCCTCTTAAATTTAAATTTTCTAGCTCAATCCGTTCACTTATGAAAAAAATCATTAAAATTTTTACTTTGTTTTTAATAAGTTTTTGATTTTACTTTGACTTTTCTCCGTAAAACTTTGAAATTTTTAATAAACGTTTTGAGATTATTTTTATATAAAAGAACAGTATTTATTTAGAGCAATTTTTATATTGAAATAAAAATATCTATGGTATTTCACTTGTTATTTTTTTTTTCTTCAAGTGAGCTTACCGCTTCTTTTGCTGATCCCATATTCAAGATGTTTTCAATTTTTAGATCGAGTGTTGCTGTTTACTTGTTGAACTATTTTGAGGTCTGAGCGCGGTTCTTCTGTCTGTTTTCTTTCGGGCGCGGGAATGGGGGATTGTGGGGATTTCAGAGGATGAGACTCGTTCGTTCAGCACTTTATCGAAACATTTTGTGCCGCTGGCTTGGTCGCTGGTATCCAACAAATGTTTGCTCGATTGTCTGTGGATAACGCAAAAAAGCCCAAGGGCTCAGCTTGGACAACCAAGTCAGAAATCAAGTAGAAAGAAACATATTGTGAACTACAGTACATTCACTTCCCTCGCTTCCCCTTGTTATTTTTTAACTTACCAATCTAAAATAAAAATATTAATTCCAAGAGTTTGAAAGTTAATTTTTTTCAACATTGTTAATGTTTAAGCGAGATTACCCGGAAAAAAATTGAAATTAAAAAGTTACATGAAAAATCGTCACGAAAAATTGACATAGCTAAAATTGACGTTATAGCTTTAGGTCACGTGCAGCGCAGGAGCTAGATGCTACCGGGTCAATAGCCCTGTAAGCTGCTGGTATATATATATTAGGTATCACATACTACTAAAGGGCATTTGTACCTGTCTCTGTGCCTATGTAATTATGTTTGTACCTATGTATGTCCCCTGAGGGGTTTGGAGGTGGGGTCCAGGGGGGGGGGGGTTCTGGGGGGGGGGGTTGGGAGATAAGGTCAAGGAGAAAGGTCGGGGTCCAGGGGGCTACTAAATGGGATTTGTCCCTTGTCTGCACCTATATATATATATATATATATATATATATATATATATACCTATGTTTATATACTTGTGGTTGGAAATGGAGGTGAGATGGAGGAGAGTGCTCAAGTGACGGGGGGCCCAGGGGGCGAAGCCCCTTGGCTAGCAAGAGGCACACCGAAGACGGGCCTTGCAGCTAGTAAAAATATAAAAAGCTCTTACGGTTGTCGCTGAATGCAGTCTAGAACACGGATTCTTAACAGGGGGGCCGCGGAAATATTAGAATTTTTAAGTTTTTATATCCTTACAAATAAAAAAAATAAATAAATAAAAAAAATATTTTACTAGTTTTTATAAGTGATAATCGATTTTCGATTTTTGATTTTGAATTATTTTCAACTAACTAAAATACTACTATTTAAAAAGAACCGTGTTTGGTGGCCCTATTTTATTTAAATTGAATTGGCCAAGGGGCCAGTAAGGGGAAATAAAAAGTTGAAATAAAAGTCAACTTCTATTTATTACTTTATTTTGGGCAGACGTAATCGATATTTTAACAACGTTTCGAGCGCTATACCGCTGCTCTTCATCAGTGCACGTCAACTGGAAAAGATCATTGCATGTTTTAATTTTTTTGTTTTAACATTTATAATAAATTTTTAAAGGGTGGAAATGAGGATTATATACTACTCACCCAAGTCACAAAAACACGTAAAATCTATCTCCAGCAGACGTTTTACATCAAGAATCATTACACTGGTAAAACAAGTTATTCCAACTGAACAATTTCAAATACTGTCTTTCGTCCTGCCTTCATTTTACATATATAGATGCAAAGCTCCCCACTCCAATCAAGATCAACGCACTCCAGGCTATTTATAAATCCACATATCGCACAAAAGATCGATAATTGATACAAAATATGAAAGATATTAATTTGCCGATGGTAATAGATTCAAATTTACTAGAAATTAAGATAACAATCTTTGAGTAAAATATTTTACGCGTTTGCATATGTCAGAGAGGTTCGTATCCCGCAGGTGAGCCAGGTGGCCCGGATTGCTGTTACTGGCACTCGGGTTCGATTCCCGAGGGGATGAAAAACAACCCCTCTGACATATAATTAAAAATATTCCACTCCATCGGAATTAATAGATGACACCATCTTTGATCTATGAATTTCTGATACAAAATATATCACATTATTCATCACATCAACACTCACATCAACAACAAATCCACCCCATTACACCACCACTCACATTCACAATACACTCATTCCACTGGTTGTCTAGAAATCCATATACAATCAAAAGCCGTTCAAACGATATAAAATTAAAAGTAGGTCACCTGATATGAAATTTATATACATAATCAAAAGCCTACCAACCGATATAAAACCTATATACATAATCAAAGTTAGTCAATTGATATAAAAAATCCATATATACAATTAAAATATATATATATATAATAAAGTAACAAATAGAAGTTGACTTTTATTTCAACTTTTTATTTCCCCTTACTGGCCCCTTAGCCAATTCAATTTAAATAAAATACTACTTATTTATTTTAAACACCTGTTAAGGATAAAAATCAATTTAAAATAACTAAAAAAAGAGAACACAATACTAAAAAGTGGTTTTAATAATGGTTAATATAGCTAATAAATTTTTTCGAAATGTTCAAAAATCGAAAAAAAAAAATAGTAATTATGATAATTATCAAAGGGCCACTATCATCCAGACTTAAAATTTCTAGAATTAATAGAAGTTTAAAATAAAAAATTATCAAAAAAATCGAAGAGTAGGTAAGTACATACAGTTTTAAAAACAAGATTAAAAATTTCAAACTCAAAAATCGAATGTAAAAACACTTTAAATAATTTGTTTGTATTTTTTTTATAAAAAGTATGTAAAAAAACAAAAATTAAAAAAAAAATTGAATTTGGACCATTTTTGAAGAAGTTATTAGCGAAAAACCGAAATTCGATATCTTTTAAACCGGTGATCAAAGAAATTTACCAGGAAGAGTTTTTTGATGGGTACTAAAAAATGTCAAAAAATGAAGGAAATTAAAAATTAAAAATTTCAAACCATCCGATTGGCGTGGAATGCCCCATATGTAAGTGACAGTGAATTTAATGACAACTCAATATTCTTAAACATGGTCAAACTAAATGAAAACGTTAAGCACATAGGTAAATTTGACCCAAACAGACAGACAGACAAAATTACAAGTTGAATAAAACCCTGTAAATATTTTTTATAAGCCTAGGTTTAAAATTTTTGTACGAGTAATTACGAGTATGTTACCTAATGGTGGGAGGGGGGGTGGTACTGGCAGCGAAAATATTTTAGGATTTCAAGAGGGCCGCATATCTACTTTCGGGTTTTAAAGGGGCCACAACTAATAAAAGTTTAAGAACCACTGGTCTAGAAGGTCCGAACATTATCCAGGTGCCTCTGGGTAGAGGGCTCTCGTATATCCCTATGACTCTAGAGACTGGAACTCGCTACCCCCGTCCGTCTTCCCGGCTACACGTCAACCTTCAGTCTTTCAAGATATTCTATAACAGTTCTGGTCTTAACGGAATGCAGTTCGACTCGCAATTGTCTAGCCTATTTACTTGTCAGCGATCACTAAGAAAAAGCTGAATTTGAAGGCATGAAAAATACCAGAAATTCGTTTAATCTTTCCTTGCCAACGACTAATAAGAACGACCTTGATGTCTCAGGATTATTGGAAGATAAAGATACGGAACCTTCGATATGAGTTTTCGAAATCAAATCAAATTGTAACTTTATTTTTTTACTAAAAATATATCGAATGAATTTATCATACTTTCGCTCATTTTAGAGAGCTGATTTTTGCAGTGATTATTTCCTAAGTCTTTAAAGGCTAAGTGTTCTAAACTTGATCCCAATCGGACAAGGTTCAACTTCTCCTCCTCTATTTTTGTCCGATTTTAGCCAAATTTCAATCAGCTGTTAATATCAATTTAAAATATCTAATTATAAAATTTCGTATTGATATCTTCATTGGTTTTTTTAGTTAGAGCGTACACAAAATTTGCTAACATGCACAATCAGGCACTAACAGACATCTTGACAAAATGATTTTTTTTTTTTTTCGTTTCATCCAACAAAGCCTGAAAAACACAGTAAATTACAAGGTAGACACGGGTTTTTTAATGAGGGAATACAAAATTTCAATAGAAATGATAAAAAAATAAACATTTATGCTTTTTTTTATTAATTAATTCCGCGTGCCAAAAAACGTAGACAAATTGTGGTCGTTGACCTTCCCTTGACTGGTCATTAACATTAATTAGTTCATGTTAAATTTAAACCAGCTCGAGTACTGATTAATTTTTGATTTTTTTAAATTTCATTCGGACTTCATTATAAAGAGATGTAAATGATTGTATATACTCGCATGTTATCTCATTTTGAATTTGTATGTGTATATATATATATACTAATGTGTGTGTTGTGTAATCAAGCTTTTATCAATGTTCTGTACAAACTGATGGGGTCGCCACATTGGTGGGGGAGTGGGTGAGTACCTTTTGACATCTCTAATTAATAATAACTCACTGACATGCCTATTGTGAGGTCCCACAGTTTCCACTGAGGAAGAGATGCCGAGAGCGCTCTCGAAATATTTGGATTAACCATTTGAATAATAAAATAAATTACTGGAAAGAAGCAATTCGATTTATTTATCCTTAAAAAATTAATATATCCAGTACACACCAAGCCAGCAAAATTCTTATAAAAATAATTTATACCATATATCTTAAAATATAAATCTTCAATGTTCATTATAATATGAGGTTTCATTGTAGAACGAAACGCTGTGTATTTGCTCAATTATTTTTATCAAAATAATTTTAGCCGGTTTTGAGGTAATTCGGAAATACAATTAAAAAAAAAAAGTTTTTTATTTTATTACAAAATACCAACATACCTACCCCTATGGTAAATTAATAAAATATTAATATTGATTTTTTTTTTATAAAAGTGAAATAAATGAAAGTCATTTATTTGATGAGCGCATACCAGCTATTATTATATATTTTTTTTTTAATTTTGATCGAGTTAACAAGTGAGGATATAGAGCGGAAACAAATTGTATGGTAATGGAACCCAATGCTCAAATGATGGAATCCATCAGCGACTTATTGGCTTGCAGCCCCCTCGGTTCTCCCCTCGCCAGGCCTAGCCTATCCATGAGCATATTGGATATATGCCGAGCACACGGCAGAGACCCAAAAGCGGCAGAGAGAGAACATCAGCTTGCAGAATTGTATTTCCACAGCCGGCACCAACTTTCGATTCCCTGGATGTCTGTCTGCCTACCATTCTACCATCCCTTGCCTATTCAACTACCCCCTCACTCACACTTACCTTCTCTATCTCTCTACCCTGGAATCGCTAATCGTTTAATGATAACAGAAATATGGAGATCGCTTCAAACTAAAACATTTTTCTATCTTAAACCAAAGAAACATTTCGCGCTCTGTTGAGAATTCCATTCAAAATTAAAACGGCGGTACCTTATTAGTGTTACTACAATGTCGGTCTATTTGTGTGTGTTTATGCCAGTGCAGTGTAGTCTATAAACTACAGGGTGGAGCATAAAGATCCTCCTCATTTTGAAGAGGTATAAAAAAATGAAAAAATTTAACTAGAAAAAAACTGGATATATTTTTGAACCTCTTCAAAATGTGCGAGATTTTTATGCCCCACGCTGTATTATAAATAAATATATATACTCATCATAAAAATCTTTTATAAAAAACAATCTTCAAACACTTATTATAACTTCAAACGTTTCGGGATAATTTCTCCCTTTATCAATGAATTTAATTAAATCTCAAAAAAGAAAAGTTGCTTTATGTAATGAATATAGAGAGAGTTTTTTTTGATTTTTGATATTTGATAAATGGAGAAATTTTCCCGAAACGTTTAGAGTTTTAATAAATATTTGAAGATTGTTTTTTTTATAAAAGATTTGTACTTATCGTCTTTAGAGAAGTCTAAAACACGCAAAAATTATTTTCAACCATGATTTTTTTCTGCCTTTTTGTGTTTCTGGCTAAGATATATCTGATACCCACGATAAATCAAAAACGATCGTAAAAAGTTTTCTCTAATGTAAAAATATTAGTATTTTCAAAACGAAGAACTGATTTTATTTTCGACAATTTAGCTTCAAAACTTCAAAAATTGAAAACAGAAAAGCAATAGAATGCTAGGCCTAAAAGGAGCTTAAAGTTAGTTCAGTTTTTTATTTATTTATTTATTTAACAAAATAAAAATGAAAAATTGTATTTTTTAATGTTTCTTTTATTAATTTCATTTTATTGTTAGTACAGACAGAGAAGATGCTCGTTGGATCGGCAAATTAAGGGGCTAGCCGAAAATCCTTCTTCCACTCTTATCAACTTATCATATAAAAATTGAAAAACCAAATTCAGTTTGTGTTTTATTAGAAAAAAAAAATAGTGTTTTTTGGGGCGACAAAGTGTCTACCTCGAGGATGAAACAAGCTAACTGAAAATCATCATTGGTTTCGATAAATAGACCACGTCACATATCTTTATTTTTACTTTTTTACAAAAAATAACAAAACAAACAAATAAAGATAGATTCGCCACAAGAAATAAAAAATAAAAAAAATGAATCTTTATTGCGAGAGAGACATAGAAGTGGGTGTGGTAGAGGGGGTAGTGAATAAGGGAGAGTGAGATTAATAACTGGTTATAAACTAAGTTGGTGTGAAATTAACTCTCGAAATGTTTCAAGGCTGTCATTTTTATATTACTTTGTTTAATACATGAATGAAATTAATTATTAAAAAATGAAGAAAAAAAATATTTACCAGTGCGTAAAATTTTCTTTTTGTAATTACTCTTCTCCCCTCATGTTACTTGATTGAGTAACTTGTATAATATTTATGAAGAAAAAACAACTTCATTTCCTAAAGAATTAAATTTTTTTACTTTTTATTTATAATTATGAATTCTATCATTTAAAAATAATCTTCATTTTTTTTTTTAATCATCATATTTATTTTCTACTTTTAACCAAGTATTATCAATGTTATTAAAGTAGACAGGTTGGTCTATAACTTTTGGCCAATAAAAAACGACAAGAAATGACTTCACGTTACAAATATACAATCTGTTAACTCACTCGAATAAAAAATAGTGCATATTTTGACATATTATGAGCTGTTTCTATTATTTTAATTACACTGATAAACAATGAAATTTCCTTTTAAATAAAACTAAGTTATCTTTATGTATTCAGATGTGCTTATAACGAATATCGCATCCGTTTTTCTCAATCACCTAAATTTTTTACGGAACACCCACATTTTATAGTTTTATAGTTGTATGATTTCAGGACTCCGCACACGGCTTAACTTAGACTTTCTTTTTTTATTTGAAAGTCGTCTATCCAGCCCTCATTCGAATTCCTATAATTCGTAAAGTATTAATAATATGAAATAGTGACTTTTATATTAATAATTTCTATAATATATGTCTAGAGCACACAACCAAATTCAAATTTATCTAATATATCTACAATATTGGTGCATTTTAACTAACGTATGCAACTTTGTCTCGCTATCAACTTTACATTTCTCATTTGTTTAATAGCTTCATGTCTTTTAAATGCAATTAAAACTAATATTAAATAGCTATATTAATTAATATGGCTAAATTAAATAAATAAAAATAAAGTGCCAATAGTAGCTAGCTATTACTAGGCTATAACACCCATTAAACTCACACCACAAACAAGTGGAGACTATTTTTAGATTAATCTAATGCTTTAAAAGTAGTATTGTTGCATAATGGGAATATATACCCATATTATAGTACCTCCTGCTTAAAAACTTAATTCCTGGACAGAAGAGTGTTACGAATCACCCTCTACTTGAGAAAGACAGGATTTTGTTACCACCGTTGCATAGAAAGTTAGGACTGATGAAAAAAATTTTGAGGCTTTGGATAAACACGGTGAGGGTTTTGGGTACTTGAGAAAAACATTTTCTAAACTCGATAGTAAGTTAAAAGAAGGCATATTTATTGGGCTGCAAATCCGCGAGTGAGAAATGCACATGGTTAGCTTTCAGACAAGTGTGCTGATATTTTTTTGGAAATGTGATAACTGACAACTACAAGGAACTTGTTGAAGTGTTATCAGTGCATGGGGTGCAATATGACCTTGAAAATTCACTTTTTTTACATTCGCATTTGTACTCTCCCCCGCCCTAACTTGGGTGCGGTTAGTGAAGAATGCGGGGAGAGATTTCACCAGGATATTTCTGTCCTGAAGAAACGATATCCAGGAAAATCGATACAAAACATGTTAGCAGACTATTGTTGGGATCTCAAGGGAGAGATTTCTGCTGGCAATTACAAACCGCAGAGTTCAATAAATAAATTTTGAAAATGCTTGTAAAAGTTTGTTTTTTTTTCAATTTTTTTGCATGAAATTTCTTCATTGAACAGTCAAAATCGGCCCTAAACATATTTTTTAATTTTTTTATATTTTATAGTTACCTATTCACTTGAATATTTAAATCCTATTTCATGAGCAAACAAACAAAAATAATTTAAAATTTCGAAGTATTAATACAAATTGAATGAAATTTTTATTAAAAAATGAAAAACAAGGAAATGATAGGTGATACAGCATTTCTACTTTCAGATTTGGATTCAGCGAGGTCGAATTATAAATAATCACCTATTTTCATTCAAAGAAGCAAAAAGAAATTTGAATTTGTTCATCAGTGTTAAACAGACTTACTACAATATTTTTTTCCCAAACCGGGACAATTTTGAAATAGAAAGTGAGTGCTTTCTATGCGATTTTAGAAAGAGAGAAGTGTGTATTCAGCTAAGTCACTATGGTTAAAAAAAGGCTAAATAATGAAGTAGTTAACAAAAAACAAAAATTATCTAGTAATTTTTAATTATTTTTAATTGAACATTAACTTAATATTAAAAATTTATTAATATTTATCCCCAACGTGAACTTTCTTAAATAATTATTTCTTATTTTCATTCGCGTCGAAAAATCCAGTAAAATTTAGTTCAAAATTAAAGTTTTCATAAAAATAGATAGAAAATATTTTATTTTTGATAATGAATTGTGTCTTATTTTCTCTTTAATAATGAATAATGTCGAAAAGAGTATCAAAGTGAATGGAATATGGATAAATAATATTAGATATTCTGAGGACACAGCGGTGATTGCGGACAATATGGGTGATCTTGTAGGGTTAATTGATGTGGTAGGAAAATACAGTGCAAATATGGGTCTTAACATCAACAACAAAAAAACAAAATATATGATAGTGACTCGTAATCCAGAAAACTTTAGAACCGCCAGTATAATATCCAATGGTTTATTGATAGAGAGAGTGAGTAAATTTAAATATCTCGGGTCGTGTCTTTGCGAGGACTGGACATCAAATTTGGAGATAAAATGCCGAATAGAAAATGCCCGGAGTGCCTTCATGAAGTTCAAGAACGTTATGACACACTCGTAATTTGATTTCGGCCTTAGGATGAGGTTTATACAGTGCTATGTTTGGTCGATTCTGTTAATATGGGATGGAGAGCTGGACTTTAAAAGTTAGTACTATCAATAAAATAGAGGCCTTTGAAATGTGGATTTACAGTCGATTACTCCAAATACCACGGAAGGCACGGATAACGAATGAGGAAGTCCTCAGGAGAATTGGCGGAGAGCGAAAGCTGTTTAAAATAATAAAAAAAAAAAAAAAAAAAAAAACTGCATATGTAGCGGCCCTTATTGCTTTGGCTACGAGCTTTTAGACACGTCCGCTAGATGACTCAGTCAGATCGTTGCGACATTTTTTTATGACTGATAATATTTCAGTCATGTATTAAGTAAGACAATTCGATCTCGACTAATCATCGAAGGAGGAGCCATCCACCAACTAGGAGCTCCTCGCCCGCCAACTAGGCGGGTGACGCCCAGCCCGGCTTTTTACCAGGGACGAACATCGCCCTGTCCAAATCATTGTTAGGTCCCCGCCAACTAGGAGGGCAGCGCGGACAAGCACCACGCAACCAACCCCCCCTAACAGCATATTTAGGGCATATTTTGTGAAAAACCAGTTATTACAACTAATTAGTGAGGGAAAGATTAGAAAATGTGTTCGCAAACATCCATTAATGGATAGGCATACAAAGAAGAAGAAGAATTGTTATTTTGAGAAAAAATCCGCCCACAAAACAAAATGTTTAATAATTTTCAAAAACATTATTTATTAATTTATTTATTTTTATTTGGTTGGCTTCGGATACTAAGTCCATTTAGCCAATTTCTATTGGGTATGATGGTTTATATCATGAGTTAGTACTGCTAGTGAGGGAACCGAGCGAGACATTTATTTATTAAGAATAAAAACTAATAATTTTTTTTCTTAATTTTCAAATATGTTAAATTTTTTCAAATTCCAGCTTCAATAAAACTAAAAAATTAACCCCCCCGTTAAAGAATTTTCTTCTCTCTCTCTAATTATTATCTGCATTGAGTGTATCGATTGATATCGCGTATTATATCAAAAGCATGGCATATTATATTCTTCACAAATTTAATATTAATATCTATATTAGAATAAGATTTTGAAGTAGGATGAAATTGAAAAAAAGGAAAAAATTCTGTCCCTGAGGTACGTAGACGGCATTGATACAAGATATTGAGAAATTTGATTAAAAGTTGCCGAGCTTTAATCAGTGGAGGAATAAATTGAAACATCCAATCTATCGTTGACTTCTCGTTATAAACAATATCTAATTAACAAAGATATGATTTAATTATCGAATGACAAACAAACAGCCCAGCCATTGGAATCTAATAAAACAATGGATAAATGAAAGGTAAAACACACTTCACCAAGTGAAAAAAAATCATTTTTTTGTTTAAATAAGTGATATTTCATTAATTGATATAAAGATCATCGACCTTTAATAATTGAGATCTGTTTGGGTGATGAGAAAAACCAGGGTGTACGCTCATACCCACCAATAGGTATTTTTCAAAAGATTTTTTACCGAGAGTAGCAGAGGCGCTGATTCATACAGAGAAATAATTGAGGTTGTCCTCTGCGTGATGCAAATAAACATATTATGCATATACACTCAACAACAACAAAAAACCAGATACTTGATATATTTTTTTTTTATATATAAAATGTATTAAAATAAATTATGTCATAAAATAACCGAACCAAAATATATTGAATAATAACACAGCTCGACAAAAATTAAACAAAAATTTCTACGCATAAATCTAACAATGGATTCCAGTAGTTTTATACGCTTATTATCATGCAATTTCACTATTTTTTTACAACACTTCAGAGTTTTGAGATATTATCGGTCAAAATGACAAAAAAGGCTATTTTGATCTATTTTTGAGTCCCATTAAACAGCAATATTTCAAAATCAAAATATTTTGTTGACGTAATAGAAAAAAGCTTCCTCTTTGATTTTCAAATCACTACTTGTTTTTAGCTCAATTAGAACTCGAGTTATAACTAAAAAACTAAGACCTTATGATTTTATCTATCTTTATTATCCTTTATAATCACGTAGTTTTAGTTTTTTTAGTTATAACTCGAGTTGTAATTGAGCTAAAAAACAAATCGTAATTTGAAAATCAAAGAGAAAGCTGTTTTCTATTACGTCAACAAAATATTTTGATTTCAAATATTGCTGTTTGATATTTAATGGGACTCGAAAATAGGTCAAAATGGCCTTTTTCGTCATTTTGAACAATAATATCTCGAAACTATGACCTGTTGTAAAAAATCAGAAAATTGCATGAGAATCAGTGAATAAAACTCTACTGGAATCCATTGTTAGGTTAACGGTGAAAATTTTAGTTTAGTAATGTAATTAATTAGACATAATTTAAACGGTTAACACTTTCGATTAATTCATGGTAACTTAATATTATATTGAAAATAAAAAATAGATGAATTTAATGAAAATCGAACATTTATTCTTTGTCTTCGAAACTATTGATATTCATCGTTAAAAAGCTCTTATACGAGACTTAAGAGAGATTCTTTTAATTAATCAGGGATTTTTTTATGTTACAATTTTCTGTTTTTTAAAATCATATTTATTAAGCCAGTAAAAATTAAAATGCCATTTTAGCTTTAAAAATTATAATTTTAATTACCTATCTAGTTAAAATGGTAATATTTTTATTAATATTCTATTTATTCATTTTATCTAAAAATTTTCAAGTTTCCGGTTTTTTTGCTTAAAGTGTAGGCATATACCAAATATAAATTTATATTTATATTTATATAGAATTTATTTGTTTGAGACTATAGTTTTGAAGGCAATTTGGCCTTCATCAATCATCATCTGCCTTTTTAATGATAAATATTTTACCTGTTATTTCGCATGGAGTCAATTACCCGATTGGATATAGAAGAATCGTTTGTTATTATAGTGCTAGCTACATAAACAATATGGTAATTAAATCTTCTGAGCATGTTTTAGCGAGAAAATAAAGTGACACGTGGTGTGATGGGAACCACCCTGTAGTCTATAAATTTCTATAATTTCCTTAAGAATGTTTTAAGTAATTGTAAAAAATTTATGTACATACTACTTATATTTCTTTTTTACTTAATAAAAATTCATTTTGAAACTAGAAAAAACGACATGCAGTCTAGCCAGTCATTCATTTACTGGCAAACTACAAAATTTAAATCAGAAAATAGGGGTAAATTAAAAAATGCCCATGTTTCTGGTGTTGTGCGATCACATTTTATCGGGGATCGAATGCCTCGCTATCCAATATCTAGGAAATGCAGGCCAGCTCTGTTCCGGGAGGTTATTCAATATTTGCTGGAATTTGCTATCGGACAATGCAGCTCTCTGGTGTGGATGTCACAGGCCAATCTCTCTTTTTGGCCTCTTTGACCCTTTACTTCTGCATTCCACAAGTTAAGCTCTTCTTGTTATACCAGGCATCTGGGACGACTAGTTTTGAATAATTCATTTTTTGATTGAAGATTTTTTTTATTTCGATTTTGCTTATGTATTTTTGACATCAAAACGACAGTTTACTAATAACTGTGCCAGGACAATCTCATTAGGGGTTTTACTTTATTTTTTGTCTAAACTAATAATAATAAAAAGTAATTTTTAATATAATGTAATTTAACAAATTAATAATAAATAAATCAAAAATGGACGTAACCAGAGGAACCTAAAAAAATGTATTTCGAAAATGAAAATTATATATTAGAATTTTTTACTAATTGTAAATTAACATGAAACATATACATATTTAACTAAAAAAAAAAAAAAAAATTGAATAAATTGAAAATTTATTTTCATAGATAATTTATTTTTTCTCACTTGTACCAACATTTGGAAAAATAATTAATTTCATTTCATTTTAATCAGAGAGTTTTCATTTTTTCAATTTCATATTATAAATGAATTAACACGAATTTTTTCTCGCGCTTAAATTCTCTCATGAAGAAAAAACTCAAATTTCTTACTTCAGTAGCTCATTTGTTTATTAAAAAAGAAGTTTCAGCTGAAACCAAAAATATTTTCAATGAAATAATCTCATCAGAATGCACAATAGTCCAGGCAAATTATGATTTTAACAGGAAATAATTCCCGATAAAGATTTTATTGCTAGAATACCTTTATTGGTACTCCAATATTACTACCCTAAGTTTTTCCCCAAATCTGTGTTGTGGAAATTTTTCTAAGCGCCTGAAAATGAGAAAATTTCGGAGTTTTTTCAGTTTTTCTTGAATAACTCTAAAACGGCTTATCAAATCAAAAAGATATTTGTTAGATAAATTAAATCTCTTTAAATTACGCGTAAAATGATACAAACTTCATCTATTTAGGTTCAGTAAAACCGGTACTAGTGCCTGTCAAAAAACAGCCCCCGGGATCACTTTTGAATATCCCTAAAACTCGTACTTTTTTCGATTTTTCCCCATTTTGACCATGAAGGAGCACGTGGTTTGGCGTCGAGGCGGGCTCCGTTAGAGTCGAGGCCATCACACTCTCGTGGAAGGGAGTCTGGTGATATAAAGCAGCAGCACCCCTCATCGCCCTGGGTATATCCCAAAAGACATTAAGGTAGTTGTTTCGCGACAATACTAGCAAAAAGTTAATGCTAGAGTATATAGAACAGACAATAAGGATTCATAGTTCATAAGCCCAAAACTTTTTGCTGTTTATGTACCAATTCTAGCCAATCCCGTGCTCGTTTGACAAATTTCGCACTATTGTCCGAGCTTGAATATTTTTTTATTAAAATGACAGATAAAAAATTTTTAAGAAAAAAATAAAAACCGACTTCAAAAAATTAAATGCAACAAATAAAATACACTAAAAGGTATAAAATAATTATTATCTTATTTAGTTACAACTAAACGACGAAATATTAACACGAAATTACTTTTTGAATTCGGTGCCAAACATATACCTTTTATGAATCGCACTCGACGGATCTTACTTAGTACGTTTGGAGGATATGCTCGCTTATAGGTATAGTTTGTTTGGTACCGAATTCAAAAAGTAATTTCGTGTTAATATTTCGTCGTTTAGTTGTAACTAAATAAGATAATAATTATTTTATACCTTTTAGTGTATTTTATTTGTTGCATTTAATTTTTTGAAGTCGGTTTTTATTTTTTTCTTAAAAATTTTTATTTTTCTCTTTTTAGTGATGTTATTAATAGTGATCATATCATCAGAACTTGACCAAATTAATATGACACCATCCCTAAGACACCCCCTTTCGGATAAAAAAAGAACCATCGAAATCGGTTCATAAGCAAAGAGGTTAGGTCTAAACAAACCTAATAAAAAAGGTCTAATACCTATGAAAAAAAATCGAAAAAAATGGGACCAATCGGAAGCTAGACTGGACCCAATGCAAAAAAATTTTTCAAAACCGGTTGACAATTGGCGGAGATATGAGGTAACATAGGCACAAAAAAAAAAAAAAAAAAAAAAAATTCAGTCGAATAGAGAACCTCCTTTTTTGAAGTCGGTTAAAAATACATTTTAAAGGTCGATTTATTTCTATAAAAATCGTTTTGTTATTTTTTAACAAATGTAATCAACGCTTACGTTAAACCTTATGAAAATTATAATTTTCAAAAAATCTACCGCATGCGCGTTTTATACATCTTCGCTGGTTAAATAAATGCACTGTTGCCAAATTGTTTTTAGTGTCAATTTTTTTTTATACATTTTTCATTATTTATTCCTTATTATCTCAGAAACTGTGTTGTAACTATGAATCAAAATTGTCTTAAAATATGTATTGGTTATTGTTTAATGTTGGTTTAGTTTTTTATAAAAATGATAAGAAGGGTTTCTTAATTATAATTAAATATGTATGTAAATTTTCCGATATCCTGTATAGTGCAATGTTAAAGAGCCTGAAAAACTCGATTTTTGAAATTTAATATCTCCGGAACTGTATTATTCATGAATTTCGTTTTGCCACCAATCGATGCAGAAGTATTTAAATAATAATCTGTATAAATTTCAAAAAAATCCTAAGGAAACGCTTTTGGCGGAACAACTACCTTAAACGACCTTACGTATAGGGCCATGAGGGGCTCTCTCTTAAACTTTTACAGTTTTAATAAAAGAACGTATAGTGCGCGTCATAACCAATGTTAATTGTATATAAAAAAAAATAATAATAAATAAAGTGACCTAGGATTTATCCGAAGTCACTCAATGACCCGCTTTATGAAATCTTAGCTTGTACATATCTTTTATTTTTTTGTTTTATTTATTTTTTTTATTTTTATTCATATTTTTCACTTTTATTCATGTTTTTTGTTTTTATTTATGTTTATGTAATTTTATTCATCTTTTTGTTCATATTTTATTATTATTTATTTATTTATTTATTTTTTCTGTTCATTTTTTTCATTTTTATTTTTATTTATTTGACATAGATATGTATAAAATTTTAACAATGCGACTACTGTAAATAGAGAGGGAGAGAGAGAAAATGTAAATATTATGTACCACCAATTTTATAGACCTGATTTGTAAACTTCTTATCTGTTGTAAGAGGAGGCCCCCTCCTGCTTTGACCAAATATATAATATGGAAAAATTTTAATTGAAAAAAGGCGCCGCGACTCGGAAATGTTTGGGAACCCCTGCATTAACGTTTTGGTAATCATAGCATTCTTATAATAAATGTTCAAAAATACCGCCATTCACCTTTAAACCAGGAATGACAGTGATTTGAAATTCATTTTAAAGTTTGTACCATTAAAGACATTTCGCCAAGTTCTATTCGAGGGCCCCCCGGTCGTGCATTGCCAGACTTTACAAGAAGCAACTCGACCCATTTTGACGCTTCTTTAACTTCGCACTGAAAACCTCTACAGGGCTGATTTTTTTTCACAATACTGGTCCATGAGCTTAACTAAATTACCAATTTTCATATTTCTTTTGGTTATACCGTCCAAGTTACAAGAAGCCAAAAATAGTGAAAATGTCATTTATTTATTTGAAATTACGCTAAACTTGAAAGCAAATAAAAATCGGATAATAACATTTGAGTTTTTTACTTTATTTTCACATGTACATTGTACAATACACTCCTGGAACTTGCCCCTTCCCCCCTCGAGTCCCCCGACTGTATATATAATATATATACGAGGGGGTGAACCGCGATTGGAATTAGGTGTACACCGTCTTTGGAATTATGTAGAATCTCACTCTCGCCCCGGATGCCGTGCCGTACACATGTGAACACATGTGATCTCCTTGTCTCCTCTGCGAACTGTGAATTTTTACCACTTACCTACCTTCTTTTTATATTTAATTTGCACGAAAATATTCATAAAATTTTTTTTCTTAATCCAATAATAAAAAAAATATCATAATTTTTCTCACTTCAATCAATTTAAATCAAAAATATCTTTTTCCAAAATTAGCTCTCTAGAAATATTCCTTTCTTGCTTATAGCAGGTCATATTCGACCGCTCAACCTTTTTCCCAGCCTCCCATCAACCAAAAGCCGACCATAATTCATTCTTTTGACAATCTATATTTCACTTAAATACTTCCATTCCTATTTAAAAATTTTATCTCAGAACCTTCCATATTAAATTAATTCAATTTCAATTCTTCTTAATTTTAATTTTAAAAACTAGTTCGTATTCTCATTTTTTCATTTCTAAAATATATAGTATATATACTCTTAAATAAACTTCATCTCATTAATATAATTTATTTATTATTGCACGATTTCTAAACGTTAATTGTTCTATAATAATCCTATAATAAATTCAAATAATATCTTATCTTAAATTTTAAATATTATCTTAACTTATAATTTACAATATATCCATTATAAACACTAGTAACTTAGTAAATTTTAAATATTGCGAACAGAGAATTCGTGAATTATTACCACTTACCTACCTTCTTTCTATCTTAAATTTGCATGACATTCTTAATTCAAAAATAAAATAATATCATACTTTTTCTCCCTTAAATCAATTTATATCAAAAAATATCTTATTCTAATATTAGCTCTGTAAAAATATCTCCTTTCTTCGCTAAAGCCAGGACAATTGTTCCCAAGACACATGTCCTGACAGGCCATTCACCTTCTTGGAAGCCCCTTTTGACAACAACCGTTTACCCAAAATTCCATCCCATATACAAATATTATATCATCTTAGAACATTCCGATTTAAATATTTTATTTCAGAACATTCAATATTAAATTGATTCAATTCCAATTCATCTTACTTTTAAATTAAATTCTAATTCGTATTCTCATTTTTTCATAAACTTCATTTTATTAATATTATATAATCTACTATTACACGGTTTCTAAACATTAATTGTTCAATAATAATTCTATAATAAACTCAACCAATATCTTATTTTAAATCTTATATATTACATTAACTTTTTTCACTCGTACTCCCATTTTAAATATATACGTATATATATATTTTTAAATAAACTTCTTTTTATTAATATCATTTTCTTATTATTGCACGGTCCTTAAATATTAATTGTTCTATAATAATTATATAATAATCTCTATACATAATAATCTTATAATTTAAAATATATCTATTATAAAATCTAGTATCTAAATTAATAACAAATAATTCTTCTCCCCACTAACAACATCAACTAGTTTTAATTAATTTAAGACTTAATCTAGCAATTTATTAAATAGCTCATAATTTTCCCCTTACTAACAATCAATCCAAGTGGTAGATTTAAACCTTTTCAAATCGCTCGGTGGAAAACCACTGTCCAATTTCTAAGAGCTCACTGATATTGAATATATTCAAAAATATATCCAAGTTCGGAGTTTTAATTGGTTTACCGGCTCTCTTATCTTTACTTTTCTTGTCACCCTTTTCATTTCCACCTCAAACTCTCCTTACTAATGACATCAATTAAAATCAATTTAACTAATACTAATGACATCAATTAAAATCAATTTCTGCAACATTCGCGGTCTATCTCGCAATTCGAATTTACACGACGTATTTCAACATCTCGAACATGAAAAACCTGCTCTTTTAGGCCTATCCGAAACTATAATTGACGTAAATAAATCTAACTGTCGTGACTACCAATTCGAAAACTATACACTTCATTCAAAATTTCGAAAAAAAGGAGGGGTCTGCTGTTATATTAGAAAGGACATCCCTAGTAGGCGTTTAACTAATCTAGAATCCAATGAATTCGATGCCATATGGATCAAAATCACGTTAGGCCATTCAACTAAATTCTTCTGCATAATATATTTGCCCCCCAAAAACCCCAGATACAAACAATTTTTTGACTACCTCCTTGAGTGCCATTGCAATATCCTGAAAGAATTTCCATCTTCTGAAATATCTTTCCTAGGTGACTTTAACGTCCACAACAAAAATTGGCTAAAATTTTCTAGCCATAATTCCCCCGCAGGCTCCGACGCTGAAATCTTCTCTACGGCGTGTGGCCTCACACAAATTATTAACGGCCCCACAAGAATCCCAGACAAAGCCAATGAAAAATCCAATCTTCTCGATCTTTTCATCACTTCACACCCTTCGTCCTATGAAGCAAAAATTTCGGCCCCTTTAGGTAAATCTGACCACAATCTGATAAAAATTAAACTCTCCGCCAATTTGCCAAAACCCCCGTCACCCCACTCCAACCCCAGAAAAATATGGCTAGTCGATAACGATAACATTAATTGGAATGACATGCGTAACTTTTTTGCCGCTTACCAGTGGAATGAACTCTGCATCAGAGATAAAAACGCTTCAGAATTCGCAGACGCCCTTAACGAGGCAATTCAAATAGGCTTAGAAACCTATATCCCCTCAAAATTGATTAAAGGGAACAAGGATTCTAAGCCTTGGTTTGGTAGACAATGCGCAGATTCCGTCCGTGAAAAAAACAAATCTTTTCAGAAATGGCAACTTTCACAGCTAGAATGTGACCGAGTTGCATTTACCAAGTCGCGAAGCTCATGCAAAAAAATCATCTCTGAGGCAAAGAAATCATTCGACCAGAGGATAGCTGACCGTCTCGCATCTTGCCCCAATGGAAAACGGGCCTTTTTCTCGTTACACAAGGCAATAAATAGAAATTTCGCGTCCCCCTCACTTCCGCCCCTCTTTCACCCAAATGGTTCAGTAGCCACGACCCCCGCTGAAAAAGCCGAATCACTAGCATCCTATTTCGCAACTAACTCCACTTTAGATGACAAAGGGCTTAACCCGCCCACTTATACCCCCCAAACCAACCTCATGGGCAAAATAATTTTCAGGCCCCAAATAATCATAAAAGCCATTAATAAATTAAATTCCAAATCCGCCGCAGGCCCCGATAACATCCCACCAATTCTCATTAAAAAATGCGCCCCTGAACTTGCCCCTATCTTATCCAAGCTATTCCAACTCTCTTACGAGTCGGGCATATTCCCCAAAAGCTGGAAAATAGCCAGAGTAACACCTATTCCTAAAAAAGGAGACACATCACAAATCTCTAATTACAGGCCTATCTCGATCACCTCTGTTCTTTCCAAATTAATGGAATTAGTCATAAACCAACACGTCCTTCATCACTTAGAAAACAATAAATTAATTCACGATAGGCAATATGGATTCAGACAAAATCGTTCCACAGGCGACATCTTAACCTATGTCACCCACACCTTGAACAATACTCTAGAGGCCGGAAAAGAAACCCTCGCTGTAGCCCTTGATATCTCCAAAGCTTTTGACCAGGTTTGGCACAAAAATCTTCTTGCCAAACTACCAGCCTTTGGATTCACACCAACACTTCGCAAATGGATTGAAAGCTTTCTGACAAACCGAAGTATAAAAGTTGTGGTGGATGGAACATCTTCTGAATCGTTCTCCACAAACTCTGGTGTTCCCCAAGGCTCTGTAATCTCTTCCACACTCTTCCTTATTTATATAAACGACCTTATTGATCAAACGGCAAACCCCACTCATTGTTACGCCGACGATAGCACTCTACACGGCAAACCCTCTCTCCCGAATAATCGAATCAATATTGCCTCCTCAATTACTCTCGACCTAGACAAACTGAATAAATGGGGCTCTCAAAATTTAATTAACTTCAATTCAAACAAGACTCAATGTTGTCTAATTTCTAGGCGCGAAAATAGAGATTTCCCTGATATTCACTTCGATTCGAATACCCTGAAAATGTGTGACAGCCTATCCATGTTGGGCGTCTCTGTCGCATCTGACCTGTCTTGGAATGAACACATCTCCTCTGTGGCGAAATCTGCAGCAAGGAAGATTGGCTTCTTATTCAGGTCCAAGCGATTTTACAAACCCCCACAACTTCTCACCATCTACAAGGCCCAAATCCGCCCCTGTCTCGAATACGGCTCTCATCTGTGGAGAGGAGCCTCAAAATATTCTCTTGCTACCCTTGATGCAATTCAGAAACGAGCCGTCAGGCTAATTGACGATTCTACCCTCACCGACTCCCTCGACTCGCTGGCTCATCGAAGAGATGTCTCCGCCCTTTCCCTTTTCTATAGATACTATCACGGCAGGTGCTCTGATGAGATAAAATCAATAATTCCCCCCAAAGCATGCTTTGCACGCAGCACACGTTTTGCCGACTCCCAACACTCTTTCGCGGTCAAATTGGAAAAGTGCCGGACCACTTCATTCGCGAATTCATATATCCCCATGACTTCAAGGAACTGGAACTCTCTCCCAGCCTCTATCTTTCCCAGCACCTATGATCTTCAAACCTTCAAAACCAGGGTGCATAGACACCTACGTCTACACCCTCTCACTTAAACAAATTTCCCTTCTCTTCGGTAATGCAAGGGTCTTTCGAGATCCATAGGGGCTACATCTTTACTGGTGCACCCCTTCTTGCATTCGATTGCATTAAAAAAA
>JALMQS010000149.1:10985861-11342768 GCA_024734495.1 Forficula auricularia
CATTAAAAAAAAAAAAAAAAAAAAAAAGAATTATTTTGGAATTCATTCGATAAAGCCCCTTCATCTATTGTCTTCTACTTCGAAATGAAAGTGGAAGTGGAAGTAGGTGTACAAGATATTAGCTAGCGGTTCACCCCTCGTATATATATATATACGATTGGAATTAGGTGTACACATTTTTGGAATTATGTGGAATTATTTTGGATTTCATTAAATAATGCCCCTTCCTCTATTGTCTTCTACTTGGAAATGAAAGTGGAAGTAGGTGTACACGATATTGGATCGCGGTTCACCCCTCGTATATATATGTATGTTTTACTATGGCATGTGGCCATCCAGTAAATTTTAAATTTAAATAACATGGATGCTAGTGTCGAAATCCGAGTTTTTATAAAGAGAAATTGTTTGATGGTTTATTTGCACAGAATAATTTCATAAAGTAGGACTAAATAAAATAATCTTTTTTCTACACATCTTAATGTGGGCTCCTTGTCTGGTAGTGGAAGACATATGTATGGAGCATAGCCATGTACGGGTGTGAAACCTGGACAATTGGAAAAGCGGAGTGAAAGAGATTGGAGGCTTTCGAAATGTGGTGCTACAGAAGAATGATGAATATCAAATGGATGGATAAAATCACAAATGAAGAAGTTCTTGGAAAAATCGGAGAAAGAAGAACCTTGTGGAAGAGTCTGAAGAAGAGAAGAGGTCAGATGATGGGGCACACACTGAGACATGGGGGACTGCTTAGGGATATCTTGGAGGGGGAGGTGGGAAAGAAAAGGGGAAGGGGAAGACCCAGATTAGAATATTTCAACCAAATAATTGGGGATATGGGATGCCAGACATTTAGAGAGGTTAAACAGCTGGCGGAGGACAGAGTCGAGTGGAGACGGATTGTTGCATCAAACCAGTCTTAGGACTGTATACTCAATGATGATGATGTCTGGTAGGCCGTCACTTCACTCACTTCATGTCGGATCCGACACTGTGTATTCTGGCTCATTCGAAGTTGGCGGTAGTAGACTTGCCACGCCTCAATCACTCAGTAGATAATTGAAAAGAGCGTGAACCGGTTTCTCCAGCAACTAATAACTCCCCTAATAATTTAGACAACTAAGCAATTTTTCTTTTCTTTTATTTTTGTAAGAAATCACTTATAATTTTCCTCTAATTTCACTTTGACTTTGATTTTACACCATTCTGGCACCCCATTCTTGTTGTGCAACTCTATTAGTTTCAAAGATTATTGATATTACAATACCGTGGTTAAATATTCATTTCGCTCTGGTAAACTTTTAATAAATATCGCACTCCATGCCCACACCCTCTCCCTTCTACGTTTCTTCACCCCAACGGCTTAAACACGTCAAGAACAACTTGTTAACATTAACAAGCTGTTTGAAATAATATGAAAGTTAATTTCGAACGTCAAATTTTCAACTCTTTCTCTTGTTATATTTTTTTTCCAAGACAAAATAATCAAATCTCTTGGGAAAATGATTATTAAGAAAAAAAATATTAATGAAGTGATTTATGTAATAAAATCTGTTACCTAAGCAAAAAAAAAAAATTTATATCGGATTTGGAATTCTGTTGTTTCTCGTAACAATTTTTAAGTAAATGTATAAATAAATCACTCCCGTATTCACCAATCAATCTTAAACTTAAAACTAAATTTGAATTAACGTCAAAGCAATTTTAAGTTAAATTATTGAACCAAATGTAATTAATTGAATTTAGATTAATTAAATTAAATTAAATGAGGCGACTGTGGGTCGGTGGGTAGCGTGTCGGTTCGCTGTGACTCGAAGTAAACTAAGATATTTGCAGTCGCCTCCTGTTGGAAAGCAATGGCAACCTACCAAGAGTATAATTGCCTAGTAACCTCTCCAAACTAGCGGTCGGAACCGTCTTTAAAAAGTAGTTCCCGTATATCTGTGTAAAAACAGCTAAACACACTCAGCACAGGTATATGTGGAGAGGAGGGAGACCTGATATGGCACTTAAAAGAAGAAGAAATTAAATGCAAGTAATACTAAGCATTGCTTTTCTCTAAGTATCATCACGTATATGAATTACTTACCGAGCAGGAGATCCAGGTTCAAGACCTAGTTCATTGAAAAAATTTGACTGGGAATAATCCGACCCTTTCACCAATTTACACAGTCTCCACACCCACATTTACACTTTACACATATGTAGTTATATACGCAAATAATGTACCTGTATTAGAAATTTAAAGAAAACAATACTTCACATTATATCTCATCACAAATTATAGGATATACGTAGGTATATGTGAAATTAAAAATTAGTCAACACCAAAATAAGTCAAAAGCACTATATTTATTATCCATTCTATTTTATAAATATGTGTCAAACACTCTACTTTTAAAATAATTAATCCAGATACAAGCACAGACAATTTTCGACAACCATTTTTTTAAAGTCAAGAATGTTACGATGTTTACTAATTTAAACTTCAAACTTTTTCAGAATTAATATTTATTTCGTTTAAGACAAGATGGTTCTGGTCTATGATTGAAACTATGTTTCAATTCAAGCTTTGGACGGATGTAGACAAAAAATAATTTTAAAACAAAAATTTATTTAAGTTGGAAGTTTTGTCAATTTATATTTTGACATCTTCAGAACCACGTATTTTTCAAATAAATATCATGAATGAATATTTTTTAATTAATGATATAAAAATCGTTATGTTTGAAGAGAAAGAAGCATTAATTTATTAATAAACTTATTATTCCTGAAAAGGGGGGAATGGCGTTCTTATAAAATTGCAGATAAAGTTCTTGGAAGAAAAGGGCTGAGAACCTCTGTACTAGACAGAGGCCAGTCAAATAACAAACTCACTTAGGGCCAGTTGTATGTCGGTTGGTAAACTCTTTTTAAACGTTGACAAAGGGTAAAACCTTATAATTCACCTAGTGGCCGGCGGGATGGCCAATCAGATGACAGGCACTTTCATCTGATTGGCCATCCCGTCAGGCACAAGGTGAATTCTAAGGTTTTACCCTTTGTCAACGTTTAAAAAGAGCTTACCAACCGACATACAACTGGCCCTAAGTATATGTATGTTTCAATCACAGTTTTTTTCATCTTGCAATAATCGGAAAATTTATTTATTTTAAAATAGAGGTAAATTTTATGATTTCCTCTATCCCACAGATGATTAGTAACAATACTAGTAACTGATCATATTATTTAAAAAAAAGATTATAAAATAATACTTGTATACAGAGGAGATTTGTTATTTTAAAATTGGAGTGTATTATTCTATTCATAGCTGACCTCTCAACTTGATTATTCTTGAGGCGTAGGGGATTTTCATGGCAATCACGTCTTGGGATGGAAAATTGGTCTATGATACACAATTTGCTTATTAAAATATTATTGGATCTCTCTTAAAATATATGGTACTAAACACGACATTTTATACTATTGGGAAATTTATTTATAAAATAAAAATAAAATAGTGAAAAATGTGATTTTTAGTGGCAATTTCCAAAAACTAAAACGATATTTAATACTGAAGATCAACCATTGGGGACCGAAACCATCTTGTTCAGTGATTTTCAAAGTTTGGGTCCCCAACAATGTTAATAGTTACTTAATCGAGAATAGTTGTGTGCATAATTAAATTTACAATTGAAAGGAATGAAAGGATCTTGATATATTTTCAATTCATGATCAAATCAAAGCTTTAAAAAAAGAACTCCTTTTGTGGAAAAAGAATATTCAAGAGACATGTGAAAGCTTTGACACCTTTCAAACTTTTGTCATTGAAAATGAAATAAAGCCAGATAAAGACTTTATTGCTATAATAATTGAACATTTAGAGAGGTAGAACAAAAATTATGATATTGATTTTAAAGATGAAATGAAAATTTCGATAAAAACACATAATAAAATCCATTTCATAGTAATTTATTAACCGGTATATCGACAAAGGTGGATGAGGAATTGATTGACTTGTCTGAAAATCCTGCATTAAAAATTGCTTTTGACCGTACAAAATTGTTACACTTTTCAGTTTTGGTTATCTGTACAAAACATGCATCCGAAATTACACACCGCGGCTTTAAGTTACTACTTCATATTACCATGCATATGCGATGTTGAAATTAAAAATAATGAATATCGCAGTAAACAACAATTAGCAAACTCCCTTTCTCTTAAAATGACAAATTTTAAAATTAATTTCGAAGATCTCATAAATAAAAATAGAAATCAAGTTCATTCCTCACATACACCAAACTACAAATAAATAAATATCTATATAAAATAGACATCATAGTTATTCTTAGAAAAAATGTTTTTTAAATAAAATAAAATAAATTTTACCTTTTATTTTCGTCGCGACTGAACTGTTTTCATAATAGACAGAGAGCTAATGGACGATTATTTCAGAATGCAAATAACATATCCTATATTTATAACTTACTTACTTACTTACTTACTTCCGATGGCCAAATCGCCCTTGTAGAGCTTGAGCCTCTCGCGTGATGCCTCTCCATATCCCTCTATCCTGGGCCAATCCCTCCCATCCTGCCCCCACGTGAAGCTCTTGCAGATCTCTGACGACATTATCCAGCCATCTTTGTCTTGGTCTGCATGGTGGTCTTCTTCCAGGCGGGTAGCTCTCGTGGAGGTTCTTTATGTCCCTGGTTTTCGGAGCACGAGCCACATGACCGGCCCATTCTAATCTTCTTTTCCTCACTACACTTGAGATATAAGGCTGCTATATTTATAACTAGTATCGTAATTAGGCTTATGGCTAGAAAGGCCGAAAAGCCAAAAAAAAAAAAAAAAAAAAAAAAATATCCTATATTGTAGTGTGATCGGCCCATGTCCCCAAAGTGAAATTCTTACTCGCCGAATCAAGTCGTTTTTAATGGATAAATGACCACTGAAGATGTCAAAAATATTGTCAAATCAAATCATTTGTGAAACTATATTCGATATCGATATTCAGAATTAAAAATTGCATCAAAGAAACGTCGATAAGGGGCCAATAGAAAAATATAAACTGTCATTGTATTTATATTTGTACAATATTTAATTAGTCCAATAGTTTCTATACGTAAATTACGATATTTTGTACTACACTCAACTGCATATCATTGAGCCACAGAGATCTTTAATGAATAAATACTAAATTAGGTAAATTTAAAAAATATAAACTTACATAGGCTTCCTTTTTTGTTTGTTCTATTACAATTACATAAAAAGTAAAATAGAGGGGTATGATAAAATTTCAAGAAACTCTTGAAGGGGTCGACGGTCAAAGAAGTTTAGCGACCACACTTCTTTAAAGTAGCCTCATATTAAATTTCAAGCATTATTAGATCTGGCAATTGCGGGGAAATTGTGATATCTTGAAATGAAACTATGTAGGTTCGTGTAATTTTTGAGTTTTTAGGTCTTCTATTTTTTCTATATTCTACAGGAACGTATTAATAAATTTCAAAGAGGTTTTAATTCGGGGTATCTTTTCTATTTACATGTTATTTTAAAATTAATAAGGAAAAATCTATGGTCAAATGATTTTTTCATTGAATTTCCTTATGATAAATAAATAAACAAATAAATAGTAATAATAATGTATTTAATACTTTGGCCAACCCTGGAGGCAGACATGTTTTGTTGACGTCTATCGATGAACTCTTCTAAAACTCAAATACTTTACGGCAGAGCCTAAATTTTACGCAGCTATGAAGAACAGATGGCGAATCGATTGCCTATATTCAGGCGTTTTGTGCGTGCAAGGCTAGGCTCCTATCTCAGGGACTGCGGAGTTTTAAGTCACAAGATTTAATTTCTGACTCCTACCCTTACTCACACAAAGCAGTTATCCGTTTGGGGCGAAGGACCCAAAATATATTTTTTTTAAATATAATGTTGAATTTGAAAAATAACGAAAATAATGCCGTATTTGATGAAATTTGAAAAAAAAAAAATAAATCGAAGATTAAAATTAAATTTCAAAAAATTGGACAGCATCCCCTGGTTGAAAAGTCACCGACCGCCACTGATATTTACTTATATACCCACAAACCATTCATTGACTATATAACACGAGATAATATGAAATTGAATTTTACTGTCATTATCATTCATTATAATATGCAAATCATTTGAATTTTGAAAAAAAATCTTTGTTGTTTTAAATGGATTAAAAAATTCGTTTTACATTATGATGATTCAAAATTTATTTTCATATTTTAGATATTTATTTAATTAAATGTTAAATGACAAAACAGATAACTATGATTCATGGATATTTTATTAAAATGTTAAAACATAAATGAATGATCTTGAAGTTTTTGGTTGGCCAGGAATAAATTAAAACTTGAATGTTTTAGTTTATGTATATAAAGATTTTTCTCCATTTGAGATCCTAATTAATGATATTGCCATGGTTAGATAAAATTAAATTCATTAAAATGTAATTTTTCACGAAAAAGCGGCTTTATTATGAAAACTTGAAGTTTTAGGTATAGGGACACGATATATCGTCTTAAAGCATTTTTCTTCGTCTCTCAATTTATTGAGTAATATACGGGGATCTCATTTGAAAAAACGAAATTTTGACCCCTTTTATGAATAACGGAAATAATACTAATCTTAGTACGCCCTGTATAATATAGAGTCGATTTTCCGGCGTAAATTAAATTCTTCGGGTCTGTCTAAACTACCACCAAAATATCAACTTTTCATCTTTTCATGAATTGAGAGCCATAATTTATTTAAGTTTAATTAGGGCCATGTTTTGGACCATATTTAACACAAATAATTTTTTATCTCGAAAACCGATAGAGATAGGTATAGGATAATATTAACAAAAAAGTATTTTAATAAAAGGGCGGTTCTAAAAACGTGTTAATATATGGGGTGTTCTATTTAAAAAAATAAAGTTGCTACGACTTTTCGATGAAAGCCGAAACGTCGCAATGTTGAAAATATTTGAGATCGATAGAGCAAGTAAGAAAATGTAAGGTGCTAAATTTTCAGAAAAATCCTGCGTTCCGTTTTCTATAAACGTCTAATGTGCCATCGACCGTGAATCACCCTGTATAATATAAACAGAAAATTGTAGTTTATGAAGAAGAATATAATATTATTTAAAGTTATTTAAGGAAAACAACGAATATTTTTAATGAAAATGATTAGAGAAAGAGTTACACCAAAAAGGTGCATCCCTTAAAGGCCTTTGTTGGCCCCTCCATCGTGAAAAGAAGAAGAAGAGTTTTTATGGGGTGGGTAGGGGTCGAAGGTATCTGTGGATACGGGTCTTAAACAGCTGAAGGTTAAGGTTTCCAATAATTTGGACTATTTTAGGTTTTAACTAAAAAATCTTTGAAAAAATTATTCTTGACAGAGAGCCTACTAGAAAATATAGTTATAGTTCTAAGTTCTAAGAGTGTCTTGACGTAAACACTAGCCTATATTCATTTAGTTTCTATACAGACATAATTTATGGAAGGGAGTCTAATAGGTTGCTCCTTATATTTGTACAGCATCTTAAAATTGCAAAAAATATTTTAACATTGATTTTCTATTTATTTATTTTTAAATTAAATTATCTCTTATTGGAATAGGACATTATTATTGGTGATTCTTGTTGTTGTTGTTATTGATCTTTATTTTCTATAAGGAGCTGTCAGATTTTTTCATTATATTGTTCAAATATTTGTTTTTTCTATATATCTTTCGAAGTAATAGAAAAAAAGGGAAAGAAATCCCTTTTCGCGTTTTAATAGATAAATAAAAAGTGTTGGCGTTATTGTAAATATGTACGTTGGATTTATTAAATGTGATGGCCCATGAAATATCTATCTATATATAGTTCTAAAAGGGGAGATTCCATATGTATTATAATCTCGGTTGCCACCTGAGGACACGGCAGTTTGTTGACAAACAGACAGATAGACAAGGGGAATAATATTGCCAAGACTTTAAGAATAATACTATTAATATTGCAAAAATGTTGATCTGACATTTAACTTGTCTAATATCCTACATAAATTTAAAAAAATCTAAAATTCGTTTTCACAAAAATTATATATTTAATTACATTTCTTTAATCATTAAAATGATAATCGTCTTCTTCTTATAGTTACATGGTGGAATTTTAGTCTTTATTTTATATATACAAGTGATGATATATAATATAGTAAATGTATTATCAAAATATCTATTTACTCTTATCTTCATCAAAAGATATTCACTTATAACATACAATCTCTACTGATTATTGGTAGTCATAAATGTGTACTCAATATTAAAAAATGCTAAATTTATTTTAAATTTATAATTATATGTTAAGAAGCATTTTTTGGGCTCAGTAGCGGATCCAGCACAGAAATTATTCAAAGATTTCAAAACAAAGTGCAGAAACAATAGTCGATGCCCCGGGTTGGGTACCAAACTCTACAGAAAAGACATAGAAAGCCCCTCAGTCAAAGATGAAATAAGAAATCACAGCCACACGCACCTAAACAAACTGACTCATCACCTCAAAGAGTCTGCTCAAGACATAATATCAACATTACCACCGATAAGATTAAAAAAACACAGACCAATCGACCTACAATAGCGCTTCACGTGATCACGCCAAACCTTTACTTTCTTTTTATCTTTATTAAATAAGCTTATTGCCCGCAAGGGCAGATTGCCGATGTATACTATGGTGTCTAATAAAAAAAGAAAAAAAAGAAGCACTTTCTTTTTGGAGACGGTTTGGTAAAATTCAATGGTGAATTGATAGAAAGGCAGCCCAGGAATAATGAAAACCAGAAAAATTCTAGAATTTTTTGTGATTTTCGGTATTTTGCCGTGGCTTTCCATCAATTGACCATTTATAGACAATATTTATGTTTTGTATTGATCCAATACAAAGGTTCTAACATAGGCTCCTTTTACCAGACCAGTATGTAGGTACCTAAGTTACAAAGAAAGTGAACCTATATGTAATGATGAATCCAATTTGGATGTAATGAGCAGGTGATCTTAATGATTGATCATCATGACCAAATGTCATTTAGGAATTTTTCTAATATGGTTGGTTTCATTGCTGATGGTTTTCCTTGGTTTGTATCTCCTAAGCTGAAGTGATTGTCATTGATATCGTTTGTTGCCAAATGTTCTCTGTTACTGACAGAATAGATTGAAAAAGTTTTTAGCCATCCGCATTAATTGGTCTCCCCAAAGAATATTTATATTACAAAATACGTCAATTATAGAAGACAAATTGAAAACTTTTTTCTGTTTATCTCAATTGGAGGAAAAATAGAAAACTTTTTGAAAGACTTTTTATATCCTCAATATAAATTTTGACGATTTAGCACAAATTTTTATCACACAGCTACTGGCCATTACTTGGAACTGTCATTGCAAGAGGACGAGCCTGGCAGCTAATATTATATTAAATACATTTTAACTTTAGCAAATGAATATATATCCGGACACTTTTCAAAACCGATCTACGTTTAACTTTAATTCAAACTGATTTACTTTCAACCTCCACCTTCCACAAGACCTCAATTCGCTTCGTTATAAATTCTTGAGTTTGTTTTTCTATTAGGAACATCACAAGTCGATGGTAAAAACTAATTTGCGCCGGGGCCTATTTTGGAATTTTCCCGAAACGATCAACGAAAGAACGAACGCCGTAGGAATCACAATCACGAAATAAGGCTAAGAAGCAAGGTTCTTAAATTAATTACGGCCTTTACTAAAAAAATGGCATCAAAATTTGATTTCGAAAAAACATAACCACATGAATGAAATAATCAAAATTGGTTTTACAAAGGTAAACAATTTATAAATTTATTTAACATGTCAAAGGAAAATATATAATAATTAAACATTTTAGAAATAACGAAAAATAAAACACAAGAAGTAAATAATAGTATATGAATTAATTTCATAATGTTTGATTAAAAGCTTTGGGTGGCTCTTTATTTTTATTGTAATTCGACCTGTTTTAAGAGTCGATGTTCGTTTAAAACAAAATAATAAAGGTGAATATCTTTTCAAATAATAATAAAAAAGGTTAATACCTTTGAGAAAAAAATAATATAAGTAAAGGTCTTCGTTCGATGACATGTCAAAAGTAAACAAAATGAAAAATATCAAAAATAAATAATTTTAAAATTATATTTAAATTTGATGCTTTGATCATTAAATCAGGCCGGCGAATAAGGAGTAAAGTACCTATAGCGGGATAAATATCAACATTTTTCTGCTTGGTTTATTTTTTAATTCTATTCTTAAATATATAATCGTCGCCTTAGAGCAGAAGGTCAGGGAACTTTTTTAGCCATGCCCCCAAAATATTTTTGCATAGGTCGCTGTTATCCCTACAGTCTGAAAAGCAAGACAAATGATGTTAATTTTCGCTAAAATGACTTCAAAATTAGGAGAAAAAACGCATAACTTTTATTAATGTTTTTATATATTTTTAACTTTTATTAATTTTACGATTTTGAATTCCTGGAAAAGCTATCAAAGTAAAAATACTATAATAGTTTATAAAATAGAAAATTTAAAAAATGTCCTTATTACCCCCGATAGTTTCATTGCTACTCCATTTGGGGTAATTTAACCTGGTTCTCCGACCGCTGCCTTAAGTAAACCTGCTATCTCACAGCAAGGAAATTTTACAGGACAGAGAAAAATCATCATCATCATCATTGAGTATACAGTCCTAAGACTGGTTTGATGCAACAATCCGTCTCCACTCGACTCTGTCCCCCGCCAGCTGTTTGACCTCTCTAAATGTCTAGCATCCCATATCCCCAATTATTTGGTTGAAATATTCTAATCTGGGTCTTCCCCTTCCCTTTTTCTTTCCCACCTCCCCCTCCAAGATATCCCTAAGCAGTCCCCCATGTCTCAGTGTGTGCCCCATCATCTGACCTCTTCTCTTCTTCAGACTCTTGCACCAGGTACTACTTTCTCCCGATTCTTCCCAGAACTTCTTCATTTGTAATTTTATCCATCATTTGATATTCATCATTCTTCTGTGGCACCACATTTCGAAAGCCTCTAATCTCTTTCTCCGCTTTTCTAATTGTCAGGTTTCACACCCGTACATGGCTATGCTCCATACATATGTCTTCAATAGCAACTTCCTGTTTTCTAAGCTGATTGAGGAGGAGCATATTAGTTTTGTTTTGAATTAAACCCCATTTTTGCTTGGGCAATTCTTGATTTAATTTCGTTTCGCTCCTCCATCCCATGTTATTTTACTTCCTAGGTAGCGGAATTCCTTGAAAGTCATGAGGAATTCGCCCAAGAAAAAAAACACAAAATTTAATATTGTTATTATGGAAAGAAACTATTTTTCACATTTTTTTCTGCAACTTACGATCGTAATTTTAAGTAGCAGTTTTACTTGGACGATGCCTCTTTCTTTCGAAGGGTATTAATATGTCATATATGATAAAAAATGGGGTTATCAGATTTACACTCTAAGAATGACAGTATGTCGGTTTTAAAGTCTTTGTTAAAGTTGACAAAGGGCAAAATCTTAGAATTCACCATTGTGCCCGGCCGGATGGCCAATCAGATGACACGCACTTTCATCTGATTGGCCATTCCGTCACGACCACAAAGATGAATTGAAGGTTTTACTCTTTGTTAACTTTTACAGACGAAAATACAACTGGCCGTAACCTAATAATCTTTTTTTTTTTGAGAGAAACCCCTTTAAAAATACTTTTATTTATGTATTAATGAAGGAATATTAAAAACTTGGGATTTATGGAAAACCTTGAAAGTTATTGAAAGATATGTTTGACCGGGCCTGATAGACACAGTTTACTATGTGTTCAAGGATTAAAATAAAAAATAAAAAATCCAGCTAAGAAGATAATTTAATTTAAAAAACTCAAAACAAGCCAAAGAAAAAAAAATATTTTTTCAAAATGAAAGGAAAAATAATTTCAGAAAACTAAATATAATCTTATTTTTTTCTTCAATCATCGATACATTTGAAAATTGCCTCAAGGCCCTCCTCCATTTTAAGTCTAATATAAATATTTCACATACAAATTTAATAAAGTTTTGCTTCCAAATTGAATTTATATTGAATTGAAAAAAAAGGCAAAAAAATTATAATCTCAAACAAATGAAACAACAACGATCCATATTTGTACCACTAGAGAAAAATCTTATTCCTATCACAGTTAGTTGAGAACCATCTATATATATATCTACAGGAATTATCGGATTATAGTGGTGTTTCCTTGACTTTATATATATATATATATATATATATATATATATATATATATATATATATATATATATATATATATATATATATATAACTATATCTATACCTACTTATTTATTATAATCAGCCTGCGCGACGACGCCAACGAGATTTTTTAATTTTAAAACCCACTAATAGTTCGACAAATAAAATTTAAATTAGGTATTATTTTATTATCCACTGACTGAGGATAATCGGAAAAGAGGTTTTTTTATTTAATTAGTTTTTTCCTCTTATTAAAAACAAGGACTAAAAAAGATGTTGGCAAGATCAAGAAGATCAAGGATAGTCGATGGTGGGGGTAATCTCCGAAGTCAAGAAGCTCAAATACAATGTATACATTAATTCATGTAAAATAATTAGTTCAAATTATATACCTATAGGGCATAGCTCCCCAGTAGCAAGATAGCCGCCTAAGGCGAGCTTCGCAGCTGGTTTTAAAATATTATATGTACTTTTATTTAAATTAGTAGAAATGTTAAATACATAGTAATGAAAAAATATAATTCCGTTAAAAAAATGTTTTGAAAAATAGGTATCTTTTTATACCCTTTGTCAAAAATTAAATAGTTTACAAAGTCTCCACTTATGAGTAATTTTTCGTTTTTGATAAGAAATTAAAATTGAAGTTTTGATGATTCCGTGGTTGATTTATTTATCTGGAAAGATCTTTCGTCTAAAACCTCTTAGACTGGAACATTTCAAATGAGATAAAATCATCAGAATATGCACCAAATAAATTAAGATTTCATTTCTACAAAAATTATACCTTTAATTAAACGATTTTTTTACATTAGAGTTGAACAATCAAATTTCGTTAAAATATCCTGACATCAATTTTTTAGTAAATAAAAATATAAACATATAAAAATAATGTATTGAGCAATTAATGAATTTATTTCAATTGTGTGAGAAATAATACTTTAAATTAAAAGGATATAAATTACATAATCAGTTAAGTTTTGGAACAATTAAAAAAAAAAAATTAAATGCAACAAATAAAATAATAACTCAAAAATCAAATAAAATACACTAAAAGGTATAAAATAATTATCTAATTTAGTTACAATTAAACGAAGAAATATTAACATGAAATCACTTTTTGAAGTAGGAGCCAAACATACATTTTTATAAATCGAACTCGAAGGATCTTACTTAGGGCCGGTTGTATATATAAAAGTAAATGCTTTTTTACACCACTAACAAACGGTAGATCGTAAATGGGAGGAACTGGGATGGCCAATCAGATGACGAAGGCACTGAAAGTTCTTGTCATCTGATTGGCCATCTCAGCCTTTCCTCCATTTACCATCTAGCGTTTGTTGGTGGTAAACGACGCCTGGCGCCAGCGCTTCGCCGTTTGGCAGGTACTCGCTTATATGGTTGTTTAGTACCGACTTCAAAAAGTGATTTCATGTTAATAATCCTCGATAGTTGGAATAATTATTTTATACCTTTTAGTGTATTTTATTTTATTTTTTGAGTTTTTATTATTTTTATTTGTTGCATTTATTTTTTTGAAGTCGGTTTTATTTTTTTATAAAAATTATTTTTATTTTTCTCTTTTTAGTGATGTTATTAATAGTGACTTAATATAATACCTTCCATGCATCTCGTAAGAGAAAGCGTCGAGCGAATGATTCAGAAAATGATAATAAAAATTCCAATTCATAAATATAGAAATTATCTCGAAACGTTTGCGGCTTTAAATGAATGTTTTAAGATTATTTTTATAAAAGATTTTATATATTATAATTTCATTATTGTTGTTTTTTGTATCTGGAAGATTCAGTGTCGCAAATCCAAGGTTTCCGTTTATGAATTATTAATCTTTGGAGTGTTCTGAGTGTTTCGGAAAATGTTTTTTAAAAATTATTTTACACAACATCCAGTAAAAAAACATTTTCGAAACACCTCAGAACACTCCAAAGATTAATAATTAATAGCTATATTATAATTTCGATTATTTGCTCATAAAAATTGGAGATTTACGTTATTTCGTTATTGATTATATGATCAGAACTTGACCAAATTAATATGGTACCACCCCTAAGGTACCCCCTTTACAATAAAAAAGAATCATCGAAATCGGTACATAAACAAAGAAGTTATGCGTGAACATACATAATAAATAAGCTGGCGTGTTCTGATGTGGCCATCCACTTGACTTTACCATACAACCTGGCCCCTAAAATTATTTATAATCATATAGGGGGGGGGGGGGGGAGTTTTAGCATTTTTATACTACTGGTGTCCCACTGATTATGTACACAAAATTTGGTTGAGTTTGGTAAATGCCCACGATTTTAATTTTTTGACCCTACACCCTCCCATCCATTTTGGGCGGTTAGTTTTTTTTAGACTTCTGGGGGTCCACTGATTATATATATAAAATTTGGTTGAGTTTGCTCAAACGGCCTAGATTTTTAACCCCCCCCCCCTCCATCCCCCTTAATTTTGGGTCGGTATGCACCAAAGTCTAATCAGCTCTTAATCTCAATGGACCAAAACTACTTGTGTAATTTGGTTTCGATATTCACGCTAGTTTTTGAGGTGGCTCGTCCACAAAAATTTGGTAACGCACAGACCAACTAACAGACAACCAGACAGACTAACAGACATTTTGACAAAACAATTATTATCTCGAAAAATATAATTTTTTCGATGTTCACTTATTAGAGATTTTTTGTAGAGCGAAATGCCATGGCTTAGCTCATTTTTTTTAATCAAAATAGTTTCAGCCGTTTTTGAGATATTTCGAAAAAAAAGAAGGAAAAAACACTTTTTTCATGCACGATTACAATACTTGACCATACCCTGTATGGTAAAGTAAAAAAAGGTTCAATACCAATGAAAAAAAACGGAACCAATTGGAAATTTGACTAAACCCAAAAAAATCATCAAAATCGGTTCACAATTGGCGAAGATAACATAGACAAAAAAAAATCAGTCGAATTGAGAACCTCCTCCTTTTTTGAAGTCGGTTAAAAAATAATATTGCATTAAATATAAGATAAAGAAGTACTAAAACATGAATCAAATAAAAATAAAATGGACTTGTTTCTCTTCTTTCAAATCAATCGTTTTTATTTTTTATTTATTTTCTGTTCTGTTCACGATCACGACCACTCTCGTTAATTCCTTGTTCACTGTCAAGACGATTGGTTGCCGCGATTTCATTTTCTAAAATTTCATATTTCCTCTCTGTTATTTTTCTATTATTTCTTGGCGACCATTTCCCTGCCAGTTTCTTTTTTCTTTCTCTTCTCTTGCTTGTTGAGTGGTCTCTCTCTCTCTATATATATATATTTGAGAATGTTATTTTTGATGGCATCTAGCCACCAACCCCAAACGATTAACTTCTGAAGTCGTTGTATTAACCTTGGCTGCTTCTTTTCCACAAGGTGTCACTTTATTCTATTGATGATGGAAAGACTAAACAATATTTTCTCTGCACCACCTTCTTCTTCTTCTTTTGGTGCCTATCCGCTCAGCGAATGTTGGCGATCATTCTGGCTATGATTGTTTTATTGACGGCGGCCCGAAACAACTCCAAGGAAGTCTTCCCGAACCATTGCCGCAGATTCTTTAACCATGATGTCCTTCTTCTCCCAGGTCCTCGTTTACCGGCTATTTTCCCTTGAATAATAAGCTGTAGAAATTGGTATTTAGAGTTACGTAATATATGGCCGAAGTACGATAATTTTCTAATTTTGATGTTATTTATTAATTCTTTTTCTTTTTTCATTCTTCTTAAAACCTCTTCATTTGTAACTCTATCCATCCAACTTATTCTCAGGATTCGCCGGTATATCCACATCTCAAATGCCTGCACTCTATTACTTGTCGCTTCTGTAAGAGTCCAGGCCTCCATCCCATATAGAAGAACAGGAAACACGTAACATCTTACTAGCCGCATCCTCAAATCCATACTGAGGTTGTGCACAGCAGAGGTCTTATTCGCTGGAATGCATCGGTTTGAAAGGAAAGGAGGAAGGATTCCAATAAATTACACATTATTTTATATGTGTTAATTTTTTCTTTCCTCACTACCTCTGGGCTGCCTTCCATTACTTTCAATTAAAATTTCTACCAGTCCGTCTCTCTCCAGAGAAAATTTCGTTGCAAAAAAAATAGAAAATAATATTTAAGTTTTATTTTTTTCTTCTTTTTAATTAACGAACTATACCGGATGTGACACTTCATTTCTCATTTAGTGAACTTTATTTCATCATCATTCATTTTGTTTTGTTTTTGTTTTCTTTTTTTTTTTTTTATGTTAAAAATAAAAAGTATATGGGTTTTTTTATCAATTTTTTCCCTTACCATAATAAGGAGTGAGAAAAATATATAATAAATTAAAAATAATGGACATTCGATGGTGAGGCTTTCGGTCCCCGAGGTCAAAGTTTTTTTTTATAATTGTAAAACATATGTTGTATTTTTGTATTGGATGATAAAGGTCATTATTTTTTTTTTTTTTTTTTATTTATTATTCTTCTTTTTAATATTTAAAATGAAAATATTCGACCTACATATTTTCTGACATCATTTCAATTACTTATTATTTATTTATTGATTTATTGTAAATGCCTCTCCAGTCGTTTTTTTTGTTCAATTAAGTAGGCAAATAATTGTTTTAAAATATTTTTAATATAGAATCAATAATAAAGTATTTGCCTTTTAGAGACTACTTTTCATTTTCGAAAACAATTAAATGAAGAGCTGTAATAAGTTTAATATCAAGCCCTGTTATTATAAAAAAGCTCAGTTATCATAATCAAGTTATACGTAGGTACATTTTCATAACCTTATACCATATATATAATTTTTTTTAATGAAACTGAATGTATGAAGGGCCGCACCAGGATGAAGATTCAGCCCCTATGGAGCTCGAAAGACACTTGCATTACCGAAGAGAAGAGGAAATTGATCAATTCGTCCCTGTCTCGAATATGGCTCTCATCTGTGGAGGGGTACATCCAAGCATTCTATTGCTACACTGGATGAAATTCAGAAGCGAGCAATTAAACTAATAGGAGACCCGGCTCTAACCAACCTACTCGCCTCCCTGGCTCACCGAAGAACCGTTTCTGCCCTTTCCCTGTACTACATATACTATCACGGTGTCTGTTCAGTCGAGCTGAATTCACTTATCCCCCCTAATGCCCTCTTTACGAGAAACACGCGGTTTTCTAACGGTCAGCACCCCTTCGCTGTCAAATTGGATAAAAGTCGAACAAGCGCTTTCGCCAACTCTTTTTCCCTATGACCTCCAGAGACTGGAACTCGCTCCCTGCCACCATCTTTCCCGCGACTTATAAACTTCAGCTATTTAAGACCCGTATCCACAGATACCTTCGACCCCCGCCCAACCCATAAAATTATTTCTTCTTCTTTTCACGATGGAGGGGCCAACCCAGGCCTTTAGGGGTTGCACCTTTTTGGTGTAACTCTTTCCCTCATCATTATCATAAAAAAAAAAAAATCCAAAGGGTGAAGGCGTAGGTGTTTGTGCCCACTGGTTTTAATAGTTTGATGATTATATGTATCGGGAAAGATGGGAGAGAATTCCAGTTCCTTGTCGTCATGGGGACAAACATATTGGCTAATGAAGTTGTCCGGCACTTTTCTAATTTAGCCACAAAAGAGTGTTGGGAATCGGCAAAACTCCTGATGCTACGCGCAAAACATGCTTTGGGTGGATTACTTATTTTAATTTATCAGAGCATCTGCCGTGATAGTATTTATAAAATAGGAGAAAAGCGGAAACACTTTTTTGATAAGCCGAGTCGGTCGTCAATTAGTCTGACAGCTCGCGTCTTCTATTGAAAACATTATTTATGCATAATCTATTTAATAAATCATTTTTCTTTTTTTATTTAGAAGAATAAACTTTTTTTATGTTATGTAAAATTGAATAATGACGACTGACTAAATGGGCATCTAGTTTCCGAGGCCAAGGGGGAAAAAAAATTGAATAAACAAAAAACCAAAAAAAAAAAAAAAATGAATAAATGAATCAAAATAGTAGGTACATACACTCTATTTATATTTATTTTTCTCTTTAGAACGATTATAATTTGCTTAATGTTTCACACACATGAATATTAGTCATAAAAAAGAAACATACCTTTACCTTTATTAAGTTACATATTTTCTCCTGAAATTTTCATATGATTTTTTCTCATAGAAAATATTTTAATAAATAAACCTTTTTTTCTTTTTGTTCCAGGTAAGCGCTACTCTACAGCTTTTTTTATCGCCATGGTGAGTTTTGATATTTTTTCAAGCCGGTCTTTCTGTCTGGATTCCGGTACCTAATACAATAAAAATGAAGGAATGCTTTTTAAACTTCAATGGGTATTTGCCACATACTTTTAAAATAAATTTAATAACTTTAATAAATTAATATTTTTTAATCATATTACTTAAAAGTTTCGGTCACCTTTGGTTAACCAGCTTTACTAGAACATAAATCGTTTTTAGTTTTTGGAAAGGATGAATGAATGTCTTTTGTATTTGTGGAAAATTTACAAGAATCAAGATGAGATATTCTTAGTGCCAATTTCCAATATGTGACATTATTAGGTATCACTGATAATGGCCTACCAGTGGTTACCGAAACTGTTTAGTGAATTAATATAAATAAATAAAAAATATATCATTATATTATTAAAATTATTCTAATCATGTGACAAATAACCCTTAAACTTTTAAGATACACATTTTTAAAAGTAATATTCTTAAAAGGTTTTCTTTGATGATGAAACGATTTTTATTTCCAATATGGCGAACTATTTTGTAACGAGCTTCGAGGGCGTGCCGAAGGCTGGTGCCCTGGCGGGCGGCGTCTCGGTCCAAAAATTTTGTTCCTCTTAAAAAACCACACTCCAAATATATACCTGTGAACTCCAGAAAATACATAGTATCTTAAAAGTTTTGCCTCATTTTCGTCCTGACACAAATGAGGCTCTAGATATGAATCTGGAAGTATTTTTTTTTCTATAATTTACAGCATTGTGATATTTTTTGTGTGGAAATAGATTTATTTAAATAAGTGGAATCGTGTGAGAAGGAGAATCATATTATATCATATTTTTAAAATTTGGGATCGATAATCGATATAAGGCTCAAAATATTTAAAAGAGATCAGGTGCTGTTTGTATGACAGCCTGCTCCAGTATTGCCATGAAAAACTCGGGCATGCATTTCTTAAGTCGTCCAATTTTGTAAAAATCATCAAATAGGAACAACAAAATTTAGATTTTTAAAAAATTATAAAAAAGTGGCAAATTATTAAAAAATAAACAAATAATATATAAAATATAAACCAAATAAGATGTGATTGATTTCTTTTTCTGTACGCAAAGAAAAGCGAATTGAATATTTAATTTTTGAGTGGTGAGGGGGGGAGGAATAATTATCAATATATTTAATGTTTCTTAATTTAAAATCAATTGGAGTCTTTAATTTCGAAATTCGAGTTAAAATTACAATTATATTTCAAATTTGCCGCAAATATACCGACGGCATCAGGGCTACCTGTCGGCAGCATTATCTGAGAGTTGCTGCAAATTAATCTAGGCTAATATTATAGTGATGCTCCAAATTAATCTAGGATAATATTATAGTGATTTGTTTGGCCAGTGATGATTCTCTCAACATGTTTATTTTAATGGAATAAAGCTTAAAACTTTCTCCCAATTTGAATGATATCTATTCAATTTCTACTATCATAACAATATTCTTTACTAAGGGCTTATACGAAAATTAACAATCGGAGTCCTTCAATATTATATTTAAATAATATTAACTTAATAGATAGAAGAAATATTTTAGTTGCTAGAGTATTGAATTCACTCCTATTGTTTTTTTCATTATTTTCAGTCTGTTTGTCTAGCTGTAGGTATATGCCATATACTTATATATACAAAAATTGATGAGATTTTGAGCTAACCAGCTTCAAAACTTCCTCATGAACATTGCGAGGAATCAGAATTTTGAATAATTTTAGCCATTGAGCTGAAATTTAGCCAAAATGTTTAGAATATCGAGCTACACTTTTTTGTGCTAAATTGTAGCTTTCTAGCCTCAACTGTTTGCTGATAAAAAATTTTAGATTCCAAAATAAACAGAGATCAAACTTACAGCGAGTCTTGAAAAATTTGAATTCTGTCCTTCAATTATTTAAACTACGTAAATTGCTTTGATGAAATTCCGAACTAAGTGAATAAAAGTTCATTAGAATAATAACCAATTATAATTAAATTTCTTTCATAAAAAAAACAATAAAAAATAAAAAATGAACACTTAATTTGCTTAGGGAGAATAATTTCTCATAAGAGAAAATAATATAAGATAAAGGAAACCTTGTATTTTTTTAAATATTACAATAATACACCGGTATATGATTTTAAGCCTTTGTAGTAAAGAAAAATAATAGAGCGAGAATAAGTATTTAGAAATAGTATATCAAGATTTTTGATGGAATGTAAGAAGTTTTTGCAAGAAGAATTTTATTCCGTATATTTATTTAACTTGTTTTGAACCCGTCTTAAAGCTTAACCACTAATAATTAAGCTTAATTTTTTATTAGGTCATACTACGGGTTGACAATGTTTTCCGTATGAAGTCTTGAATTCGAGGATTTAAGATATTAAGAAAGAACAGAAACTTTTCTTGCAGATTTATTTTAATGTTTTGATCTATATTATAGAGAAATATACTAGAAAGACAGTCAGCGAATTTGTGTAAAGGGAAATTGTCTATATCTCTTGATATCCTAGTAATCTTGTGTATGTCATTTTCTATACATATATATTTGTCTCTTTCTCTCTCCATTCCTATATATATGTATATTATGGTCCAATTCAATTTTAGATAACAATGTTATCTGATAATTATTCTATTGCTATTTCGATTCGACATTTCCATTCCATAAACAAACATTTTCATTAGACGTTTTCTTATTAGTTCAAAAAATTTATAGTCGCGGATTCCAGTAAATTAATACATATATAATCTTTATTCACAAATCTTCGCTATATTGCTTAAGATACAAAATATCAATAACATTACGTTTTTTTGGCGTATTAGAACTTCTGCTCTGACATCAGTTATCATGTATCCAATATGAGAAGCTATGTTTATTCAGTAATGTTTGCTATTTCATCATCTAAAGAGCAACGATTGCAAATGATGCAAATTTATTATGAAAATCGGGGTTCTGCTGCGACCATTTTACGATCTATATAATTGTCCATCTGAACAAATAATTCGGAGAACCAAAAGGATCGATTTCATATCTCGTTTACGCTACTGGATGTGAGAAGTACTGAAGGAAATTATGCCGCTATTGAGTAAAGTATCGAAAAAGTTCCAAACACTTGATTCGGCACCGTGTGCTCAATAATTGAACCTGTTTCCGTCCAATTTAAAGAAAATTTTAAGTAATGGTCTTTGTTTAAGAACTTATATGATCTAGTTCGTACAGCCGTCTGACCATCGTTTGGTGAGTGGACTAAAAATCAAATGCAAGTTGACCCATTGATTCATCACAAAATTTTGTTCAGCGATGAGGCTCATTTTTAGCTCTATAGCTAGGTCAACTAGCAAAATTGTCTCATTTAGAGTGAAAAGAATCCATAAGCGATTTTTCATAAGCCATTACAATCAGGAAAAATGCTCTGCATGGTGTAGGCTGGAGTGGTCATCTCGCGACCAATGCTTGAATAAGTTGTCGAAAATTGACCTTCATGATGCTCTTGATTAGATCTAGTCGCGCGAGTCATATGACCTAAATAATATTCAAAGACTAAATGGCATAAGATTTTCTGATAAATAAAGCCAAATTCAGATCATTTGGTCAAATTGTATGTGTTTTATTCCAATTTAAAGCTCTATCTGTATATGTATCTAAATAAATTTTCCCAAGAGCATCTTCTGTCTCTAAGGAAATCACTAAAGGTTGTCATCTACTAGATCCGAGATAGAATGGGTTATTTTTAATTATATGTCAGAAGAGTTGATTTCATTTGTTCCGAAATCGAACCCGAGTGTCAAAATTAGAATTCCAGGTCAATTGTCTACCCTTTGTCAGAGAATTAGTAATTTTGGCACGCGCGGGTTCGATTTCTGAGACGGTAAAAACAATTTATCTGAGATATAATTAAAAATAATCCATTCCATCTCTCGAATCTAGTACATGACAACCTTTTGAGATTTCCTTAGAAAATTCAAATCTACTTCTATCGACAATTTAAGCTCTTAAATAAATCTCTTTATCTAGATGCTTTTAAAAATGTATATTTAACAATATTGCTTTGTACTTTTTTTAAGAAAATTATTAAAAGGGAATTGAAAAAATTGTAAAGACTTCATGAACCTTGTATTTTAATATACTCTACTAGAGATTTTATTTAATTTTATGACAAGAGAAAACGACACACGTTCTGACGGTTTAAAAATCCTTTCTTTTTTATTTAATACCATTTTATAAGAAACGTCTCAAAGAAGAGGGAAATTCACCCCTTGAGCTGGTGGAGATTGAAAAAAAAAGAAGGGTGCGGAAAGTGGCTGAGGGTGAGTGATACTGAAAGGAGGTGACGAGCTAGAGGAGCGCTTTCTTTATCTGATGGATTTTGACAAATTTATCTAAAAAGATCTCCTAAATTTTATGAGAAATTAAATGAAACTTCTTCAAAGGAGGAAGATAAAGGCGTTTGCTTCATTTTTAATCGCTTCGGGGCCCCCCGCTTTAAAAAATCTATAGAAATAAATTGTAAGATATGATGGGAGGGATCTCACATAGCTATTATGTCATCAGCTCAATGCATTGTTGCGGAAGGCACACAATTAACTTTTTTTAGTATCTACTTTTCTTTCTTGAGAAATAATCTTTTTTTTTATAGATTCTCGGAATCAGGTTCCCCGAGTGGTTAAAGTGCATGGCTTCTAATCAAGATAGCGGAGGTTCAAGCCCGACTAGATGCAAGTATTTGACCCTCTATAATCTGATTCCTTCAGAGGAAGGCATTGGGAAACCACCCCTATAAAAAATTTCCCCAGAAAAATTACAATGGATAGAATGCTCTCCATAGTAATCGCCAACGCTCAGAATCGAGTTTGGAACTTGAAGAAGAAGAAAGATTTTCAAATATTGAAGAATACACGGTAAGCTTAGCAGTTTGCCGGTCGGCTGGGGTTTTGAAATGGGATTTCCCTAAAAAAAAACTTGAGAAAGCGATAGCTCACACTCTTCGTAAATTTTTGCTATGGTGCAGGGGTGTCGAGCTACCACAAGCAGCTAGCGGGCAATGCCTTTCAAACTCATTTTTATAGAATAATATATAGAGTCCTAAGAATGGTTTGACGCAACCACACACCTCTAACACATGACAAAACTCTTTCATTTCACAAAAGTTCATATATCCCATAACTTAATTAGAATACTTCTAATATTATTATTTTCTAGGTAAGGATGCTTTGGAGTACGAAGTGGACTTAACCGGCTTATTTAAAATCCCAAAAGTTGTAAAAAATATCGATTTTTTTATATATTATTACAATATTTCCCTGTACTAGGCATGTTAAAGTAAATGCGTACTATAAAGAGAAATTACTGAGGTTGCCCTTAGTAAGTAAACATAAACATATAAAATTAGTTTTGTTGTTATAGCAACCCAGCCAAATAACAAATGATGGCTTCAGGGGCTTAGCCACGGGGGGTTCTGACCCCCCCCCCCCCCCCCCAGGGGCAGGGCTCATGGGATGAGTGACGGCAATTTCTTGTATTATTAAATTAAAAACGACTGTTTTTTAAATATATTTCATATGTTTAATCAAGAATTATGTTGTTTTTTTTATTTTCTTGAAGTACCTATTTGTTTTAATAAAAAACATTCCCATTAAATATTTTGCTTTGTGAATTAACCCCCCGAATAAAAATTTTCTGGGTACGCCAGCTTCCCATAACAACTTAACACAATTTTTCGATATCCAATCGGTTAAGTACCCATGAGAAATAGCAGATAAAAATTTATAATTAAAATACTGATGATGAAGGCCAAAACTTCGAAATTCTAGTCTCAAACAAATAAATTATATAGATATATATGGTATACATATTTATATTTGGTATATATATATAACTTGGAGCATATCCCAAATACAACTATAAGGGACAAAATGAAAATGGAAAACGACATAATAGATAGAATAGAAAGGAAGAGATTAATATGGTACGGACACCTCAAAAGAATGCCGGAAGATAGGTGGCCTCATAAAATATGGACCTGGATGCCCACGGAAAGACGGAGGAGAAGAGGAAGACCGAGACGAACGTGGAAGCAGGGAGTAGATGAGGCAATGACCAGTAGGCAACTACAAGAGCAAGACATCCTGGATAGAGAGAATTGGCGTGTTGGATGCGGAAAACGGCGCATGCTGTAGAACAAACCGCTTTATATATATATATATATATAACTAGGTATATGTTTATTTACATCAAGAAGAGGACAACCTCATTGATGTGTCTTTATGAATAAACAACTCTTCTACTCTCTGCAAAACAAAATCTTGTCAATTGAAACCATTTTAGTTGAATCAGTTATAGTTTTCTAACAAGCCAATGAAAAGTATTAAAATGCTTTGTAATCGACTGAAGAAGAGCACTCCAAGTAACTCTTTTGAATTTCGAGTTCTATTAATTGACGGCAAGCGTCGTTTCAGCAATAGAGTTAGAATAAATAATATAATTATTCGTATTATGTGGCATTAGTGATAAAAGCCCTTATACGATTTAAATGGGACAGGACGTGTGTGTGTGCAATTAGCGGATGGGGATAGGCAGCAGCTATTCCGAAATGCACATCACAGCTCAAGACCGCTTTAGAATTAATTGCATTTTCTCCCTTCCATTGACGCGTTTATACCCCGAGAGATGATATTAAAGAGGAATTTAAAAGCAACGGGCCATTTTCAAAGGATACCTCTAATGGATCCGAAAGGAGAAGAAAGATCTTGATGATGGACATGCGGATATGAGCCAAAAGCAGATTCCTTTTGTTCTCAGGATAATTATATAAAATATAACGAGATTCTATTGGAAAAATCCACACATTCACAAACGCGCGCGCATGGTGTGTAATTACATTTTTTTGAAATCTGTGAAACGAAATATTTAATGAAACTAGAAAATTGTTATTGCGGATAATAGCTTAATAAGCAGAAATGAGGGATGTTATATGTACTTAAGTTTGTTTACATGTCTAAAATGATGTTGATTTCTCGGGAATCAAACCCAAGTGCCAAAAAGCTATATCATCAGGGATTATTCGAGACAATTTAAATGATGTAAATTGATTAAAGCTTTGGTGGATTAACACCTTATTAGAACTTTTTAATATAAACCATATTATACATATTCAAACACTAACAAAAATAGATACACAAACACAAATAGACGACGCGACGCGACGGTTCGATTTTAGAAAATTACATTAAAGATAAGAGTAAATAAATATTATATTTAATATTGATTAATTATAAAAATTTAATATTAATAAATATTAATAATTAATCAATGATCTACTTGGTGTACAATGTACTTTCCAAGATTGTTTTCAATCCTTTTGCATTTCTGACCGTGTGCCAATTCGATTTTTTTTTTTAATCACAGTTTCCAAATTGAGAACAAAAATAAAAATAAAAATTTAGAAGGAGATAAAAAATTGTCTTTTAGCTCGATGATTTCTAAGGGCTTTTCAAACCAAAAGGCAAAAAATTGAAATAATTTAATTTAAGCAAAAACAGATATCGTGAACATCCAATTGAGGTGGACTATAATTTAATGAGGATATTCTTAGAAATTTTTTATTTGTTTTATTGAAATAAATTTTCTATGTTCCCAAGCAAATAATAATATATAGCTTATGCAAGTAGGAGAAACAAACAAAAAAGTGATTGTCTGTAAAATTTGCCAAATCCATTCAAATGCAAAAATACATGTATAAATTATATTCATTTTCCTTTGATAAAATAGTAGTATGTTCAATTAAATTCAATCACAAATATACAATTATTCAATGGAATTAAATACTATTTTAGAATTGTAAGGAAAGAGAGGGTAAAAAGAGTATAGACTTGAAAAGATGTATGTATAAAATCAATTTGTATACTAGTATGACCAGCAGAGCCTTCAGCCAATAGTATTTTTCTTAAAATTATATGGAGGTAAACGTGAAATCTTTTTCAAGAATCGGTACGCTCTTTTATGTCCATATCATGACATGCATGGGCTTAAAATTTCAACAAAATAGATGAATAAATATTTTCTGCATTTTTTAACTGGAATTTCTGAAGCTTCAGGATTTTTGTATCTGCTAGCGTTCTTGCTTAGCTTAAAATCATTAAAAAATCCCACAAATTCACTCATCCACTCTATATTATCGATAAATAGGATCGCCTTTGATAATCCATGTATTTTGCTAGTAGTATAATTTTTTAGTAGGAGTTTAAAACAAATGTCTAGATTTTCCACTTTTAGGGCTGATAATGAAATGATAACTCCTTTGATTTTCTTCCAATCGAGGGTGTAATATTTGATTTAAAAGGAATAATATTCCAAACAGTAATAAATCCCCGTTCCCATGAAAAAAATCCTTTCATATAGTATTTATGTCACCTGCTGTCCACATTCAACCTGATAATTTAATATCATTGAAATTTCTTTATCTAACGGAGAAAGAAATTGTATACCTACTGTAAATCTGACTTGTTACAAACCCTTAGTTATACGATACTTTTTTTTGTATTCAGACAAAAGTTTATTTCTCTGTATTGAGCTTGTCCATTCCACAAAAAAATTATTTATATATTTGTCCATATATTGTATTAATAAAAAATACGATTTCTTGAATGTAATATCATCTAAGCAATTACTACACATAAAAAAATTTGATTATACAATATTAATAAATGAGAATTAACAAATTAATAAATGAAAATCGACAAATATAAATATTTAAACCAAAAGCAGCTGAATTTTAAACTAATAACCCTGGAGCAGAACAGGTATTTCATATCATGAAAGATAAAAAAATTAATTATTCAATACACATACTATATATATTTGTCTAGATTAATTTGCCGCAACGCTGACGTAATGCTGCCGAGAGAGAGCGCCATCGGTATATTTGCGGCAAATTTGAAATATAATCGTAATTTGGACTCAAATTTCGAAATGAAAGACTTCAATTGATTTTAAATTAAGAAACATTAAATATATTGATTATTATTACCCCCCCCCTCTTCACCACTCAAAAATTAAATATTCAATTCGCTTTTCTTTGCGCACAGAAAAAGAAATCAATCACATCTTATTTGATTTATATATTATTTGTTTATTTTTTAATAATTTGCCACTTTCTTATAATTTTTTAAAAATCTAAATTTTGTTTTTCTTATTTTTTGATTTTTACAAAATTAAACGACTTAAAACACGCAAGCCTATATGAGTTTCTCAATGCAATACTGGAGCAGCCTGTCATACAAACAACACCTGATCTCTTTTAAATATTTGGAACCTTATATCGATTATCGATCCCAAATTTAAAAAAATGATATAATATAATTCTCCTCCTCACACGATACCACTTATTTAAATAAATCTATTTCCACACAAAAAATATCACAATGCTGTAAATTATAGAAAAAAAATACTTCCAGATTCATATCTAGAGCCTCATTTGTGTCAGGACGAAAATGAGGCAAAACTTTTAAGATACTATGTATTTTCTGGAGTTCACAGGTATATATTTGGAGTGTGGTTTTTTAAGAGGAATAAAATTTTTGGACCGAGACGCTGCCCGCCAGGGCCGAGCTTCGAGGGCGTGCCGAGGGCACGCACGAAAATCTCGTTATATAATATATCTATAGTATCTATGCATTTATATAAATGAATACTTTATTTTCATTAACAGCTAATTATTAATAGAATCACTAATAATATATATTTAAATGTAGTACATTATTAAATTAACATTTTATAATAATATAATAAAAAACAATGTGAAATATCGGAAAATAAGACTAGAGATCAAAGAATTGATAAATGATAAAAATAGATATACAAATGCTATCAATATATGGTAGGTATATTAAAAATATCAGTGGCGGGCGGTGACTTTTCACACAGGGGATGTTGTCCAAAAAATAGACCTTCATTTTTTTAAATTTTATTTTATTCTTTGGTCCATTTTGCAAAATTTATCGATAAACGCATCATATAATTTTTGGTTATTTTTTTCAAATTGAACATTAGATTTTTTATCAATTGATATTTAAACAGAGCGGATAATATATAATATTCACTTTAGCTCTTCTTCTGGTGATGTTTCAATTCTTTTCATAGTTGAAAACTGACTAACACGCTTGTAGAAGGAAGGCATAATGCAAATTAAATGTATTAAATCACGAATAAAAATAAATGTTTGCTCATTGTGCTTTAAAATGTGTGAAACGACGAGGAAAATATTTTTCAACTATATGATTTTTTTTCTCTTTGTGTGTCTGAATTCCGATACCCACGATATCCCAAGAAAGTTAGTTTGTATCAATACATAGTACTGATTAGATTTCAGAATATCTGGCTCAAAAGAAAGAAAATATTTTATGAATTATTCTATTGAGATTTTAACAGGATGTTATATTATAGTATCGCCATAAATGAATAATTTATATTTAAGTTTATTAATAATTACTAGGGCAGCAAAGTATTTTCCACAAGATAGCTGAAGTGATTAAAATATGAAATCTGGAATAAATTTGCTAACTTTAAAAATCTCAGTAAATTTTACATTTTATATATCTTAAATGAATAAGTTGTATCTATCTATTTATTAAAAGATTTTTTTTAAATTTTACAAATTTTCAAATATAACATGGATGAAATTACCCTTGATATTTTGGAATTTGGGGGATGCGCCTCACCTATTTTTTTGCTCCGTATTTTCGAAATATCTCAAAACGGTTTCGTTTTATTGAGCTTCACCTTCCTATGCTAAATTTTAGCTTTCTTGCTCAAACTGCTGGCTAACAAATTAAAAAATTTCCAAAATCACCAAAATTACAAGAAAGCCTACAGACTATTGAAAATATTTTCATTTTTTATTTCTCCAAATTCGAAGTAAATTAATTTTGTAAAGATATTAACTTTTGTATTATTTTTCCCCACTAGACAATTACTAGGAAAGAATTTTGATATATTGGCGAAAATCACTATAAAAAGTGACATCTCTTTGAGCTAAATTGGATTAATAATTACATGTAATCTAATATCGAATTCACCCCTCCTTTTTAGCAGAAAATTATCGAGAGAAACAATTTCTATTCTTCCTTAATAACAATACATTTACTTTCTTTATAGCGCCTGATTTTTGCCAATACAAACTGTTTCTAAATTATTCTCGATATCAACGCCTCTACTCTTTCTACTAAATGTCATTATTATTTTAATTTAAATAAAATGAAAAAAACTACATACATTAAAACACAAATTTTCTACTATAATAAAATGCTTAGGCATGGGTCGACATGGTGAGGAAAAGATTTACTATAGTTTATTTATATGTATATTTATAGAATATATGTATATTTATAGAGAGATCGATGTTTTAGAATATGCATGTTATGTAATGATATGTATAAAGGACGATGAGAACCATTGTATTCGAGTGAAGGGTCATGTCACTAACCATATATCTCTCATCAATAGTATCCCTTAATGGAAATAGAAATTCAGTTCTTCAAGAGAATATCAACGAGGCTGTTCTCTGCTTGATACAAATAAGCATATGCCTATAAATAAATAAATATGTTATATCGCAGAGTGTAAGGATTAAAGAAATTATTTGTTTTATAAGAAAGCCTGTAGTTTATATTGATTCTCGTCAAATGAGTCAAAATGGTTGCATATTTTCAAGGGGCGATGCTTGAATGAAAAAAGAGTAAATAGCTAGAGGTATTGAAAGTTATTATAATATAAAATAAATTATTCCCACTATAAAACTTATCTATTATTAATTGAAAAGTTTTAGTTTTGCTGAGAGTAGCAGAGTTGTTGATTCACAAAGAGAAACAAAGAGGTTGTCCTCTGCTTGATGGAAATAAACATACACACATATATATCGAGATGATACTATATATCTGTATATATATATTATTTATTTGTTTGAGACTATAGTTTCGAAGACTTGGTCTTCATCATCAGTCTTTTTTAATTATAAATGTTACTTTCTGTATTTCCTGAAGATGGGTTGATAGCCCGAAATATATATATTGAAAAAGAAAAAAAATTTTATATCTTTTAATTTTTTAATTTTAATGTGAAATAAGTGACCCAGTATCCTTAACTCATAGTAAATGCATATTAAATAAAATATTTATTTACTCTTATCTTTATAAATGTTTGACTGTGAACCAAAAGAATGTTTTTAATTCTAAGCTGCCAGCCAGTGAAAGAACATCAAATTTTCAATATCTATACGATATTGACTCCATGAAAAACAACATTTATAATTAAAAAAGACTGATGATGAAGACCAAGTCTTCGAAACTATAGTCTCAAACAAATAAATAATATATATACAGATATATCATCTCGATATATATGTGTGAATGTTTATTTGCATCAAGCAGAGGACAACCTCTTTGTTTCTCTTTGGGTTATCTATTATTCTATAAAAAAAGAAATAAAATAAACATGATTGAGAATATTACAATAATATTTTATATATATATATTTATAAAACTAAATGTAAGGCTTATTTTTTAAAAATAAATTAAAAATACATGGATTTTAACGTTAATTTATTTTTTATAGAATTTTTTTCAACGCTCGCCTTGCTTTGCGCAAATTTTAGTGATAGAAGACGGTTTGAGCTAGCTAATTGAAACTTAGACCAGAGGGGCAAATTATTAGTAATGAAAAATTATGTGCCAAATTTCAGCTCATTAGTTACAACCGTTCCACAGATCCTTTATGAAAATTCATTTTTTTTCTGTATTTTTATACACTAAGTTCTGAAGCCCATAATCTCTTCATTTTGAAAATAAAAACATATTGGAACCAGAATGAACTATCTAATACGTTTCCTTCGAAAGTTATCGAGGGTATCTGAATCCACAAGACACAGAGGCAGGAAAAATCATGCTTTATTCTTCAATATGATAAGAGAAATAAAATTGAGTGAATCTAGTACTTTGGATCAGTGTAATTTGCATCTTGTATTTGATTAATGATTTCTGATGCAATTGTATTTTAAAACCATTACACAAATGATTTTTTTCTGTCTGTCTCAATTCTGATACCCATAATAACTTAAAAACGCAAGCTAGTAGAAAGTTTGTTCTAAAACCAAATTTTGTATATATACAAGATAAATCTTATCTTGGGCTTTCTAGCTTCTGAACTTCTAATGGAAAAAATTGCAGAAAAATATTGTATTGTTAAATGAAGAGCTATCGAACAATTCTACTTACTTAAAAGCAAAATTTGGCACTGAGTGTTTATTAACAAACAACCCCTTTATGCTAAGTTTTTAATAAAAATATTCTATTATTTCTCATGAGCTGAATTATACGATTGGATGCAGGTTAATTCTTTTGTTGAGTGACCAGCTTGAACCTGCGCTAGTGATTAGTATTACCACAAAAAGAATTTGCCTACATTCAATCAGGTATTTGAACCCATGAGAATTAACTTATATAATCTTTTTAATTAAAAAGAGTGGTAATGAAGGTCAACCCTTCGAAACAACAGTCACAAAAAAATAAATTTTATATATGTTTATTTGTATCAAGCAGAAAACAACCTTATTGAAATTGGCTCAGTGAAATTATCAAATCACTAAAATTTGCAGAAGGCATGGCGAGTCTTGATGTTTTCACTTTTTCAACAATATTTCTATTGATTTTGGGATAAAAGTCATATATAATATTATAAAAATAAATATTACGAAATTAATTACTGGAGAAATAAATAGTACAGAATTGCCTATGTACAGTTGAATCGCCAATAAAGTGCCAAGAACAGAAGACAATATCTCCGCTCTTAGTATCTGTAGATAAAAAGAAGGCAAACCCACAAAAACCTCGAGGGCCCAGAGAAGAAAGAATGGCGGCCTATAAAGGAAAAGACGGTTAATAAAAAGAACAATGGCGAAAGGACAAGATAAGGCGATTCTCAGGAGAAGAGAGCAGCATCATCAGCATCCATCTCGCCCCATCCACAATGCATTTCTTTGGAGATAGTATTTATATTTTTATACCAAGCTCTTGAATGAATACAAACATCCATATCACAACGCAAGACTTATTTCAAAGAAATTGGATATCAGCGTTTGCAATTCTTTCTGTTCCAACGACGAAGGAGTAGGTATAGTTACCAACCGGAGATTCGCTCTTATTCTCGGCTAGGTCCATCCATTCCAGATATTCAGGCACAGTTCCAAATATTAATGTACCTACATACTTTATAGGTAAGGCATGCCAAATTCATAGACCACGAAGCTATCAACTGTGGCCCCCCAATTGAAAGTATTGTTACAACTTTTTTCACTGATTATTATTAATTATTTTGTAATTTATAAAATATATTTTTTTTACAGAAAAATAATTTATTTTTAATTGAAAAGATTTAGTTTGCCAAGAGTAGCAGAGTTGTTGATTCATAAAAAGAAATTAATGAGGTTGTCCTCTTCTTCTTCAAGTGCCATACTCGATTCCGAGCGTTGGGAATTACAATGGAGGATTCTCCATTGTAATTTTTCCTGGGAAATTTTTCACAGAGGTGGTTTCCCATTGCCCTCCCCTGAAGAAATCAGATTATAGCCGATCGAATATTTGCAGTCAGTCGAGCTTGAACCTGCGCTAGTGATTAAAAGACTTGCTTGACTCATGGTTGTCCTCTGCTTGTTGCAAATAAACATATTGCAGGAGATAATAAAAAAGTGTGTCTTCTGTCGGAAAACTAAATTTTTAATTTATTTATAACGAGACTATAGTTTCAAGGGTTTTGCCCTCTTCATCAGTCTATTACAATCAATTCTAATAGAATGATGAAGAGGGCAAAGCTCTCAAAACTATAGTCTCGTTATAAATAAATTAAAAATTTAGTTTTCCGACTGAAGACACACTATTTTAGTCTCTTTCAATTTATAAAAATTTTGATACTCTCAGCAAAAAGAAACTTTAAATTCAAATAAACATATATACAACAATCTATTATGGCTTTTATTAAACGTGTGAAGATTGTTTTTTAAAAGTTTATTTGTATTTATTTTCATATATATATATTTAATTTATTTGTTAGAGACTAAAGTTTCGAATGTTTGACCTTCATTATCAGTCTTTTTAACTAGAAATAATATATCTGTTATTTTTCATGATTTGAAATATCCGATTGGATGTAGGTAAATTTCTTTTGTTGTAAGAGTAAGCTGGTCGCTCTACAAACGTTTAAATGAATACATCTACATTCAATCGCGTATTTCAATCCGTAAGGAATAACAGAATAAGAATAAAGATAAGAGTAAATAAATATTATATTTAATATTGATTTACTATGAGTTAAGGATGCTAGGTCACTTATTTCACATTAAAAAACAGTTACTTTCTGTACTTCCTGAAGATGGGTTGATAGCCCGAAATATATATATATATTGAAAAAGAAAAAAAAATTTATATCTTTTATTTTTTTAATTTTAATGTGAAATAAGTGACCTAGTATCCTTAACTCTTAGTAAATCAATATTAAATATAATATTTATTTACTCTTATCTTTATTAAAGATGTTTCACCTTGCACCAACACCACAATCTCTACTAATTAAGAATAAGAATATTTCTAATTAAAATATTTATGATGAAGGTCAAACGAAATAATAGCTCTAAGAAATAAATGATAATTTATATATATATTTATTTTGAAACTGAAAATGGGTTAGATTTTATAGCGGAATAATAAATGCGTTTGTGAAATGCACTGAGTTAATTTATTTAATAGATTATATAAATGACAAAGAAAGAAAAAGTATGTGATGTTTACATTCAGAAAGTGAGATTACTAATGAATGAATAGGTTGCTCGTGCGTCCACGAGCGTCACCTCTGCCAATATAAATAAATACTTATTTGCAAAAAGCAGAGGACATCATTGGTTTCTCCTTATAAATTGATTTTTATTTGAGTAAAACATTTGGCATAGTCCATAATCATAAAATGGGAAATATTTTTATGATAGACCAAAGGATCAAGGAAGATAGTATAGATAAAATCCCCCATTAATTTTTTAGCGTGTTTCTGGATTGCATCCAATTGTATAAAATGCCTGGTCGAAACCAAAAAAAACTCCATTTCCGAATATCATTAATGGCTCGCAAAGCTTTAATTCTATTGCTCTGCGTATCTCTATCTATGGTTCGTTTTGTTTTGCCAGATGATTTTATTTTTTACTCTTCGATGCTTCCGGATTTCAGGGCGAGAGAAAAAAAAGATGATCACTTTAACTTATTTATCCTATTTGTTTAAAAAGTTAAGAAAAAGAAAAGTAACTCACAGTCTGCTTTGTTTCAAAAGATGAACTTGATAAAAAATAAATAATAACAAATTTGTTGGGGTAAAAGCTTTTATTATTATTATTTTTTTTTTGTGACTTATGATTCCCCTATTAGATGAATTAAATAATATTTACCCCTGTAGCACAAAACAAGCTTCTAAAGCAGTTTTGAGCTAGGGGTGATGCTTGTGCTGAAGGTGGGGAGGGGGGGGTCGTTGGGGTTTAAAAGGCTCTTAATCGATTCCCATTTTGGTCTCTGAATTAATGTCGACGCCATTTACTAAAGAAGGCACAATGAGTTTAGAATATTCATGTCTAACTTAACCTTCCACCCAGGGGGAAAATTGTAAAATTATACCCCGGAAAAATGTTTACTTTCTTTTTTACTTTGAAAGTTCTACAGCCAGAGGAGGACAAAAAACGACGTTTTTGTTTTGGTTTATCTTTTGTTAGAAATTTGAAATTTAAATATTTACAAACAAATTTGTTTGATGATATTGATTAAACAAGATACAATAAATGAGAAAATGATATTATGTATAGTTAGTTATATTTTATTAAGAAAATAGAGGCGTTCTTTTTATTAACATTATATAGAGGAGCCAGCTACCAATTTGCAATTTAAATAATTAGGTGTTAATTTTTAATAACATTTTTCGAATATGATAGGAAAATGCGTTATCTCTGATGAATAATTAATATTCAAGTTTAAAAAAAAAATCCTTCAAAAATCTCCATGACAGAAAAAATTGTGAGCAAATCCATAGGCCTACAGAAATTTTTTAAATTGGCCCCTCCATCGTGAAAAGAAGAAGATGAAGATATTTTACTATATAAGCTGTGTCGGATTTAAAGGTATCTGTGAATGCCGATCTTAAATAGCTGAAGGTTATATATCGCAGGGAAAATGGTGGTAGGAACCAAGTCTCAAGTCTCTAGTCGTCATAGGGATAAATGATTTGGTGAAAGCGTTGGCTCGATTATTATTATATACAAGGTGTGGGATTATTGTTTTCATCTGTTCCAAACAAACACCAAGATAGTATCTATAGTACAGGGAAAAGGCAGAAATGGTTCTACGGGGAAGCCAGGGATACGAGTGAATTATGGCACGGTCTCCTATTAATTTAATTGCTCTCTTTGAATTGCACCCACCATGGTAAGAGATTACTTGGAGGATTAAATAATGTCACATGGGAATTATTTGTCTAAAAACCAACGTCTCGTCACAATTTTAAGATATTTTTAGTAAAGCTCCAAAAAATGCCATTTTGACCACCGTAGATGGGAAAAATATAAAGTATTTAAATGAATATTTAATATAGAGGTAAAAATATAATTTCGTTAAATTATCTCAAAAAAATTTTCTTCCACACTTTTTTATAAAGGGTAGGTTTCGAATTTTATAAGAAAATAAAATTTAATTTTCTCGACAATTATAATTGTATTTAATAGGGATTTTAGGACATGAAAATTTTTTAATTTGATTAAAAGCTATTGAAAATAATTATTTTTTACCTTTTGTCAAGAGGAAGAAAATTTAACCTCCCTCTTATAACAATTTTTTCGAATTTAATAAGAAAATAAAATTTAATTCCCACGAAAATTATACTTTTATTCAAATGAGTATTTTATATAGAGATAAAAAATATAATTTCGTTAAAATTTCTTTAAAAAAAAAAAAAATATATTACATTCTTCCCAGTGATCTAAGGTGACTTGGGCCCCCTCTAACCCCTATATTTTAAAATATTTTTTGACTAGTTCTCACTACGCCTCTGCAGCCCTTCTTTGCTCCTCAGATGCTGAAGAGAAGTTATTCTATACAAAAATTTAATTATTAAATTAGTTCTATTAGACTACTAAGTTTGAAGGATGCTGGCCTATGTTATATGTAGATAGTATTATTAAGTTTTGACTGTAACTGATCTCATGATATTACAGTGGTTAGAAAATCTTAAAAGAGGCTACCTAGGTAAGAATAAGGACAAAGCATGGTTTGTTGTTTAAAATTTCTGCATGGAATTAACCTAAAGATGTTTAATGGAAAATTGATATTTAGCTCAGAATGTTTTAGAGAGGTTAATATTTTTGCTCAAGTTTTTAAAATACAAAGCAAAATTTATATAAGCGGGATGTATTTTGCGCTTAAACATAAATAAATAATCACAAAGCATTTAAAGCGAATTAAGAAATAATGGTTTTCAAACATGGTTGTTGTTTTTTTTGTTTTTGTTTTTTTTTTGTTGGTTTTTTTTTTAATAGAAGAAAAAATAAAATATGAAAGAGCAGAGTAATTAGGAATTAAATAAAGTATGGTAAATCCACTTTTCGTACGTTCTACTTTTTCAGCTTTTCCTTTTCGGTTAATTTTTTTACTAATTCCCTATTATGCCAATAGAAAATTTCACTCCAAATTTCACTAATATTTTAGGGAAGATAAGCTCATTTGGGAGTTCTATATAATACACCCTATATTTCTCTGAAAGCAAATAAATTAAGACTGCTTTGTTGTCGTGAGTAGGCTTATATTCAATATTTTTTAATAAATATCTAGTAAAATATTTTTCCGAAAAAGCACCAAAGTTCGAGTGGACTCGCATATTTGGGGTTTCTTACTTAAAATAAAAAAAAATTCCCTTGAACGTAATACCAATTTAATATTATTATATTAAAATATTAAATATTATAAAATATTTATGAGGAACAGATATTTAAACGATGATTTCTTGTATGGGGAAGTCCATAAAATACTACCCGTCCGCGACATCGAGAGGAGGAGGGGGGGGGGGGCAAACCTAACGTCACAGGGATACATGGATTTAATTTTTATTCTGTTTACAATCATAAATTAGCCTGCCAGCCTGCTAACCAGGGGACTCGGGTTCGAATCCGACTCGAGGCATCCAGCTAAAACCTGACCCCGGGTGTAGAGACAAATTTAGAAAAAATATAATTAGTACCGTAAATTGGCTTATGGCTAAAAAGGCCGAAAAGCCAAAAAAAACAATCATAATTAATAACATAACAACCGATAAGCCACATGAACCCATATTATTTTTAAATTTGATTTATTGATTTTAAAAAATTATAATTGTGTACTTATATAACTTATTTTTATTTAAATAAATATAGTTTATATGAAGATACTTATACTACTGAAATGTGCAATTATGATTCAGGTTTTGTTTTAAGAAAATGGGTGATGTTGGGGTACGGTGAATTAATTTTAGCTAGGAATGTTTACAAATAAATGCCGCACTTTGACAAGGAGGAAGAAGAAAGGGGGTGGGGGCGAGACCTATAAATGTCCATTTTATATTCAACCCCTATCTATATTTTGCATTCTAAAAAATTGGATTCTAACTAGAATCGAACCAAAGATCTTCAGTAGGCAGTCACAAGTTCATGGCGAAATTCGATTCATATAAATAATTATTAATATTTGAAAACATGGTTTAAAAAAATATTGTATCTGTAGGGCCATCTAGCCCCTTTAATGTAGAATTTTAGACCAATTAGACATTTTCAATTTAGCTCATAGTTTTAATCTAAACTAAAAGATTTCCTTAAAACCATCAAAACCTGACCACTGAACATAAAACTTAAAAAGATTTTCACTTTTGAGATCATTTTTTTTTTTTTTTGAAAGTTTATTTTCATTGAGAGAGAACTCACTGGACCGCACAATCCCTCTTTAATTTACTCCAATTTCTCTCTCGAACAATTTGAAACATTTTGCATGATGTTACCCTCCTCTCTGTGCGTTCAATCTGTTTTTTATTATATTTCCTCTTCTTTGTCATTTATATGGCGGCTCTTTTAAGAGAATAGACGAGAGGTGACGGGGTGTGCGTGGGTATAGGGGATGAATTTAGTGTCAGAACTGCCATGGAGTGAGAGGGAGTTGCAACCCAGGGATTTTTGTCTTCTCCTCCAACCAGGGATTCCCCTCCGCCAGCGGGGATTCCCTTGTTCAGGTCGAACTCGTGCCTAGGCGAGAGCTTGTTGCTTAGGGGTAGCCGCCGCCGAGCTGCCGAGTGAAATGGCCAATTTCCAACAGAGAAATTTATCTCTCTTACCAAGATAGGATCTCTTTCTCTTTTTCTTGATGAAACGTCGAGGGCCCTGGGCTTTTCTTTCCTCTTTCCAAAGATTATGAGCATCCTGACAAGATCTCTCTGCCCGCCTTAAAAGAAATGTTCCTTTCCATATATACACTCGCCTTAGAAACCCGTTTGGCTCCTGCTAATTCCCAAGACACTAACAAATCCATTTGGTAATATATATATATATTTTTCATTTATATCCATACATATATATACTATATAGTATAACTTTAAAAAAAATTCTCTCTCAGCATAAAATTGAACACCTTGTCATTTCAGAATATATTAAGTAAAGAAAACACAAGCCCTCTGAACCATATTAAATTTTTCATTCTCAGTCTCACTTTTCTTACTTGGTTTTTATTCAAAGCATAAGCTTAAAAAAAAAAAGTATCATGTTCCGGCACTTTGCCTGATGGCTGTTCTTATCATGTTCAAAAGAGTTTATTAATTAATTGAAAAATATATACATCTATCATTAAAAATATTGAAACATTTTATTTAAACTTTAATTTGTCAAAATTATTCAGTAATCTTGAGTCCAAAAATTTAGAATTTACAGAAAAATTTTCAATTTTTTAAGTGAAACTTCTTATATGGTGCTATTATGGAACTCGAAATATTTGGGAGGACGGTTGAGAAAAAGTTTTTTTTTTTAATTATTGTTTATTAATTAAATTCTTATTAGACTGTTTTTACACGAGGGAGGCGAACCATTCTCAAAAAACTGAAATTTCTCGCACCTCTGTCAAATGAGAATTACTGGCTTGGGTTTTCTTTTGATAATCATAAAAAATTTAAAATATATATATATATTTTTCTTTTGTAACTCCTGATGATGGGCTCATAACCCGAAATATATATCGAGATAAAAACTCAAAACATATATTTGTTTTATTTGTGAAACCCACCTAGAAAAATATATTTTTACTTATTATCTATATATATATATATATATATAATTAAAAATTATCCATACCATCTCTGATCTAGTAGATGACAACCTCATGTGATTTTTTTAGAAGTTAACATTTTTTAAAGACTGTAGGTTCTCTCCAGATTTTAGTGATTTGCAATTTTTTTCCAACTACTAACTGCTTGAGTTATCTTGAATATCGAAACAAACATACTGTAAAATCATACGTATGAATAAATTTTCTCTCTATTTCAGTCATTTTAAATAAAATTAAAAGTTTTTGAGTGAATTCGAAATTCCGACTTCCCAGGCATAATCAAATGATATTATTTTATTTTCTACTCTGCAAAGAAACCGATGTGTGTTTTTTTAAGTTAAAATTTGTTTTGTCCAAAGATTATTCCGAATCATATTGTAACTTGTAACCAAAAAAAAAGCCTTCTAATTTACTCTCTCCTTGATAAAGTTGAAAAATTCCTTTGAAGTTCGTCCAACTCTCTCAATTATTTGTTACCTTTCAACTCCTCCTTTTTCTTGTTTTTCTCTATTTTATCTCTTCTTACTTCTTTTAACATCCAACATTAATTTCTATTAATTTCCCTTGAAGATTGTAACCGTCTCTAGAGGTTTTTTTTTTTTACTTTGTTTCAAATGGAATAGACAAAAAAAGGTTAGTAATTATTAACTAAATAAGATTAAATGAATAAAATAGAAATTTGTCAAATTGAGTTTTATAGACTCGAAAAATAAAAGTATAAACGGCAAGAATACAAGATAAGATTATTAGATTAGTGATAGATTGTAGTTTACTCCTGGGAGATATTTGAATTCGACGACGGATGATGAATAAAATATACGTAGAATACAAAACAAGAGACACAATTTTTATCTTGAGTTTATAATTGGCTAAAAAATTCCGAAATTTTAATCGAATCTTGGGATTTTGAGTTAAAATTTCTTAACACACTCAACTTCAGTGATTGTATTTAATTAATTAAAAATATTTAAATTGAAAGTTTTTTTGCCGAGGGTAGAAGAATTTTTATATATTGAAGGATACAATAAAAGAGTGTGTCTTCTGCTGAAATTATAAATTTTATTTATTTGAAAATATTTAGTTTGGTGAGAGTAGTTAAATCGCCAAGATATTCATTAATATTTATTTTTGATTTATTGTTAATAAATGATTTTTTTGTCTTTTCGGTCTTTCTAGCCATCAGCCAATTTACGATACTATTATTTTTAAATTTTGTTTTCTATCTAGGGATCAGATTTTAGCCGGTTGCCGCGAGTCGGATTCGAACCGGGACCACTTGATTAGCATGCTTGTACGCTATCCTCTTGGCCAACCCGACCTCTAATAAATGAATTGATTTATAATGATACTCTTAAATGAAAGATATTGTTAACTTATCTTTAAAATTTAAATTTTTAAAAACCAAACGAAATAAATAAAAAAAAAATGTTTTAGACACAAGTTATTTATTAATTGGTACTTGGATTTGGCAGTTGTTAATGTACAACTGCAGAGAGGCGTTGAGTTATATTAGGTCTCATGAGAAAAAAGTGTTTTGTTCTCATATAAATTAAAATTATTTTTTCAATGTGGTGAAATCAAAATTATATTTTATTTTGATATTTGTTAAATAATGAAACAGTTTCGGCAACGACTCGTTACCATCCTCAATCTAAAGCACATAAGAGATTTCTTAATACAATGTCGTATCTTTATCCATCTTGTTAAGACATTTCTTATGTGTTGCCGAAACTGTTTCATTATTTAACAAATATCAAAATAAAATAAAATTTCGACTTCAATTCGTTGAAAAAATAATTTTAATTTATATGAGAACACAACACCTTTTTCTCTTGAGGCCTAGTATAACTCAACGCCTCTCTGTACATTAACAACTGGCAAATACAAGTCCCAATTAATAAATAACTTGTATCTAAAACATTTTTTTTTTTTTTTTTATATAGTTTGGTTATTAAAAATTTAAATTTTAAATTTCATCATTGGGATTCAGTTCCATAATTTATTAATGTAATTTTTGTTTTTCAGAGGATGAGGAACAAAATAAGTGTTTGTTTACGACTTATCAATTGCAACGTTTCGCCACTTTTATTGCAGCTTCTTCGGAAACTATTATAAAGATTATTATTATTTTTATATAGTAGCATGTTGAACCTTTTGAGATCATTTGAATTTGACCAACGTAGAGTAATAAAGATAAATTAATTTATAAAGGAAAAAATTTCTGTCGCTTGTATATATATTTTTTAAAATAATTTGACTGATTTTTGTATATAGTTGTACATTGTAAATAGTTTTATAATATTTTGAATAATTTTGAAATGTTTTAAATTTTACCAGTGAAATTGTAAAAGTTATGATTGTATATTTTTTGATATTGGTGTTTTTGAGTTATTGATGATAAAATAGAGATGTATTCTAGTGTCTGTATGTATATTAATGCCAGAGCTTAAAAAAAATGACAAAGTGTTTGGAGCTTTATTTATCAAGGTATATATGAAATTGATTTTGAGTTGAGTGGATTTTTGTTTTTGGGTGTGTTTTTTTGATATATGTATTTGCTCCTTTGTAGAGCTTGAAGAAGCTGCAATAAAAGTGGCGAAACGTTTCAATTGATGAGTCGTAAACAAACACTTATTTTGTTCCTCATCCTCTGAAAAACAAAAATTACATTAAATTTTAAAGATAAGTTAACAAAATCTTTCATTTAAGAGTATCATTATAAATCAATTCATTTATTAGAGGGTTGGGTTGGCCAAGAGGATAGCGTACAATCCTGCTAAACAAGTGGACCCGTGTCGAATTCGACTCGCCGCAACCATCTAAAATCTGATCCCTAGATAGAAGACAAATTTAAAAGTAATAGTATCGTAAATTGGCTGATGGCTAGAAAAATCGAAAAGCCAAAAAATCATTTATTAACAATGTGTTGCCGAAACTGTTTCATTATTTAACAAATATCAAAATAAAATAAAATTTCGATTTCAACTCATTTAAAAAATAATTTTAATTTATATGAGAACACTGTACCTTCTTCTCTTGAGTCAACGCCTCTCCGCACTTTTACAAGTTATTTAGTTTTTTGTGTAGCCTCAGAAGCCGTCACAAAAAATATAGCTTATCATTTAGAAATATCAATATGACGTTCATATAACGTTTTTAAAATAAAAAATAAATAGACCTATTATCTACTTAAAACATTTTCCTCTATAACTCTTCGTTTTGAACAGATTTCAGAAAGGGTGAAACAAACATTCTGACATTAAAAATAATCCCTAACACCGCGCATTTAGTAGCAGACCATCTCTCTTGATTTACGTTAGATATCGTATAATTTTTTCTCAACATGTCTAAACTAATTTTACTTAAAAATCAAGATGACTTTTGATTAAAACCCTTTTTTTTTAATGCAATCGAATGCAAGAAGGGGTGCACCAGTAAAGATGCAGCTCCTATGGATCTCGAAAGACCCTTGCATTACCGAAGAGAAGGGAAAGTTGATTAAGTGAGAGGGTGTAGACTTAGGTGTCTATGCACTGCGGTTTTGAAGGTTTGAAGATTATAGGTGCTGGGAAAGATGGAGGCTGGGAGAGAGTTCCAGTTCCTTGAAGTCATGGGGATATATGTATTGGCGAATGAAGTGGTCCGGCACTTTTCTAATTTGACCGCGAAAGAGTGTTGGAAGTCGGCAAAACGCGTGCTACGTGCAAAGCATGCTTTGGGGGGAATTATTGATTTTATCTCATTATAGCACATGCCGTGATAGTATCTATGGAAAAGGGAAAGGGCAGAGACATTTCTTCGATGAGCCAGCGAGTCGAGGGAGTCGGTGAGGGTAGAATCGTCAATTAGCTTGACGGCTCGTTTCTGAATTGCATCTAGGGTAGCAAGAGAATATTTAGAGGCTCCTCTCCATAGATGAGAGCCGTATTCGAGACAGGGGCGAATTTGGGCCTTGTAGATGGTGAGAAGTTGTGGGGGTTTATAAAATCGCTTGGACCTGAATAAGTAGCCAATCTTCCTTGCTGCAGATTTAGCCACAGAGGAGATGTGTTCATTCCAAGACAGGTCAGATGAGACAGAGACGCCCAACATGGATAGGCTGTCACACATTTTCAGGATATTCGAATCGAAGTGAAATCTTTATTTTCGCGCCTAAAAATTAGACAACATTGAGTCTTGTTTATATTAAAGTTAACTAAATTTTGAGAGCCCCATTTATTCAATTTGACTAGGTCGAGAGTAATTGAGGAGGCAACATTGATTCGATTATTCGGGAATGAGGGTTTGCCGTGTCTTTCTTTGATTAATCTCCTCCCCCCTATTTTTCCAATTGTTATTTAAGATCATTATTTTTTTGGATTGAAATTTCCAATGAACAGTAACCAGTGTTCCAGCTTATCATCTATTTGTTCTTCTCCTTTTTCTCCCGACTCGGTTGCAAATGTACAGAGTGAGTGCATTAGCATAACCTAATTTGGCTGATCAAGAAGACCTTCGCCATTTTCTTCTCTTTTTTGCACCCCCGCAACCGCAATGTCGTTCGCGACGTACGCTTTATTCATAACAATAAGATGCCCGAGACAATGATGGCTTTCAAGAGAGATTTTCTACACCGATTGTTCTCTTGGTGTATTTTCCTTTCTAGAGAATTCATTCAGTCATTCTGTCCCTAATATTCTAGAAAGTCTTTTCCAAATGAACCCTCCATTACATCTACCATTGTACCAGTATATAATAATACTTATTTCAAAAGATGCATCTATTTTTTTTCTATATACTCTTAGTTCATCTTACTTTTAATATACATCTCAAATATTCTACCTTTTTTTTAATCTCTAAATTATTATTATTTATCTTTAACCTACATACCACAATATGAAATGTGAGTGTAATGTAATCATGGAGGAAAACGTTGTTTAGGTATTAAAATATATTTAAATACCTCACCTTTTATCATGTTACCTAAAGTTTTGAAAAATATTTTCTCATATAGCCATCCTTGTGTCGTATTCACCACGAGGTCACGTCCAAACACAATTTATAAATTGTATCAGTGGTTGTTAGCCTTTTCAAGTCGCGACCTAAATTTGAGAAATATGCTCATCTCGCGACCCCCGCCCCTAAAAAATGTAATTACCCTTTTTTAGACCATAATTAAGCAATTTTTTCAATTTTTTTTACAATTATGGTCTCTTTTTAAATCATATATATATTATTAAGATATCCAAAAGTACTTTTCGGTCCAAGAAAAATTTAACGAAAAAGCAAATGTTTATATTGTTTTCACTTTTAATAATATTGAATAAATTAAAATATATATTTAAACTTATTGAAAATAAATATTGGTAATATTTGTCTCACGACCCTAATAATATGCTTTGCGATCCACAAGCTAAGAACCAGTGAATTTGATAATAAAGGAAAATTTGCAAATTATAGACAAAAGTACCATATCTATGGTACATGGATTCGAACGCGCCTCTTTGTGACTGCTAGATTGCACTATGATATAATTTTTTTTCTCTAATTTATTTGTTTAGTTACATTTACATTTTTTTGAAATATCTAAATATCAAATAAGAATATTATTTTAAAAAAAATGGCTAAGGGGCCAATTCTTTTTTTTTTATCTTAGAAAAACGGTAAAAATAAAAAATTATTTTTTATTTAAGATATATATACCTTTGTATGTTGACCTACGTCTGTCTAATACAATAGTTTAAATAAAAAAATAAAAATTTTATTTTTACACTTTCTCTAAAATATTGGTTGGCTCCTTAAGCATTTTATTAAAATAAATAAAATAAATAAATAATAAATATAATAAACTAAACACGATTTTCTTTAAATAAGAATATTATTGTAAAAAATTCATCTTAATGACGGCGTAAGGCTTACATAAAAAGCTTGTTTATTTCTTTAATAATATAGACTTCAAGTCTTTAAAATACAGGAATTTGAAGCAAATTACAAATAGGTACCAACTACTGCACTAAGCCGATCTAAACGTCGTACTTATATTGTATTATTTGTTGTTTGTCTTCAATAATAATTATAATTAATTATGTGTGATTTAAATAAAAATTTAACCTTCAAGAATAATTATTTAATTAAATTCATGTGATATAGACACATTATACCAGAATTTTTCTTAGTGTTTAATTTTTCTTTAATACCTATTATACTTTTTTTTATATAATAATACATGCTGAAACCAACAGGCAATGCCATAAAGGCGACTTACCAATCAAGTTCCACAAAATATATTAAGATTTTTCTCATCTCTTGAAAGCTTTTCTAATTTAAAGTAGCTACCTTGCGACTCTCATCTCTTCATTTCGTTCAAGGAGCTCACAAGCATTTCTCAAGTCCTCTGCTTTGTAATTCCTCGCCTATCGTCCTCGGTCTCCTTAGGAGACCTGTTTTTAATTTTCTAAGAAGTATCAAAGTTTCATTTAATTTGATTGGATTTAGATGTTATAAGCATGCCAAAAGAATTTCAACATGTATTATGAGTATTCTAATTTAAAATAAGATGGCTAATAAAATTAAATGAATTCAATCAATAGAGCTAACACTCTCTTCTCAAGTTTTTGTCTATTTAAATTTAACTCATTTTACTATTTTGTGGAAAAAATTAAAATTATCTCCAACGGATCGCTGCTAGAATTTATCCATATTCATTTAAAATATTAATGTTTATTCCCTTATTATTAATCAGATAAACGGACCAAATAAATAAATTTTAAAGAATTAAACTTAGAGTAGAGTAAAGTACTTTAAAATGTAATTTTACTAAAAACATTATATAACCTTTCTTGGGCTCCTCAAGGTACTTAAATTGAATATTAAATTTGATCAAAATGGATTAAGCCATTATTAAGATATTTAGAAAAAACTAAAAATTACTAGAAAAATGTACTAATGTATGTGGGCCGATATCTAACAAAAATTAATCAGACTTCATATTGTTAAAGTAATTGTAGGTTTTCAATTTCATTTCAATCGGCTGAACGGTGTGGAAAAAAAGAGTAACATGCATCCATCCATCCATCGATCCATCAATCTAACTAAATGAAAAATCGCACTTGTTGGCATCTGGACGAGACCCCATGTAATTTTTGGAAAATCGTGAATGGCTAAAATTCATACTGATTTAATACTATAATTTGCGACTTTGTTTGAGAACATGGGTTCTGTCTTCTTCATCTGAGGACCCGTTGGCGCAAGACCGATTCCAATACTTTACCCATGCTTCGCAGTGAATAAATTAAAAAGCAATATCACATTAAAAAATGAAATTGAAGCAGAAAATCGGGAAAATTCAAATGTTTATATGGAAAACTCTACTTTTTCTATTCTTTACCTATTTAAAATTTTTATCCTTTCATATATACTTGATGACTTACATGTCATAAGCTCTGGGAGCATTCCATCAACGACTGGACTCGCCTAGCTCTTACGCAGCTTTCATTCTTCTGCGCTCGATCGGTTGCCTAAGTACAGGCGCACTAACGTCATAAATCAAGTTTAAATTCAGACTAAGTTTTGAAGATTTTAATTCATCATCATTGAGTATACAGTCCTAAGACTGGTTTGATGCAACCACCCGTCTCCAATAGGCTCTGTCCCCCGCCAGCTGTTTGACCTCTCTAAATGTCTCGCATCCCATATCCCCAATTATTTGGTTGAAATATTCTGATCTGGACCTTCCCCTTCCCCTTTTCTTTCCCACCTCCGCCTCCAAGATATCCCTAAGCAGTCCCCCATGTCTCAGTGTGTGCCCCATCATCTGACCTCTCCTCTTCTTCAGACTCTTCCACAAAGTTCTTCTTTCTCCAAGAACTTCTTCATTTGTAATTTTATCCATCTATTTGACATTCATCATTCTTCTGTAGCACCACATTTCGAAAGCCTCTAATCTCTTTCTCTCCGCTTCTCTAATTGTCCAGGCTTCACACTCGTACATGGCTATACTCCATACATATGTCTTCAATAGCAACTTCATGTTTTCTAAGCTGATTGAGGAGGAGCATATTAGTTTTTTTTTTGAATTAAACCCCATTTTTGTTTGGGCAATTCTTGATTTAATTTCGTTTTCGCTCCTCACATCCCATTTTAATTATTATAGTTATTTATTTATATTTTACTAGATGCTACGAACGTTCCTCCGGCACGCCCTCTGCAGCTAGGCCCTCCGGGCGAGTGGCCCTGATGGGCAGCGTCTCGAGAAATTATTACATCTCATGTCAAGTTTTAAAATCAGCGCTAAGAAAAAACAAAATATCAAATCTTAATTCAAAGATGGCACAAGTTAGGGAACCGACAGGGGTCTGAATCATACATAGAAACTTTTCTTCTTTATATATTATATATATAGATAGATAGATAATTCATTATTTTTCATATAAGTGCAAAAAAATTGAATTAGTTAAAAATCTCTAAATAAAAAAATAATTCAAATTCAAGTTCGATTTCAGGTAAGAGCTACAATATTCAATTATTTTTTCACTCGTGATTGTAAAAGATAAAATAATTGACTATTGGTTGTTAAAATTAACCTAAAAACTATTATTTTTACGCTGACCAATGGGCTCTCCATGCGGCTGGAATATTGAATTTACTCAAAAATTCACTCAAAAATACTAAATATTTTTCTTATTCGTATTATCAATTGTTTATACTGGCCATGTTAAAAAAAGCCAAAGTTAAGCTATTTTGTCATTATGAATGTACATTAGAGACGACTGTGGGTCAGTGGTTAGAGTGTGTGTCCACTGGCCTCAATTACGCTGATTCGAGACTGAGTCCCGGCAGATATTTGCAGTCGCCTCCTCTTGGAAAGCAATGACAATCTACCAAGAGTATAATTGCCTAGTAACCTCTCCAAACTAGCCGTTCGGAACCGGCGTTAAAAAGTAGGTCCCGTATATCTGTGTACTAATGTAAAGTACTAATGTTTGTGGGCCGATATGTACCAAAAACTAATCAGCGATTCATTTTGTTAAAGTAATGGTATTTTTTTATTTTCATTTCAATCGGCTAAACGGTGTTGCAAAAATCGACCAAAAAAAGGGTATCATCCACTCGGACTAAATGAAAAAAATCGCACTTTTTGGGCTCTAGACGAGACCCAATATAATTTTTGGCAAAACCGTCAGGTCCTAAAATTCAACCTGAATGAATACTACAATTTGTATATAAATATATATCGTCACCCAAATGCCCAAATGTCGTAACTCCAATTCTTATAAATTCCCCTTTTTATTTTATTCAAACAGTTGATGGTCCATTTTATTTCACAAGCACAGAAAAAGTTGTAACTCCAAAAAATTTATTTCTAGTCTAAAAACTTAAATTAGATGAGGCTCTTTGCTTTGGAAAGGTTGCTAACAGAAACAGTTTTATATCTCTCCTGTAAAACAACCTATTTTAGAGTTAAGTAAGACCTTTGCACATTAGGGTGACGATATTTATTAACAATATATTCGATATTGTTTATTTGCATCAAGCGGAGGACAACCTCAGTGATTTCTCCAAATGAATCAAAAAATTTGCTACTCTAGGAAAACTAAATCTTTTCAATTTATCGAAAGAAAAAGTTTCTGCTTAACTCACTTAGATTCCACGGTTTTAATCTCATCAGAAACCATTTCGGCACTGTTGAAAGACTAAGGGATTATTCTAGTTTACAAATTCATACAGTTTGGCAAACTAGAATAATCAATCCCTCAATCTTTCAATAGTCTTCAGCACCTGAAAACCAGTGCAGAAATAGGTGTCGAAACGTTGTGCATTAAGACTCTCATTAAAAATGTGCTGATGGTTTAAGTAGAAATTTTTCTTTCTAAAACAACTCAACCAGGAAAGCATCAAATCTAAAATGAAGTCCATTTTCTCTATATAAATATAAACGTATTTAGGGATGCCTTTGGCTGGTGTCAGCAAAAATAGCTTTCGAGTTTTCGGGGTGGGTCCAAGGGTGTGCAGGTGGTGGGGTAAACGTGTGCGGGTGGGATTCCCGTTTGCCTCTGCAATTTTTATTCCATTTCACGGAGCCCAATTCAATTATAAATTACGAGATTATATTTTCTCAGAAGGGTAAGGAAGGGAAGCATAAGCAACCCCCAGAGCCACTCGCCACCCTCTTGGCCTCTTTTCCTCCCTTCGAATCGAGTACGATGCTTAATCTGAATCCGACGCTCTTCCGTTTTTATAGAATTATCTTGATTTAAATATTCCATGCTGAGACTTGATAATGAGTTTTTCTCTTTTATATAATAAATTCTATAGTATTTATTTATTTATTTTATCTCCCACACCTTTGATTTATACTTCTATTGTCTCGTTTCTTTTTTTAATATTTATTCAACTTCTTCTGTACTTTTTAAAATGGACTAGATTTTTTTATCGTAACTTCTTCTTTTTCTTCTTTAAACATTTATCAGCGTTAATAAAATATTTCATTGAAATTAAAAATAAAAACAATACACTTTAAAAATGTATTATTTAAATTTATTTAATAATGTAAGTTATAATCTGGAGAATTAAGGAAGAGAATAATAAATTAATTAATTAATGAAATCGAAAGAAAATTAAAAACCTGATCCTCAATAAGGGACGAATTTACGCTACAAAATGCATTTTATAAGATTTATTTTTCTAACGAAATTTATTATAAGTTAATTTGTATGTAATCTAGATATTATTAGTCCATTGTCGAGTATTACTGTTTTTCGGAGTATTTTAATTTTAATTCAGTACTTTTGTAGCTATTTTCGAAATAACTTTTTTTTTATCAAGATCCTATGATATATGGGACTTTATTGTGTGTTAGTGTTAGTGCAGAAGCCGGATCATATCTGATCCAATCATTGCAGTGAACGAGGCTGAAACTCGGGACTCTTGCTTACCAAACAGTGACGCTACAGGCTCGATAACCCGGTCCCCTTGAACAATTTGATAAAAAAAGTTAAGTAAACATAACTCATTTTTAATATCTATGTATATTTTTTTTAGAGATTAAATATCAAAGCCGTCTTTAAGGAAAGGCCTAATAGGCCTAATGGGCCTAGGACCTCATTACTCATAAAGTCATAAGGAAAGGACATGTTAAATATCGTATACCTAGGTAATTTTGTTTAATTCAAAACAAAGCATATAGTAGAATAATCATAAAAATGTCGTTAGTATGTGTGTCTGACAAGATATTTAATATGATATTCTACAATATTTACTAAAAAATAAAAAACAAATCAAGAAATAAATTGAAAACATGCAAAGTGATAAGTGAATTAAATGTTTAATTATCTTGTTTTTCTATTAGGTTACTGACATGAAAGTAGATTTTATTTCTCCTTCAGAATAATTAATATTATTAAATATTTAGCATAGTATTACCCTGAACATGAGCACCTAATGAAACCTCTTAAATACCACTTTGGTTTTTAGATTTTTTTGTTTATTAAATAGCATAATAGAAAGTTTAGTTATACAATATTATATTATCGTGCAATCTTTCTCTTGTGCTACTATAAATATAGACTACACTTGTTTATTATAGCATTACTCGGACAACCCTATTATTAAATACAAACAAAAAAAATTGCTCGTTCGGTTTAAAAATGTCTGGAACTCAGAGAAAAATCATTTCCAGCCATATTTTACTTTCTGTCTGTCACTGTGTCTGTATTCTATATCCACGATAACTCAAGAACGGAAAGCAGTAGAAAGTTCATTCTTACACCAAAATGTTCATATTTTCAATATGGAGTAGTAAAGAGATTTTGGCCTTTCCATCTTCAGAACTTATTGTTAAAAATACAGAAAATAAAAGAAATTGTATTCCCATATAGGAACTGTCGAATGGCTGTAACTAATGAACAGAAGTTTGGCAGACATGTTTATATTAATAACTAGCTGCAAGGCCCGCCTTCGGCGGCCCTCTTGCTAGCCAGGGGGCACGCCCCCTGGACCCCAACCCACGAATCCCACCCTCACACTACACTCCCCCCGACCCATCCAGCACCCCTACCCCTGCACCATGAACCCGTGCCCAACCCCCTCCCCATACCACAGAACCCAACCCTCACACCACCCCACCTCGGGCCCCAACCCACGAACCCCAACCTCACCCCCACTCCAACCCACCACACTCCACGAAACCCACCCAGCACCCCAACCCCCGCCCCCACACCACCACTTCAACACTCTAACCTGCACCCCCACCTCGGACCCCACCCCGTACCACCCCCACTACGCCACGGGACCCTCACCTGAACCCCCCATCCACCAACCTTGCACCCCCCCCCCTACTCCTCATACTCCTTCCTCCACCGCCATTCCACTCCCGCGCATCCCATGCCTAACCCACCCCACTCCACCCCCGCACCCAGTTTTTGCATTTCTAGCCTTCTAGTGACCCACAGATTATGTAAACAAAATTTGGTTGAGTTTGGTCCAAGAGCAAGAATTTTCATTTTTTGACCCCCCATTTTAGGTGGTTAGTTTTGCATTTCTGGCTCTCTAGAGACCCACGGATTATGTATACTAAATTTGGTTGAGTTTGGTCCAAGAGCAAGAATTTTCATTTTTGACCCCCCATTTTGGGTAGTTAGTTTTTGCATTTCTAGCTTTCTAGAGTCCACTCAGATTATGTATACAAAATTTGGTTGAGTTTGCTCCAAGGCAAGAATTTTCATTTTTTGACCCCCATTTTGGGTGGTTAGTTTTTGCATTTCTAGCTCTCTAGAGGCCCACAGATTATGTATACAAAATTTGGTTGAGTTTGGTCAAAGAGCAAGAATTTTCATTTTTTGACCCCCCCCCCCCCCATTTTGAGGACGCCCCCCCATTTTGGGTGGTTGGTTTTTTTTGCATTTCTAGCTCTGTAGAGGCCCACAGATTATGTATATAAATTTGGTTGAGTTTGGTCCAAGAGCAAGAATTTTCATTTTTGACCCCCCCCATTTTGGGTGGTTAGTTTTTGCATTTCTAGCTCTCTAGAGGCCTACAGATTATGTATACAAAATTTGGTTGAGTTTGCTCCAAGGGCAAGAATTTATATATTTTTCTCCTTCCCCCCCTTTTTGGGGGGAATTTTGTGAAAGTTGTCTGAAATCACATCCCCTACAACTTTGCTCATTATAAAATTTCCCGTAGAGTTAATAGTTTAAGAGTTATTTGATAATTTTCATTCGTGCACCCCCAAACCCCCTTTTGGGGTCAAAATATCAAAACGTTATATAGCTAAAAACGTAAGTTAGAAGACCTCTGATACAAATATGAAATTTCATAATAATCCCTTCAGCCGTTTTGACGTGAATCGTGAGCAACTTTTCGCGGAAACCACTGAAACAGACAGGCAGACAGACATACAGACAGACAGGAATTTTGTTGAGGGTGTTTTTGTTCATAACTTTGCTTGAAACGTGTGCAACCAAAATCTGGCGTGATTTGGACCAATGTACAGACAAAACCTTAATTTTATATATATAGATTTTTCCCACTCCTCTAAGATACATCAACTATCCAGCTCAAACCGTTTGGTCTCAATAAAGTTTGCTGAAAAAGTTTGCTTGAAAAAGTCTTCACTTTTTTTCTATAAAAAAAGACTAAGCTTATTAACGTATTTTATTTCCAATAAATACACCTTATTTTATATTTTCTTTAGTGTTATAAATATATTAAAAATATTATTGTATTATATCAGATTCCTTTATCAATGTTATCTATTCGGTCGAAATCGCTTTTATATTTGACTAAAACTTGTCTTTGGCACGTTTGAGCTAGGGAGAGAGATAATCAAAACCTTCACTAGCCTCAGAACTTCTTCTTCTTCTTCGAGTGCCATACCCGAAGCTGGTGTCGGCGCCTCTCCGCATATACCTGTGCTGAGTGTGTTTAGTTGTTTTTTACAGATATACGGGACCTACTTTTTAACGCCGGTTCCGAACGGCTAATTTGGAGTATTCGACGGTCTATACTCTTGGTAGGTTGCCATTACTTTCCAAGAGGAGGTGACTGCAAATATCTATCTGCCGAGACTCGGTCTCGAACCAGCGATCTTCGAGTCAGCGAGCCGACACTCTAGCCACTGACCCACAGTCTAAACTTACAGTTCAAAAATACAGAAAATATCATTTTTTCTTTGAAATTTTAAAGTCATGTTATGTTTAATATCTATATAAAAGAGCGTACAGAGTCTCGAAAAGTTTTCACTTTTTCTCCATTTTTAATTGGATGCTTTTATTATAATATCATCTTAATTGTAATATCAAAGAGTACTTGACTTAACTAGGTGTTTATTTTTTATATGATTAATAATTAAATATTTCTCAAAATACTTAAGATATCGAAAATATTTTTGTGTTTCTTTCATAAAGAGAAAGGTATGAACGAACTTTTAGCGATTTTTTTACAAATTTTCCATTAAATTGTTTGGAAATCCCGATAGGAACAAAAATCTAAAAATATCTAATTTATAGCATCACATTTTCACTTTCAAGTGAATTTAATAAAATATAATAATAATAATAAAATTATAATAATAAAAATTAATTAAAAAAATTAAGCCATAAATTCTTCTTATTGAGCCATTTATCATATACCCTACCCACATAAAAAACGACCCCCGAAATATTCACCCTTTTAAATCTTAATACGATTTTGATTTCGAGTAAAATAATCAGGCATTTAATTTTAATGTTTATCTTATTTTTAGTCTACGAGATTCATAAGATATTTATTTTAGCAGCACTATAATAAGTTTTTCTTATATTCAGAAGCTTAAAATATTCAAAAATTTTCAAAGGAATTTAATATCCTTGCCGCCCCTCTGACTATTCCCGGAGAGTGTATTAGTGAAATTTTTCATCTAAATAAAAAATATTTGCTCTAGATAATGTAAATATAAAATTTTCTATAAGCTCTTCTTGGTTGAAATTAAATCGATAACATTAAAATGGTAGAGAAAGCTTTAACTTTTAGAGCTTGCTCCATTTAAATAAACAACAGGTTGAGAATTCCCAAAAGTCATAAAAATTGATATCCAATCCAAAGGAGAGGGAAAAATCATCTCTTGTGTATATCCGAGAGGGAATTTCAATGATATAGAATTCCAATATGGAGACATGATAGGAAGATAGAGGGATAGATGGGGGAAGGAATAAGATCATCATTATTATTGTTTCGATATTCTAGATATCAAAAATACCGTTTTGCCGTGAGATGGATTGGAAACTTTTAGTTTGTAACTTTTACACTAAATCTGTGCATCTCTTGGGAATTGAGACCCGTTACAAACTTTATTGTGGAATCAAGGGATGAAAGATGGAATATTTACCTACTCTTATATAAACCCATCTGAAAAAGGTCAAAAGTTAACCGCGATTCGGAATATTTGTCAAAAAAATTTAAAATTCATCTACAATTTATTATTTGTCAAAATATTCTTCTTTTCAAATATACCTACATATTAGTCAATCATTATTCAAATTCAGAGCAAAAATCACTTTTAAGTCTAACAAATAATTTGTATTTCAACTAAATTTATACATGTTTGGAACAAAGTCTGTTCATGTGTTCATCTTCAGATTAAAATTTTCTTCTATCGTTTTTGAAGAAAAATGATTACACATTATACCAAGACTAAAAAATATCATAATTCCATAGAATTTAATACCATTTTAAATTCTCCTTATATTACCAAACATAAAAAGACATTTATAAGGAAATTTTGTTTTCAAAAATATTCAATTCTTAAAAACAAAAAAAAAAAAAACACATTTTTTTTAAGCAGTTACAATATAATTTTTTTGAAAAAAGAAAAAAAAAACTTATTTTTTTTTACTGAAGATGGACAGATATGTCCAAAATATAGAAAATTAGGTATATATAAATACCAGTGGCGTGAGGTCCATGATTGCTGTAAATGCGGTGGATCCCTGAAATTTCAAACATTCCGAGTATTATCATAAATATCGTCTACAAAATTCCAGGAGGATCTTTAAATTTTCAAATTATTATTAGTTATTTAAAATATTTCTATATTGTTTTGAAAAGTGGTTCTCGAAAGAAAATAAAATAAAATTGTTGCATAGTTTCAAAGGGCAATTAAAATGAATGATTTTTCCGGAAAGGGTGCCGATAGAAGGTTTGAAGTCCCTGCCTGGTATATCTTCTACTTCAAGACAAGTTTTAGGCGAATAAAAAATTGTTCTTGCTGAGGAACTATATTATTACAAAAACTATTATTATAAAAAAAAGAATTTTTCGAATAATCCATTTTTAACAACTCTCAATATATAAGATCGGAAATAACTAAGAGTGATATAGACAAGTCATAGCTTGCTTTTAGCAATAGAATTAGGAGAAATTTATGATTTTCTTATAGGACAGGCTGATTCATTGTGGAAGATGTCGATTTCCATCTCAGGGACTGCGGAGTTTAAGTCACAAAATTTAATTTCTAACTGCTACCTTCACTCACACAAAGCAGTATCCGTTTGGAGCGATGGTCGAAAAATATTTTTTAAAAATCTAATGTTAAATTTGAAAAATAACGAAAATGGTGCCGTATTTGATTAAATTTGATAAAAAAAGCAAAAGATTAAATAAAACTTCCAAAAAATGAAGGGTACTTTTTGAAGATAAGAGTAAATAAATACTATACCTATGTAATATTTATTTACTACGAGTTAAGGATTCTTGGTTACTTGTTTCACATTAAAATTAAAAATTAAAAGATGTAAAAAAATTTTTCAATATATATTTCGGGCAAGTAAGTCATCTTCAGGAAAGTACAGAATTATAATTACAAAAGTTTTAATTCTGTACTTTCAAAAAGATAACGCACTCGAAATATATATATTGAAAAAAATTGTACATCTTTTAATTTTTAGTTAATGTGATCCTTATCACATGGTAAATGAATATTACATATAATTGTTTATTTACTCTTATCTTATTAAAGATGTTTCACCTTGCACCAACACCACAATCTCTACTAATTATTGATACTTTTTTGGACAGCATCCCCTGTTGATTAGTCACCAACCGCCACTGAGAAATACCTATACGTGTACAGTTTCGTGCACACAACAATTAAATTTGTTATGTCATAAATAAAATAAATTTATTCAATCTCTGTCCAAACTAAAACTTTATTGACGAAATATATATATTGAAAAAAAATTGTACATCTTTTAATTTTTTAATTTTAATGTGATACAAGTGACCAAGAATCCTTAACTCATAGTAAATGAATATTACATATAGTATTTATTTACTCTTATCTTTATTAAAGATGTTTCACCTTGCACCAACACCACAATCTCTACTAATTATTGATACTTTTTTGGACAGCATCCCCTGTTGATTAGTCACCAACCGCCACTGAGAAATACCTATACGTGTACAGTTTCGTGCACACAACAATTAAATTTGTTATGTCATAAATAAAATAAATTTATTCAATCTCTGTCAAGAGCTAAAACTTTATTGTAATGCACTTAAGAAGAATTTTATGAATAAGAATAAATCTTATTTAATTTATTTTGTTATATTTGTACTGATATATGTACTAGTAGTACATCATTAAAATCGAATGAAACTATTAAAAACCAAATGAAAATTAATATTTATCACCCCTAATTTATTTTACAGTATTATAATTGAATCAAAACATAATATCGTCGTCTTAGAGTATAAACCTGTTAACTCACTACAAGGATACTTTACAGGGCAATCAAACAAATTTTAATATTGTTACTATAATAATTCTTCGACTTCTTCATCTCAAGATGCCACTAAATCTCAAAGCACAGAAACGGCGTCCACGTTTGACATAGAAGATAAAATGAATCATGAAAAATGAACCAAATTTAATACTAGGGCAACTCGGAAAGCAGGTGAAGCCTCCCGGAAATACCAAGTAAAGCTTGAATTACATTCTTAAATACTAAGATAAAAATTATGTATTTGATTTTTTAAAAATTGAATTAATGATCAAATATTTTTTAATAAATATTTAGAGCCTAAGATGCAACCCGCAATACAGGTCGTTCCTTTAGAATGCATACTTTCCACTCGCAGGCGACGCCGCTGAGTCTTCCATTACTATATGTCAATGACTACTATACAGGGTACGTGGATAGACTGAATAAATTAACCACTTAGCCAATCGTATGGCTATTAGCGGATACTAAATTATTTAATTATTAACGTTTGTGCATATAAATATTTATTTAACAAGTATGTGAATTCATTAATTATGGCAATTTTCCCTTTTATCAATAAAAGAAATTCTAAAAATGAAATATTTTTTATACACATAAAAATATTAATCATTACAATAATATTAGGTTGATGCATAATTATGGAACGTTTTTTAAAAATATTTTTATTCAGCAAAAACAATAATAAAATTTAACAAAAACATGTTTAAATTTTTTTTCTTAAACTCCTGATGATGGACTAATAATCCGAAATATATTGAGTTTGCATAAACCTCTTTGAGTTTTATTTCATTCACTGTGAAACTACACACCCTTTACTTTATTAATTAACATGTTTAAATGATTATTCGGGAACGTATTCACCAGCTACTTCAATAACTGCTTCCCATTTGCTTGGCAGTCGGTCGATTCCACGGGCGAAGAAGTCACGATTCTTGGAGGCAATCCACGCTTTGAGATCGGCCACCAAATCGTCGTAGATCTTAGTCTTTTGCCAGTTTTTCAAAGAGCGGTTGATGTGATAGTCCGTCGGTGCTTCGGTCGGTGAGTACGGCGTATGTGGGAGTATATCCCAGCCCTTATTGCCGATGAATTCGACGACCCGGCGCCCAACATGTGGACGTACGTTATCGTGATGGAACACGATGTGGTTCTTTTTGCGCGGTCTTTTCGCCTCGATTGCCTTGTTGTTGTCGGAGAGTTCGTGGAGGACCCATCCAGCCAATTTCCATACCTTGCCAAGCCTTTTGAGGCGTCGAACGATCGTTGATTGGTCGACATTGAAGTCTGCAGCCAGCATTCGTGTTGTATGGCTTTCATCCTCTTCCACGGCTGTCAGAAGTGCCTGATCATCAAAATCCGACCCGTATAGAAATAAATAGATTTTCGAAATATGTTTTTTATATATTTTTGAAAATATATTAAAAATATAAAATTTTTGTGTTAAATTTATATAAAGATTATGTTTTCTATATATTCTTAAAATAAAATTATTTTTATGTCGCTCTAGTATAAATTTTATATAAATTTAACAGAAAAAATTTATATTTTTAATATATTTTTAAAAAATATATAAAAAACATATTTCGAACATCTATTTATTTCCATACGGGGATGGCCGACCTCTTCCTTCTTTATCCTCCAAACTAGTGTCACCTGATTTGAAACGGGCAAAACACTTCCGTACTGCACTATCAGTAATTGCTCCTTTGCCAAAAAGTTCGTTGAGATCGCGAAATGACTCTGCTGCCTTCCATCCTTTCTCGTAGTGGTAGAGCATAATATGATGAATATGAATATGGTTTTCGAAACGAAATTTTATTAACTATAAATAGAGAAGATTGTTTTTATAAAAAAAAGATAAACAAAACGCCATTTTTTTGCTAAAGAAAAACGCGCCAATACAAACGTTCCATAATTATGCATCAACCTAATATAACGCTGTGTTAATTTACTCAAATAAACAATTTTATATCTCACAAACAATACTGCCAATATAATGTAAATTTACACCTATGTTTAATTTGGCAATTGGTTATCCTAGATATTTTTTCCGAAACCAAAATTAACACTTTTTAAAAATATCCAATAAAAAATTTCATATGTTTGATTGCATGTATGCGGAACCATTTCATCTTTATGAATTGTGCCATATTAGATTTTCCGAGGTTCAAACTCATTATTTACGTAAGAACTTTCAAGGAACCACTCGTTAGTAAAATTCTTTGTGAGTAAAATTTTACTACTTTACAAATATATGATGAAGGAATAAGTTTCTAAGGTTGATAAACAAATCTGGCGCTCGGCTTCGATTCCCGAGGGAACAGTGGCTCCTTCAACGTGTGATTGAACTTATATAATTTTCAACACAGGAACCTTCTTTTTGTTTTGTTTTTCGCATATATTGATTAGAATTTAAAGGGTTATACGTTATTATCAAAAGAATGAGCTTTTTTGAAATTGAAGACACTTCACTGTTTTTTATTATATAACTAAAATTTAAATATATTGTATATTGTTATATCAACAAACAACATCTCCTTTGATGTATTCTTAAAATAAACAACGCTGCTATTCTCTAAAAAAAATATTAATTTTATTAATTAGAAAAAACAAAATATTTCCATATATCTCTCATATATGAAGTAGTCATCTAATAATGCATTAAGCCTAATAAACTCTTTATTTCTAATATCTAAAAAAAAAAAAAAAAAAAAATATTTTTTTGAGTTCATTAGTTCCCTGATATAAAGACAGTTACACACACACACATTACAGCCTGGATCTTTCAGTTCAAGGTGCTTCGACTTACCAACTACATGTATTTTAGAAAATATATCCCACGACCTTGGTAGATACTGTGATGAAATTTTAACGGAATAATTACGATATCTAGATTCACAAAGGCTCAGAGTTTTTCCAAAATAAAAATTGTGACTTCTCCGAAATTTCCACAAGTTCTCCTGATCTAATCTGTAAAACAAAAACTAGAAACTTTACTAGGAATTATATTTTTTATTAATCTTTAGCTAATAAGTTTTTTGAAAATATTACAAAAATTTATACAATTTGAATAAAATATTTGACACAGTAGTAAATCTTTTATCTAAGGCTTCTAGCTTAAATAATATTTAAAGATAAAGATGTGGGTTCAAGGTGAAACATTTTAATAATAAAAAGTAAGTAAAATTTCCGGGTAGGTTTCAGTTCAGTTTTCTATGTTAACTCCTGATGATGGGCTCAAAACCGGAAATACATTATATATATCGAGATAAAAACTCAAAACAAATATTTGTTTTAATTTTATGAAACCTACCTTGAAATTTTACTTTCTTTTTATTGCTTATAGCTTATTTGATAGGACCTTTTTAAATGCTCTTATTAAGCATGCCTTATCTATTTGCGGTGACAATAATATATTTCCGAGAATTAATAGAGAAAAAGTATAACGTAAACTTTAAAAAATACAATTTTTTTTTTTTTTTCAATGCAATCGAATGCAAGAAGGGGTGTACCAGTAAAGATGCAGCCCCTATGGATCTCGAAAGACCCTTGCATTACCGAAGAGAAGGGAAAGTTGATTAAGTGAGAGGGTGTAGACGTAGGTGTCTATGCACTCCGGTTTTGAAGGTTTGAAGATTATAAGTGCTGGGAAAGATGGAGGCTGGGAGAGAGTTCCAGTTCCTTGAAGTCATGGGGATATATGAATTGGCGAATGAAGTGGTCCGGCACTTTTCTAATTTGACCGCGAAAGAGTGTTGGGAGTCGGCAAAACGCGTGCTACGTGCAAAGCATGCTTTGGGGGGAATTATTGATTTTATCTCATCAGAGCACCTGACGTGATAGTATCTATAGAAAAGGGAAAGGGCAGAGACGTTTCTTCGATGAGCCAGCGAGTCGAGGGAGTCGGTGAGGGTAGAATCGTCAATTAGCCTGATGGCTCGTTTCTGAATTGCATCAAGGGTAGTAAGAGAATATTTTGAGGCTCCTCTCCATAGATGAGAGCCGTATTCGAGACAGGGGCGGATTTGGGCCTTGTAGATGGTGAGAAGTTGTGGGGGTTTGTAAAATCGCTTGGACCTGAATAAGAAGCCAATCTTCCTTGCTGCAGATTTCGCTACAGAGGAGATGTGTTCATTCCAAGACAGGTCAGATGCGACAGAGACGCCCAACATGGATAGGCTGTCACACATTTTCAGGGTATTCGAATCGAAGTGAATATCAGGGAAATCTTTATTTTCGCGCCTAGAAATTAGACAACATTGAGTCTTGTTTGAATTAAAGTTAACTAAATTTTGAGAGCCCGTTTGTCTAGGTCGAGAGTAGTTGAGGAGGCAACATTGATTCGATTATTCCGGAGTGAGGGTTTGTCGTGTAGAGTGCTATCGTCGGCGTAACAATGTGTGGGGTTTGCCGTTTGATCAATAAGGTCGTTTATATAAATCAGGAAGAGTGTGGAGGAGATTACGGAGCTTTGGGGAACACCAGAGTTTGTGGTGAACGATTCAGATGATGTTCCATCCACCACAACTTTTATACTTCGGTTTGTAAACATTAACAAGAATTCTCACGGCTTTTGTTTAAAATTAAAAGTTTTTGCTGATATAATAAGCAGAGTTTGATTTTATATTTAAATTAAATGAGATGTCCTCTATTGCTCTACTTGATCTGAGAGATGAGAGATTGTTATAGATAATTTTGTTTACATATCAGAAGGGCCCTCATCATACTCTTTAGAATCGATCCCAAGCGCCGAAAGGCAATCCAGGCTAATGGCAAACGAAACCAACCCCTCGAACGTATATAGCGGAATCTAATTAATTTCTATCAGTGTAAAATTTCACTGGGTTTCTTCTCAAAGGATTGACAGTAACCCGAATAAATTTTTGGAACTTGGCTTCGATTCTCAAGGAGACGAAGACAGCTCTCTTTTGATATTTAAACAATTTCAGATCAAGCAAAATAACCCCATCATTGATTCTTTTGAAAATTTGTCTTTTTTACAAATTATATAATTACACTTATTAAAACAGGAATAGCAGGGAATTGGACAATAAATAAAAAACAGAGTTTTTATCAAATGGACCAGACGTTTTGTCGATTTATTTCAACTTCCTCAGTGGCCCATTTGATAAAAACTCTGTTTTTTATTTATTATCCAATTCCCTGCTATTCCTATTTTAATTAATACTTATTATGGATGCGAGTGATATACCATTAAATTTAATTATTTTATTTTATATTTTAGCAAAGTAGTTTAAAAACAAGCCACGACATTAATCATATGGATATTTTCAATTTTTATTATTATTCGTTATAAAAATAACTGAATATGAAGAAAAATCATTTTATAGCGTGTTTTTATGTCTGTCTGTCTCAAGTTCTATTACTAAGTTTCTTGATCTGATATCTTCGGAATTAAAAGTTCGTAGATAATTGAAACTAGGTCCAAGAAAATTGAACAGTTTAAATAAGCAGAAAATAAGAAAAAAAAAATTGTTATATAATAATGAAATTGAGCTGAAATTTGCCACAGATTTTTATTAATAGTTCGTATTAGATTAGCCATAACCAGTAAGACGGTTTTGGATTCCTCCTCCTCTCAGTGATTTGAAAAAATAAAATAATTTTAAAGAAATAAATTTATTTTTTATATATTTAAAACATCATCGTGGATGAATTTTTGTACCTAAGATAATTATGTTCTTGAGTCCCCTTCTGATGTAGAGTTTATACCTCTCAAGGTTGACCCCTCATTATTAATCCTATAGTTACGCTTAGCGTATTAAGATCAGATAAAGCGTACCAAGTCTTGAAAAAAATTTCCTATTTCATTTTTTTTTTTTTTTTTTTTGATATTTTAACTCTACCTTTTTGTTTCCTAACTAAGGCTTACCCCTGTGAGAAAAGATGGCTCTGCTCTGCTTCTCTGCAGTCTGTTTGCTGATTGCCGTGGCCCCCTTATTGTTTCGATATTAACCCACCACAATACAGCCCTATGCAAACTGGTTGCGCTTGTATTCATGACCATGCCATCTGTTGCGGTTCCGCAGATCTCTTCAGCTCTCAATGATCCCACTGGACTCATGCATTTAAGGAACAAACGTTTGGGAAAGATCATGTCTTTATTTAGAGCCAAGTCCTCTTCTCAATTGAAATATGTAGTTGCCCAAATATACATACATACATACATACATACATCTTATCCAATATTTAATTGAAGGGATTTATTTTATTTATTTATTTATATTTTACCATACAGAGTATGGTCAAGTATTGTAATCGTGAATGAAAAAAGTATTTTTTTTTTCTTCTTTTTTCGAAATATCTCAAAGATCGCTCAAACTATTTTGATAAGAAAAATGGATCGAAGCCATAAAAATTATATTTTACAAGATATAAATTTTTTGTCAAAATGTCAGTTAATACGTTGCAAAAAAATTTTGTACGCTCTAAGACAAAAACTAATGTGAATATCAAAACAAAATTTCACAAGAAGGTTTTTTGTATTGAGATTAAGAGCTGATTAGATTTTCGATGAAACCGAATCCAAAATTAAGGGGAGGAGGTTCTTAAAAAATTCAAATTATAAAATTTAGATACTCAAAAACCAAAGTAAAATGGAATTTATTATAAAAGGGTCCTATAACAATGCTCGACAAAAATTAAACAAAAATTTCTCCCCGTAAAAACCTAATAATGGATTCCAGTAGAGTTTTGTAGGCTATCATGCAATTTCCCGATTTTTTACAACACGTCAGAGTTTTGAGATATTATCGGATAAAATTGACAAAAAAGGCCATTTTGACATATTTTCGAGTCGCATTAAATATTAAACAGTAATATTTGAAATTAAAATATTTAGTTGACGTAATAGAAAACAGCTTTCTCTTTGATTTTCAAATTACGACTTGTTTTTATCTCAATTAGTACGGGAGTTATAACTAAAAGACTAAGACCATATGTTTTTATCTATGTTTTTTATCCTTTTCGTCACGTAGTTTTAGTTTTTTAGTTATAACTCGAGTTCTAATTGAGCTACCAACAAGTGGTAATTTGAAAATCAAAGAGGAACCTGTTTTCTATTACGTCAATAAAATACAAGCTTGAGTTGTTTGCCATAAAAGAATTTAGTCTTTTTGATTTTAAGTCGGTTCTTCTACATTTTCAGTAGAGGTTTCCATTAATAGTCAAAACATCAAAAATGGAATTCAATAAGGTTATTCCTCTAGTATTAGATAAGAATCGATCGTTATTTTTGATTTTAAGTCGTTTCCTCCATGTCTTCAGCAATGGTTACCAATAATAATCGAAACGTCAAAAACCTAATGTAGAATTGTTATTCCTCAAGTATTAGATGAGAATCAATCGCTATTTTTGATTTTAAGTCGATTCCTCTATGTCTTCAGCAATGGTTACCAATAAAAACCGAAACGTCAAAAATCCAATATAGAATGATTATTCCTCAAGTACTAGATGAGAATCAATCGCTATTTTTGGTTTAAGTTGATTTCTCTATGTCTTCAGGAATGGTTACTAATAAAAACCGAAACGTCAAAAATCCAATATAGAATGGATATTTCTCAAGTATTAGATGAGAATCAATCGCTATTTTTATTTTAAGTCGATTCCTCCATGTCTTCAGCAATGGTTACTAATAAAAACCGAAACGTCAAAAATCCAATATAGAATGATTATTCCTCAAGTACTAGATGAGAATCAATCGCTATTTTTGGTTTAAGTCGATTTCTCTATGTCTTCAACAATGGTTACTAATAAAGCCGAAACGTCAAAAATCCAATATAGAATGATTTATTCCTCCAGAACTAGATGAGAATCAATCGCTATTTTAGTTTAAAATCGATTTCTCTATGTCTTCCAACAATGGTTACTAATAAAAACCGAAACGTCAAAAATCCAATATAGAATGATTATTCCTCAAGTACTAGATGAGAATCAATCGCTATTTTTGGTTTAAAATCGATTTCTCTATGTCTTCAGCAATGGTTTCTAATAAAAACCGAAACGTCAAAAACCAATATAGAATGATTATTCCTCAAGAACTAGATGAGAATCAATCGCTATTTTTGGTTTTAAGTCGATTTCTCTATGTCTTCAACAATGGTTACTAATAAAAACCGAAACGTCAAAAATCCAATATAGAATGATTGTTCATCAAGAACTAGATGAGAATCAATCGCTATTTTGGTTTAAAATCGATTTCTCTATGTCTTCAACAATGGTTACTAATAAAAACCGAAACGTCAAAAATCCAATATAGAATGATTATTCCTCAAGAACTAGATGAGAATCAATCGCTATTTTTGGTTTTAAGTCGATTTCTCTATGTCTTCAACAATGGTTACTAATAAAAACCGAAACGTCCAAAAATCCAATATAGAACGTTATTCCTCAAGAACTAGATGAGAATCAATCGCTATTTTGGTTTTAAATCGATTTCTCTATGTCTTCAGCAATGGTTACTAATAAAAACCGAAACGTCAAAAATCCAATATAGAATGATTATTCCTCAAGTACTAGATGAGAATCAATCATATTTTTGGTTTAAAATCGATTTCTCTATGTCTTCAGCAATGGTTACTAATAAAACCGAAACGTCAAAAATCCAATAGAATGATTATTCCTCAAGTACTAGATGAGAATCAATCGCTATTTTAGTTTAAAATCGTTCTCTATGTCTTCAACAATGGTTACTAATAAAACCGAAACGTCAAAAATCCAATATAGAATGATTATTCCTCAAGAACTAGATGAGAATCAATCGCTTTTTTGGTTTAAAATCGATTTCTCTATGTCTTCAGCAATGGTTACTAATAAAAACCTACAACCATAAATGATTTGTATCAAAAATCCAATATAGAATGATTATTCTCAAGAACTAGATGAGAATCAATCGTATTTTTGGTTTTAAGTCGATTTCTCTATGTCTTCAACAATGGTTACTAGCAAAACCGAAACGTCAAAAATCCAATATAGAATGATTATTCCTCAAGAACTAGATGAGAATCAATCGCTATTTTTGGTTTAAAAATCGATTTCTCTATGTCTTCAACAATGGTTACTAATAAAAACCGAAACGTCAAAAATCCAATATGAAATGATTATTCCTCAAGAACTAGATGAGAATCAATCGCTATTTTTGGTTTTAAGTCGATTTCTCTATGTCTTCAACAATGGTTACTAATAAAAACCGAAACGTCAAAAATCCAATATAGAATGATTATTCCTCAAGAACTAGATGAGAATCAATCGCTATTTGCAGTTTAAAATCGATTTCTCTATGTCTTCAGCAATGGTTACTAATAAAAACCGAAACGTCAAAAATCCAATATAGAATGATTATTCCTCAAGTACTAGATGAGAATCCAATCGCTATTTTTGGTTTAAAATCGATTTCTCTATGTCTTCAGCAATAGTTACTAATAAAAACCGAAACGTCAAAAATCCAATATAGAATGATTATTCCTCAAGTACTAGATGAGAATCAATCGCTATTTTAGTTTAAAATTGATTCTCTATGTCTTCAACAATGGTTACTAATAAAAACCGAAACGTCAAAAATCCAATATAGAATGATTATTCGTCAAGAACTAGATGAGAATCAATCGCTTTTTTTGGTTTAAAATCGATTTCTCTATGTCTTCAGCAATGGTTTAATAAACCGAAACGTCAAAAAATCCAATATAGAAATGGTTATTCACCAAGTATTAGATGAGAATCAATCGCCATTTTTGGTTTAAAATCGATTTCTCTATGTCTTCAGCAATGGTTACTAATAAAAACCGAAACGTCAAAAATCCAATATAGAATGATTATTCCTCAAGAACTAGATGAGAATCAATCGCTATTTTTGGTTTAAAATCGATTTCTCTATGTCTTCAACAATGGTTACTAATAAAAACCGAAACGTCAAAAAAATCCAATATGGGGTAGTTATTCTCGAACTAGATGAGAATCAATCGCTTTTTTGGTTTTAAAATCGATTTCTCTATGTCTTCAGCAATAGTTTACTAATAAAAACCGAAACGTCAAAAATCCAATATAGAATGGTTATTCCTCAAGTATTAGATGAGAATCAATCGCTATTTTTGGTTTAAAATCGATTTCTCTATGTCTTCAGCAATGGTTACTAATAAAAACCGAAACGTCAAAAATCCAATATAGAATGATTATTCCTCAAGTACTAGATGAGAATCAATCGCTATTTTTGGTTTAAAATCGATTTCTCTGTCTTCAGCAAAGGTAACGGATAAGAAAACAACGCAGTTGCTATGGTTACTCATAAAAATTCCTCCCAAATTTTTAGCATTTCACAGAGAGAAGCCTATCCATTCTTACTTAAGCAAGGGTAAATGAGCTATATTAAAACTTCCAAATGAATAAATTTTAAAGAATTTAAAAAATTAAAAAAGTACCATCTTACTCTAGAGTAAAGTACTTTAAAATATAATTTTACTAAAAACTTTATTTAACCTTTTTTGTGGTCCCCAAGGTACTTAATTAGGATATTAAATTTCATCAAAATTGGTTAAGTCATTTTCAAGATATTTAGAAAAAACTAAAAAAGTACTGAAATAAAGTACTAATGTTTGTGGGCCGATATGTACCAAAAACTAATCAGCGCTTCATTTTGTTAAACTAATGCTAGGTTTTCAATTTCATTTCAATCGGTGCAACGGTGTGGAAAAAATCGTGGGCCAAAAAAGCGATAACATACATCCATACATCCATCCATCCATCCATCCGCACGCACTAAATGAAAAAATCGCACTTTTTGGCCTCTCGACGAGACCCCATGTAATTTTTGGCAAAACCGTCTCGTGCTAAAATTCAACCTAATTGAATACTACAATTTGTGACTTTAATTGAGGCCATGGGTTCCGTAGTCTTTACCTGAGGACCCTTTGAAGCCACGCTTGCCCCGAGAGCGATTACAATACTTTACCCATGCTTTGCATTGGATAAAGTAAAAAAAAGAATTGTATGGTATTGTATTTTGTATTGTAATTTATTTTGTATTGTATTGTTTATGTATTGTATTTGTATTTTACTTTTTATGTTATCGATTCAATTTTAATTGTAAAAATGTGTATCTGATGGCTAAAAGGCCAAGGACGAATCAATAAAAAATAAAAAATAAAAATATATAAAAAAATAATAAAAATAAATAGATTTCTTTCTCTATAAAAATAATTAAAACTAAAAAGTAAAATACATACAGGTGAAGCTATATAAATCGTGTAAAAAAAAATGAATCTGGATATTGTCATAAGAATTAATTCCAAATCTCTCCAAAAAAATGTAACACTTTTATGTGTAAACCCTTCGCTTGGCTAAACTCAAAAATAAACGAACGAACATTGAAATACCGGGCCTAAGTTGAACAAGGATATATATTTTTGAGATGAAATTACTTATTTCTTTGAATTTTTAATCTCTAGGTAGTTAAGAAAGGACTTTTGAATTTTGAGGTCTAAATAGCTTCTTTGAAATTTTAAGTATTGTTAAGAAAAGGTTTATTGAAATTTCTCCTCCCAAGAAGGATGGATATCCCTTGAGTTGCTTATACAAAGGTTTTTATATTTTGAGCAAAGCTCCCAAACTCCATTGTCTATGCTAGGTATCCTACCTCTACAAGAAAATTATTTATTTCAAAAATATTATCTAAATCAAAAACATTTGAATTTATATCAAGAATTTGAGATCCGCAGCATCAACATAGCTACAGCTTAATATTAGAAAATGTCTTTCTAGATATTTTGTTTTCCTAATTAACCTCAATATTTTTATGCGCTTTATTTATAGTGCTTATGTGATAAAAAAAATTCATTGGCTTATTTCGGAAATACAAGATCAATAGATTTTCTTCCGTATTTTGAATGAATATTTATGAACCTTCTTATTTATAATGAGAATATGATAAAATCAGAAACTTTTTTCATTTATATGGATAAATTATGCACTTTATATCCTAAAGCTAACACAATACAAAAAAGTAACATTTTAAAACCAATAGACAATTTTTCTTAAGCATATATTGTTTAAGTTATTATAATTTCAAAAAAAAAAAAATAAAAAATAAATAATCGAATTTCTTTTTAAGAACTAATTCTATACAAACGCTACTGAAAAAAAGAAGGATGAACTGGAAGAGAGAAGGAGAAAGAATGGGAAATTTTCCTCAGATTCAAGTTTAGTCACGAATTTAGCCAAGAGCAGGAACGAATGCCACCGCAAACATGCCAAAAGAGCTCAAGGGAAGAAGCGAACGCTTGATATCATGCAAAATGAGGGTGCGAGGGGGTGTTGGGGGTATTTCCTGGTACCCCACCAGCCCCAGCCGTGCATCCCTGGCTCCCACCTATCACCCATGCCCTTAAGTGAATCTTATTACAAGTAACGAGGTCGAGTCAACAGCCTTTAATGGATACCTGTCATATGTCAAAATGTCACCCTGTGGAAAGAGAGTCGCCTAATTTACGATCGGTCGAGAAGAATTGTCTAAGGAAAATTGCAAATGATATTCGTAAAAAAAAATTCAATATCATATTTGAATAAGATGTTAGAAAGTATTAAGGGACATGGCAATGAATTTTTGATTGAAATTTATTGTCAAGTTTTAACAAGAAAAGGAGAAAGGTAGAAGTAGAAATATTCTGATTGTTTTTTGACGAAGTAGGTACATACTATATTAATTATATATAGGATAGTGGGGGAAATTAATAATAAAAAAATTAGGTATAATTACGAGTTGGGTTTCACATAAAATAAAATCAAACAAAAGTGAGTTTTGATGTCGATATATTTCGGGTTGTCAGCCCATCGTCAAGAGTTAGAAAACTGAATATAAATTAGAAAAATGTGTACAACTAATAATTTTAATAATGCTCGAATTATATGGAAATGAATATTAAAAATAAGTCCGTAGAGAGTAGATATGCTCTCATGATTTCATTACAAATGAAAATTGAAATTTTAATGGATACTAATCACTAAAAAAATTACTTATTATGTATATATGTATATGAGTGGCGTGCGGTCCATGGATGCTGTGGAAGCGGCCCATCCCTAAAATTGCAAACATTTAGAGTATTTTGATAAATATATAAGGTTGACTTCAAAATTTCAGGAAGATCTTTAAATTTTCAAATTATTATCCGTTATTTCAAATATTTCTATAAAAAACATTTTTTGTTTTGAAAAGTAAATTCTCGAAATGAAATAAAATTGTTGAATAGTTTCTAGGGGCATTTAAAATGAATAATTTTTCCGAAAAGGATGCGGATAGAAGTTTTGTCTGGTATATATTCCATTCCTGCTCAAGCAGGTCAAAGACAAGTCCAGACGAGTTTTAGTCGAATAAAAATTGTTCTCACTGAGAAACTCTTAAACTAGTTATGAAACAAAAAAATAAAAAATAAACATGTTTCGGGAATTTTTGGACTAATTCGTTTCTAAGAACTCTCAATATATGAGATCGGAAATAACTAAACAGTACTAAAGACAAGTCATAGCTTGCTTATCGCAATAGAATTAGGGGAAATTTAAGATTTTCTTATACCATAGAACAGGCTGATTCATTGTGGAAGATGGCCGATTTCAATCTCAGGGACTAGGGAGTTTAAGTCACAAGATTTAATTTCTAGCCGCTACCCTCACTCACACAAAGCAGTATCCGTTTGGGAAGATCCCAAAATATATTTTTTTAAAAATCTAATGTTAAGGTAGTTGTTTCGCGACAATACCAGCCAAAAGTTAATGATAGAGTATATAGAACAGACAATAAGGATTCATAATAGTTCATAAGGCCAAAACTTTTTGCTGTTTATGTACCAAATCTAGCCAATCCCGTGCTTGTTTGACAAATTTGGCATCTTGTAAGAGATTGAATATTTTTATACATGACAGATAAAATGACTGATAAAATACATTTTATATTATATCGTTTATATCAATTCAATTTTCTTTACTAAGTCAATTGAAACATTCGATTAGAAATAATCATGCTCGAAAATGTTTTTCCTCACATTTCAGACGAAAAAAATTGGCACGTTATGATGTGGCCATCACTTGACTTTACCATACGCTCTGGCCCCTCTCTTACTTATTTAATATTTAATAAAATTGATAATCATGTAGGGGGATAGTTTTGGTTACTAGCTACAGGGGCCCATTGATTATGTAGGTATACAACCCCCCCCCTCCCATTTTGGCGCCAGAAAAAATTATTTTCATTATTATAAGTTTACATAGGATATTTCATTTTCTTGTTTTTTAGTTTGAAAAGATTATAATTTTAAATTTTAACCCCCACTTCCCCCCCCCCCCCCCTTAATTTTAGGTCGATATGCACCAAAATCTAATCAGCTCTTAATCTCAATGGACCAAAACTATTTGTGAAATTTGATTTGATATTCACACTAGTTTTGAGCTAGCTCGCCCACAAAAATTTGGTAACGCACAGGCTAACTAACAGACTAGCAGACATTTTGACAAAACAATTATTATTTCGAAAAAAAGAAGAAAAAAAACGCTTCTTTCATGCACGATTACAATACTTGACCGCCTGTATGGTAAAGTAAAGAAATTATTACCCTTATCCAGAAAAAACTTTTATACTTTAAAAGTAAACTAATAATAATAAAAATAATAATTTTTTCAAAAATTTCTATAAAAATCGGTTTGTTACTTTTTAACAAATGTAATCAACGCCTACGTTACATCTTATGAAAATTATAATTTTGAAAAAATCTAGCGCACGCGCGCTTTCCACTTTCTACTCTCTCTTTCGCTGGTTAAATAAATCCGCTATTGTCAAAATATTTTTAGTTAGAATTTTTTTTATACATTTTTCATTATTTATTCCTTATTATCTCAAAAACTGGGTTGTAACTATGAATCAAAATTGTCTTAAAATATGTATTGGTTATTGTTTAATGTTGGTTTAGTTTTTTATAAAAATGATAAGAACAGTTTCTTAATTATAATTAAATTTGTATGTAAATTTTCCGTTATCACGTATAGTTCAATGCTAAAGAACCCGAAAAACTCGATTTTTGAAATTAAATATCTTCGGAACTGTATTGTTTATAAATTTCGTTTTGCCACCAATCGATGCAGAAGTATTTAAATAATAATATATCTAAATTTTAGAAAAATCATAAGAAAACGCATTTGGCGGAACAACTACCTTAAATTTAAAAATAAAGAAAATGATGCCGTATTCGATGAAATTTGCAAAAAAAAAAGGCAAAATTAAAATTAAATTTCAAAAAATGAAGGATACTTTTTTGGACAGTATTCCCTGATTGAAAAGTTACCAACCGCCACTGATGTATATCTATACTAGCGACGATGCCCGTCTCCTTCGCTCCTCTTGCTAGCCAAGGGGCTTTGCTCTTCCCTCCCCTCAAATCTCCCTCAACCCCACCAACCCTATCTTTGAATATATCTGTGTGGCTTGAAATAACTAATCTATTGGTATTAATAATAAAACTAATCTAATTTATTTGTTTGTTTCCAGGTAGGAATCTCTACTTCTTGGTTGAGTTTTTACAGAATTTTCGGGTAAGTGAAAATAATAATTATTTTAAATATCTATTTTATTTTAACAAACACTGTTTAATCATGAATATATATCAACATACATATATATTTATAAAAAAATTCAAAGTTCAAGCAGATGTCGGATATGTACAGACGAAAGGACGTTTAGCTAAACAATCGCTGAGCTTACGATAAGCTCCAACGTTTGTAATAATTCCACAATTTCGAGTTCCGTCCATGTTATTAATGTAATTGTAATAAAAATCATTCTCATCATTATCACCTAAAAATAAAAATAAATGTATTATTAACTTCGTAAAACATGGAGAATAGTATGATGTGCGCCAACTGTTAAGATTAATGTAGCTAATTTGAATGTCGATATAACTCGTACTACAAATTGTGTAATTTCACCATTAGTTCGTAAGAATTATCTAGCCTCTTTAATGTACAATTTTAGACCATTTAAATTACAAAAAAAAGTTTTTCAGTTGTACTTTGTTGTTACATTTTAATAAAAATTTGAAACATTTTCTCCATTCTTTTTTTCTATTAGCCCCCCCCCCTTAAAAAAATGGCTCTGTTTTAAAATACCTCCCCTCTCTATTTTGGGCATTATTTGACACAAAACCTGGTTATTAGCTTTTTAAATTTGTCCACGCACACCCTATTGTATTTGTATCACTAAATTAATTACAACTACTTACCAAGAAGAGACACGTAGTCATTATTAATCAAAGTAAAATATCCAGCCCAAATATGCCGTGTTTCTCCTTCTGTGTCGAGAAGATCTTTTATATCGTTTGAACTATTATTTTCATATGGAACGTAGATATGACCTTTATTCATATTGCAAATCTAAAACATAGAAAAAAGAAAAATTAAAATTATATTCCAAAAAGTAGCCACTGGTCACCACTAGGGACTAATTTCGTATTTTGGACGTAATTTCTAAATGTAAAATACTTATACTATAATCTTGAAAATAATATTAATGTCTTGGAATACTTATTTTTAGGCCATTTAGCATAAAAATCTTTTTAGTAGACATTTCAGTCTTATGTTCTTTCAAATATTCTTATCAAAATCTTTAAATTAAATGAGAAAGATTTTGGGAAATTATCAAAAAATGTAGATTCAAAAAATGTAACTTATTTAAAAATTGGTGAAAACTTCAAGACTTCATAACTTAAAATTTTAAAGAAATCGAGTGTTAGTATCTAGTAAATCCGAGTTGTCATTTTTATTACATGCAAGATAGGTTATATTTTCTTCTTCGGGAATCAAACCCGAGTGCCAAAATTAATAATCAGAGCCAATTGGCTAGCCTGTGAAATGGACTCATCTGACATATGACAAAATATTTCCCCGAAATCAAAACTCTGATTAAACATTTTTCGAATGATTGATTATTTTGGGAAGTGTTGAATTTTTAGGGTTGAAAATAAAAAATATTTTCAATAATGGGTTCTGATAAATCCTGATCTTATTAAATACTTTTAAGTGGAAGATAAATTTAACCTAATTTATCGCGCGGAGAATTTACCACTGCTCGAAGCCTCTAAAAACTTAGTAAATTGGACTATATCTAACTTTCTGAGATTTGGTCCGTGATCCCGGCTTCTTTTCCTTCTACTCTGTTCTTTTCACGATGGAGGGGTCAGCCCATGTAGGCCTTTAGGGGATGGACCTTCTGGTGTATCTCCTTCTCACATGAATATCATTAAAAAAGAAAAAAAATTGGTTAAAATATTTTTCCCTTTTTTTTTTTTTTTTTTTTTAATTCAATTCACTTTAAAATGACACTATATTAGGTCGCAAAATAATATACTCGTATGTACCAATTTATAAATTATTATTTTTTTTTTATCTAAGTAATATTCCAGGCGAAGGGGGGGGGGCGAATTCCCCCTATCGGCACCCATATTTAATTCTGACCAGATTTTTCGAAATAAATTACACATCAAACATGATCGAAATATAAAAAGTTTCAATTTAACTTTCTCTAAAATGAAACTAAGATCATTTCAACATGGAACGTGTATAGTATTATTTTAAAATATTCCGAAATTGTTATTCGATAGATTAGTCGTATTTATCTGGCAACTTTGCCAACTTCCCTCTGCTGTTTTAGATTGAATGTCCCGCATTGACAGAGGGAAACTTTCCAACCCCCCCGGATGAGTTGAAATTGGAATTCAACTCGGATGGCATTCGTCGTCGTCTAAGCTATTCAGATTCAGAATCGCACCACCCGAATTTTATTCATAATAGAGAAAATAGATTTTACCTTGAAACCATCCGACCAGGTGACTTCCATATTGTAATACTTTAAATTGATCTCGGCCGTAGTGATAATTTCGGGTCCGCAAATGGACAGAATAACGAATAAGCCGAGGGACACTTTCAATAATGAAGCCGCTCCCGCTCTCAATTCAGTGAATCTCTATTCTCCAATCACATTCTTATTAACCCTTGATCCAATAAGGGATGTTATGTGTTTAAGCCATATGTTTGTAAATATGTATAAATGTATGCTTGTTACTTTGTAAATCTTGATCGGACTGTTCGATTTTGAATGGAGTTTTTGGTAAATAATAAAGCACTTTGCTTAGACCAGGAGTTACGAAACTTTTTGAGAAACGAACCGAATTTAAATTTTTAAAAACATGGAGGAGGGACGAAGAAAAAATATCGTCGGGTTAGAGTGTAAACCTGCTAACTCCATTTTTTATCATATATGACATATTAATACCGTTCGAAATAAAAAGAGATGCAGCATCGTCCAAGTAAAACTGGTACTTAAAATTACGATCGTAAGTTGTAGAAAAAAATGTGAAAAATAGTTTCTTTCCTTAACAACAATATTAAATTTTGTTTGTTTTTTGTCACCCTGTAAAATATCCTCGTAGTGAGTTAGCAGGTTTACACTCTAAGGCAGTGATTCTCAACCTTTTTTCGTCACTGCACACTTTTAAGAATTTAAGAATTTGACGGCACACTAACAATCAAATAAATTAATAGAATTTTATTTGGGTTATTGATTTATGTACGGTACTTATAAAATTATCATAGGACATTCTCCATCCTATAAAATGTTACTGCCTCTTCAGTTCAAATAAATATTTAGATTAAATGTAGTGTCAATTAATAAAAAAATATAAAAAAATAATAATTTTCAATTCGGGAAGGACCACTCATAGCAAAGGCGGCACACTAAAGTTCCACTGCACAGTGGTTGAGAATCACTGCTCTAAGGCGACGATATGTTTATTAAAATCCTATTATAATAGTAATTTGCATTGCACATGTAAATAAATATAGTTTATATTGAAATTTACAATGGAAAATATCTATTAAAATGTATGTATAACCATATATGTATAATGTAAGTGTATTGTACATCTAATTAAAAAGGGAGAAGTAATAATAAAGATATTCTCATTTTTACATTTATTTATTTAATTTGCATATAATTAAAGCAATTAAGAGAAATAATACATACCTATACATTAAATTACATATATTCAAATACTATCATGTTTATTTATAACTATTCAAATTGTGATTAGTGTGAAGGTTGGATAAAATGATTCCTTTAAAATTGGAGGTACTTACCTACTAATTTGCAAATATTTTCTGGGTGAAACTCAGTTAAACGCAATCGATTTTTTTATTTTATATAAGTACTATATTTTAGTTTGGAAAAGGTTTGTTCACACAAATATGTGCTAGCAAAGATTTTTTTTTCGAAACTAAAAAGTCAAAAATCTAATTAGTACCTATTGTTGTGGAAAAACAAATATTTTGACACAAATAAAAAAATAACTTTGTAGGTCCTTCAATTCTTTAATTATCCTGAGTAATAAAATTGTAAGGAACACTCACTCATACTGACAGAGAAACAAAAACTTACCTTTGAAAACGATTTTTCTCTACGTTAAAAACATTTTTAAACACAAATAAGAAAAAAAATGAAAATTCTCTAAGAAAATCACAAGAACACCTATTAGATCCGAGAAGAAATAGATTCTAATCATATGTCAGAAGGGTTGTTTTTTACCCCCCTCAAGAATCGAATCCCCTCGAGGGAGTAAAACAACAAACATTCTGACATGTAATTAAAAATAATCCATTCCATCTCGGATTCTTGTGATTTTTTAGAAAATTTAAATCTATTTCTATCGGCACCTTGAACTCTTTTAAATAAAAACATTGTTTAGTCGATTCATCAGTCCTGCTAAAAGGCGGGTTTCATTCAAGGGACATATGGTACAGTATATAATAATTTACCTTAAAGGCATCTGACCAGGTGACTTCGAAATTATAATATTTTAAAGTGATCTTTTCGGGGACATTTGCAGCTTCACAAATGACCAAAATAGCGATTAAAGCAAAGGACACTTTCAATAATGAGCCCATATTGCTTAGTGTTGCTCTCCCAATTAACTGAATATCAAATCTCCATCAAATGAATACTTATATATTTAAAGTCAATTTGTTTAATCTATTGGACTTATCAGTGAATGCGACGCTGTTATACGTCAATTAAAGATTTGATCAAATCAATTAATGTTTTTACGTCATTAGAATTAAAATCCAACTCCAAGTGCTCGATACATTATGTGATCTCTGATTATTATTGTTATTTTTATTCGATGATGATAAAAAATTATTTATTTGAATTTATATTATATACTAACTGCAAGGCCCGCCTTCGGCGGCCCTCGTGCTAGCCAGGAGAAAGCCCCCTGGACCCCATCCCTCACCCCCCACTCCCACCCAGCACCCCCAAACCCCTCCAGCACCCCCACCCCCGCTCCCAACCCCCGCCCGCACCCCACCCACTTCGGACCCCGCACTCCATCCACCCCGGGCCCCACCCCTTGCCCTCCAACCCTGCGTACCACACCCCCGCCTAGCGCCCTGGACTCCACCCCACACCACCCCCTGCACCCCCACCCTACTCCGCCTCACTCCTCATCCCACCCCCATTCCACCCCCGCACCCACCTTCCGCACCCAGTTTTTGCATTTCTAGCCTTCTAGCGACCCACAGATTATGTATACAAAATTTAGTTGAGTTTGGCCCAAGAGAAAGAATTTTCATTTTTTGACCCTCCCCCCCATTTTGGGTGGTTAGTTTTTGCATTTCTAGCTCTCTAGAGGCCCAGAGATTATGTATACAAAATTTGGTTTAGTTTGCTCCAAGGGTAAGAATTTACATTTTTTCACCCCCCCTTTTTTGGGTGGTTTTTTGGGGAAATGTTTTTAAACAAAAGTTGTCAGAAATCACATCCTCTACAACTTTGTTTATTATAAAATTTGCCGTAGGGTTAATAGTTTAGGAGTTATTTGATAATTTTCATTCGTGTACCCCCCAAACCCCCTTCTGGGGTCAAAATATCAAAACGTTATATAGCTAAAAACGTAAGTTAGAAGACATCTGATATAAATATGAAATTTCATAATAATACATTCAGCCGTTTTTACGTGAATCGTGAGAAACTTTTCGGAAAAGACGGAAACAGACAGACAGACATACATACAGGAATTTTGTTGAGGGTGTTTTCGTTCATAACTTTGCTTGAAACGTGTGCAACCAAAATTTGGCGTGATTTGGACCAATGTACAGACAAAACCTTAATTTTATATATATAGATTTCGATTTTAATGAACTTTTGAATTATTTTTTTTAATAATAAAAACATTTATTTCATTCATATAATTTACTTTTTATTAATTTTTAAAATATCAAATTATATTATTAAAAAATGATATTTGGATTTTTTATTATTAATCTAATTTATTTATCTATCTAATCTTATTAAACGAGCAATATATATGTATAATATGTGTGTGTATGTTTATATTCGTATGTTCGAACTATCTCGTTCATACGTTTTAATCTATTTTGATGAAATAAACTTTATTAACTAGTTTCATGGACAAAGAAGCAATCTAAAATGATTTTGTTATATAAATGTAATGATTATGATGGAATTGATTGCAAACAATGTTTGTTTTAAAGGTACCCAAAAGATTAAGAATCAGTGGTGTTCGCAGTTAATTTTCTATAATAGAGCAAATTCTGGATACAAATAAATACATCAATATTTATTTATTTACATAGAAACAAATGAGTGTCTAGAATTACAAAAACCTTGGTTTATTTCAAAATTCTAACAGCCTCTCATCAAAATTAAATTAGCAAAAAATATTCATGAATGAAGGTTTATGTATTTAAGAACGTATCAGGTAGATATGAATATATATTATAAGGTCTGTAGATACTCTGTACGCTTCCTCGTAGATTGAGCCTAAGAGCTTAGATGCAACCAGGGCATTTAGCTAGTCTTTTATATCAGAAAAGTTTAATCTCAAATGGTAGAGGAGCGTTTTTGGCAATTGAACTCAATTTCTAAAGGGGCGTTCAGCCCTTTCGACATACAATCAAAAATACTTTATAAGATTTTTGATACACTCTTCATGAATTTCATGATTGAATTTAGTTTTTTTGAGAATTTTTTCACAAGATGAGAAAATACAGTTTTGCAACAATACAAAAACATACATGATGTATATAAATTTACAGTAATGAACATTTTTTTTAGCTTATCTCAGACGGTATGAAATTTTCTACTTTTGATGTAATAAAAAAATACGTGTATTTTAAAGTTGTTGTTTTTTTTTTAATATATATATATATATAGTAGGTATATTTTTTTTATAATCTATAATATGTAAATATAAATTATTTTGACTGATTTCAAATAGAATAATTGTGAAGGGGTGCCCAAAGGGGAGGGGGTTAAGACGTCATTGAAATTTCTGAAGGGAGGGGGGGGGGTGAAAATTGTTTCGTTTTCGAATTATATGCTAAAAATAAAAACGGTCAAGTCTTATAACGACAACAAAAAGTAATAAAAAGCTCTTCTAATTCTTTAGAACTGAATAAAATGGGGGGAGAGTCATAAAGATAGGGAGGGGAGCACCACAGGTTTAAGTTAACGTTTTAAATTACGAAATACTTTACCATATAGTTAGCAAATTAAATTATATTATAAATTATTCTAATAAATTCGTGACTACTAATTAATTATAATCTAAGATTAAGTTGATATGCCATAATGAAGGGTTGTTAAAATTTGTTATAATTTGCCGTTCGTCGTTAATTTAATGAATTATCTATTTATTAATCAAATAGGAAAGGATTCTAAACCACAAAGTAAGAATCAATAAATCTCGAAAACCTACTCTGTGCTATTTTATGCGGGTGGATTGTGGTTGTTAATACTCAAGAAGGAAAATAAAATCAAGCTGGAAATTAGACGTGGAAATAGGAGAGTGCTGGGTGGAAAGACTTATATATAACAGGGAGAATTGCCAGCGTATATAAATAAATATATTTATAAACATGTTTATATTACTATTTATTGGAATTTAGAAAATATTGAAAAAATGGGTCCCCAACAAGAGACAAATTTTGATTCCAGAATGAATTTTGGATAATACAAAATAAATTCTTTTTCGTATTAAAAATTTGATAATCTTCTTTAAAAATATGTGGTATAATCATTTAATGACCTTACCATCCACCTGACTCCCCTCCCCTCCCCCGGCTATTTTAGGTTGCTGATATTTGCTTTGATTGTTCTCTAAGCCTCACAAGGATAGTTTAAGAAATAATTTTATTATCAATTTTTAATTAAAAATGATAAATACCTTCGAGTCGGACCACATACCGATACTTGAAACCTTGCAAAATATTTGTGAAATCAAAAATTATAAATCAAAATATTTTAGTTGAATTAGTTTTTCATAATTGTAACTAAGTGTTGTATAAACACTAGGTGGGACTCAAGGGCCTATGTTTGTATGCATTGTAAAAATAAATAAAATAAATAAATAAATAATAAAGCTGTTTATTATTCTTCCATAAATAACTTTCTTCAATTTTTCAATTGATAAAAACAGAATTTCTCTCGAAACATTTTTAATTTTTTTTAAGGATTTTCGATTATTTTTTTTTTAAGAATTGTACATATACACTATTCATGACATTTTGACTCCTAATTTTAAAGTCATTTTCATTTCACAATAAATAAAGATGGGTCCAACTCAATCCCATTTTTCTTTTAAAATCAATATCGAATAGTTTTCTTTTTAGCTAGAATTTGTCTCCCCAGTCTGTATTTATAAGCTCTATCTTTAGTTTTATATTTCATTCAATTGTTTTCATACAAATGAATCATAAAATCTCGCCAAAAATGGTAATAATTTTCCCTTTTTCCATCAATTTTGATTTTGTTTACTTTTATTATGACTGAAATTTATATTCCCCTTCTTTTATTTGTAAATTTGTCGCTAACATCAGCCACCCTAACTCCGTTTCCTGCTCATCTGCGAATATCGATTGATATCTCTACTGGACCGATTAATATCAGCAAAGGATTGCAAATCACAAACGCGCAAGTCAGGCATTATTTCTGTTTGTAGTGTTTATGTAGACCCGAGCCTTAATCTACCCTCTCACCTCACCGTCTCCTGAATCATCGGGACGCTTTTTTTTTAATCTCGCAACCCTTTGATTATAAATAATCGCAGGGGGGAGTTGTTGGTCTTTGTAGTGAGTTGGGTGAGCATCCCTGCTCTATCGACTACACGTTACCAACCCCTCATCCCCATAACACTCTAGCCATATAGAATAGTGTGTTGTTTTAAAAAAAACCACCAATAAATTAAAAATATCCACTTGAATGCCTCGATAGGCGAAACATTCTTTTTTGGTTAAATAAAAAACTCACCCTCGCGGCTTATTTCTCGTTTTTTCGTACCGAGAACTTTATTAGATTTACATTTTGGATAGCAGCGCGGTAAGGATAGATCTTGCATATATTTTTTTCAAAGGATTTAATTTTACATATTTATTAATATTTATATGTGAAAAAAGTCATATATAAATCTTTGAAAAATATCACTTTTTTATATATATATATTTTCAACATAGAAGAATTTACAACATGAATTTTATTATTAAAACGAACAAAGGATTTAAAAGTATTATTTTTTTTCTATTCCGGATTGGGAATGTGTTCGTGAAAGCATTGTTTTTAGTGAAGTGGAGAATAAGTTGTGTGATTATAAATTTAAATATTAATACATAGTAAATTAGAAATACTTTTTAAAGAAAAGCTGATAGATATCGATAGATATTTGATGGAAAGCTCAAGAAGTCTTTTAAACACTGATGAAAAAAGGAAGACTCTACAAAACTTAGACTTTTAAAAAATTGAAAATGGCGTAGTATTAAACTATTTAAATTGAATTTTTTTTAATTATTTATAAGCTGCCTTTTCCTCAAATCTCCATTGATTTTTAGTTAAATAAAAAAATATTTTTGTTTTGAAAAAAATAAAAAAGGTTTTCTGAACCTGAAACCAGAATCAATTGCGTGATGTCACGTGGTCTGTTTAGACTTTTTTCCTTCCAGTTATATATATAGTTTATTTGTTTCAGACTATAGTTTCGAAGTCTTGACCTTCATCATCAGTTCTTTAATTAGAAATATTTTATCTATATTTCTTATGTTTCAGTCACCGATTGGATATTGAAAATTTGTTTTCAGGCAGGCTAGCTACTCAAACACTTTATGTTTATTTGCATCAAGCAGAAGACAACCTCTTTGTTTCTCTTTATGATTCAACAATTCCGCTACTCTGGACAAAACAAAATCTTTTCAATTAAACTCTTATATTATTTCTTTTCTCTTTTTATATCTAAAGAGTCTCGCTCTAATCAAATGTGAGTCTTTCTAGAATAACAGAATATAAGAATAATTTATATTAGAGTAAAACTGGTCTCGACTTGTTTTTGGCTCACTTACCTGATAATAGACAGCCGAGAGGAATTGTTCTATCACTGGCCTTTTCAGAAAATAAATTCCCAATTCGTTTTTGATCATATTTAAATCAAAAGTAATCGATTTCAATGTGGATGATTCAAACGATAAAAATTATTAAAATTATATTAGAGCTAATTCATTACTCAAGCCTAGTGAAGCCCTAGTCTGGGATATATTTTTTTCAAAATTTCGAAAATTTTCGTTTTTTTTTTTCAAAGTTTTTTGGTTTAATCATGTTTTTGGGGCCAGGTTAAATTTCCGAAGTGAGCAAGGTTGTTGAGCCTCTGTGAGCAAAAACGCTACACTCTCGGATAACCCGATTGTAGGAAAAAATGAAATTTTTTCAAAATTCAATAGCTACGGTCCTCACAAATTGTTTTAGTATGGCAATTACTTTGTATCCGAACGGTTTGAGCTATCAAGCTGAAACTATGTTCAGATTATCAATGCAACAACTCCCCATATAAAAATTTAATATTTTTCTGAACTTGGTAATTTTTCATCTGTTAATTTTAAAGTTAGAAAGCAAAAGCAGTCATTTCTTAGTGAAATACAACAATCAGAACGAAATTTCTACGATAATTTATTCTGCAGATATCGGAATCAAGACACATAGGGACAGAAAGAGAAACAAAATATTGAAATAAATAATTTTTATTTCCGTATCGTGTTTAGAATTATCTAAAATGCGGAGAATATAATTCTCAACCAGTATTTTTTCTGTCTGAAGAAAACAATAATTTCAAGACTATTTTGCTTAAGAACTTCTAATTGAAAATAAGCTGACGTGTTCTGATGTGGCCATCTACTTGACTTTACCATACAACCTGGCACCTCACTTATATTTAATATTTAATAAAATTATTTATAATCATGTAGGGGAGGGGGGTTAGTTTTTGCATTTTTAGACTTGTGGGGACCCACTGATTATGTATACAAAATTTGGTTGAGTTTGGTAAATGGCCAAGATTTTCATTTTTTGGCTCTCCCCGCCCCCCCCCCCATTTCGGGCGGTTAGTTTTTGCATTTTTAGACTTCGGGTCCACTGATTGTGTATACAAAATTTGGTTGAGTTTGCTCAAACGACCTAGATTTTTTATTTTTAACCCCCCCCCTCCACCTCCCTTAATTTTGGGTCGATATGCACCAAAATCTAATCAGGCCTATAATTTCAACGGTCAAAACTACCTGTGAAATTTGGTTTCGATATTCACACTAGTTTTTGAGCTAGCTCATCCACAAAATTTGGTAACGCACAGACTAACAGACATTTTGACAAAACAATTATTATCTCGAAAAATATAATTTTTTTGATGTTTACTTATTAGGGTTTTTGTAGAGCAAATGCCAGTTTTGCCGAATTTTTTTAATCGGCAAAATAGAAATAGTTTCAGCCGTTTTTGAGATATTTCGAAAAAAAAGAAGGAAAACCCACTTTTTTCATGCACGATTACAATACTTGACCATACCCTGTATGGTAAAGTAAAAATAGAATTAAATTGACATATAAGAAAATATGGAACCTATTTGTTAAATATAAAAGACTACACCGCTATTGGAAAATTTCAGTTTTCTAGCTCAAATCATTTATAAACAAAAAATTACATTCGCGAGTGAGTGCTTCTAGAGGACGGTCGACTCTTGCGCAGCGCTTTTTAAGATAACACTTTTGTTTATATTTTCTTTATCTTTTAATATTTTTCGATTTCTTTAGTTTTGTTTTGTTTTTTACATAAAATAGTTTTTTTAGTTTTTAATATTAGTTAGCTTTAGTTTGTAAATATTTTTAAATAATAGTTTTTATTTGTTTATGAGGTTATAGCAGTCCGCGTAACCTCTCCCAATGGACGGGAACGAAGTTTCTTCCAATTCGCTTGCCCAAGGTCGGATCCCAGCTTAAATCGTTTTAAACCATTTAGTGATTTATCTGATGATTCACTAAATAATGAAAACAATTTTAATTAAAAAATCTCTTGCCACGTTTCCTTGTTTTCACTACGGTGAAAACGGAAAAAATTTATCTAAAATTTCCCCTTTTTTAATTAATAAAGTTATTACAAATTCCGCTGGAAAGGTAAATAACATTAAGAAACTTAGAATGGAACAGTTTTGGTTGAAACAGCAAATGATAAACAAACTGAATTTTTAAAATTAATAATTTTAATGAAACCCGGTAACAGTTCAGCCTCACTTAAAACTTAACTCATCAAAGGTGTGATATTTTGTCCTGATCTTGTTGACATCTCGAAAGAGGAGATTCTTTCTGAACTTCAAAATCAAAACGTGCACAGATCTCCATAAAATTACTCGAAAAGCTCAGGACCAAATTACTAAGCAACCCTTGATTGTCCTCACATTCGGCACCCCTACCATTCCTTCAACAATTAATGTTGGATTTTATAGGCTTTCCGTAAGAAAATACGTACCACCCCCTATGCGTTGTTTTTCGTGCCAGTTATAATAAAGGTCAAGGGTAGATGTTCCAAAACAACCCCTATTTGTGGTTTCTGCGGGCTTGAACTCCACCCTGGCACCCCGTGCTCAAGGACTTTTTGCACCCCTTGTAACAATGATTTCCCATCCTAGCTTCTCTCGTACACATGCCCCAAGTTTGTTAAAGAAAAGAAATTATTAATTTGTCAGTTGATAAAAATATTTCATACTTTGCTGCCAAAGCCCAATTCGAAAAACAAAAACTATCGAAGACATCCTCTTGCGTCTGTAGTACAGACTAATTCGTTGCACTTTTGCGAGGAGCTCAAACAAACAGTTAAAGTCCTTACTGAACAAATAGTAGCCCTCACAAGTAAAATTGAATCCCCTCACTGCAGCCGACAAATTAAATGAAAAAAAACAAACAGTAATTATTCCAATAAAACCAACTCCTTCGTCAGGACCTATCGCGGCCCCTATCGTTAGTGCATCTCCTTTAACACCAACTACCAATGGCCAAGTCCTTCTTAGCCTGCCAACCTCAAGTGAAGATGAAACCCTTATCTCAACGAACTTCCGCAAGGAAAAAAATAAGAAACCAAAGGGGCAGAATCGAAACGCTGTCTCTTAGTATATGTTTATTTTTATCTCTAGCAAAATGCGCATTTTTATTATCATCGCTAATCTTATTTATTATATTATTTTTCCTTTCTTCTTGGAATCTTCTAATAATTTATCTATTTGCTTTTTTATCTAAATATGGATAGTAATTTTATTATTCAATGGAATTGAAATGGTATTTTTAATAATTTGGAAGAACTTAGATTATTAATTAAAGAATACAACCCATCGGTAACTAGTTTTGCAAGAAACCCATTTGAATAATAATAAATTTTCTATTAGAGGTTTTAATGAATATTTTAAAATAACGATATAGGACAAAGAGCTAAAGGGCGGGGTAGCAATCCTGGTTAAATCTGCTATATTTTCGCAATCCTTGTCCATTGATACAAACCTTCAAGCCATCGCAGTCCGTATTTTCATCCTCTACTCCTGCTCATGCAGTGTATATATCCCTCAAGATCACCGTTTTTCTAGACTTGATTTGAGAAGATTTGGTTATTCAACTGCCTCCTCCATTTCTTCGTTGATTTTAACGCCAGAAGTTGCCTTTTCGAAAACATTCCATCATTCCCAGGGGAAAAATAATCGAGTCTTTTCTTAATTCCAACAACGTGTTGGTTTTGAATAACGATTCTCCAACCCATTTTAGCACGGCATATGGTAATCGTTCAATCATAGATTTTGTTTTTGCATCGCCGTCTATCCAAGATAGATTTTCCTTCAAGGTACATCCTGATCGCATCCATGTAGTTCGGACCACTTTCCTATTGTTTTATCAGACAACAGAAAAATTCCTGTTACCCGAACACATGCGAGGTGGCTAGTCCGAAACGCGAATTGGCCTCTTTTCGAAAGACTATCCTTTTTTAACCAAAGCGATGATAATGAAAGCGACATTATTTTAAAGCTAGAAAATTTTAATAAAAAAATAATTAAAGCAGCCGAAATATCTATTCCAAGGTCGAAACTAACCCTAAACGCCGTTCAGTCCCTTGGGTGGTCAAAAGAAATTCAAAATGCAATTAGGGACAGGAAAAAGTCTCTTAGGCTTTTCAATGCTTCTCCTAATACACAAAACTTGATAAATTTTAAAAACATAGGTCGGGCAAAATATTTGATAAAACAAGCAAAAAAGCGTTCATGGGAAGAATATATTTCGACCATTTCGTATTCTACTCCCAGTAAGGAGGTTTAAAAGATAAACAAAATAAAAGGGTCCCAGAATTTCTCGGTTAGACCTCTTCATTTTAATAACAACCCCCGTGTCTAACCCATATGAATTATCGAATATATTTGCTCGACATTTTTCCAACATTTCATCCTCACAAAATTTTAATCGTTTTCTTTAACATTAAAAATGCATCAAACGGTCATTTTTTACCTCAACGGACACCCCGAAATTTATAATAAGCCTTTTGGCTTATGGGAATTCGGAATCAGCATTAAACTCCTCCAAAAATACCTCTCCAGGGCCGGATGGTGTTCATAATTTAATGTTGAAACATTTGCATCCGAATTCAAAATTGATTCTTTTAAATATCTTAAATGAAATTTGGAAAAATGATTTGTTCCCTAGTCAATGGAGAAATCATCCTGATCCCTATCCTCAAGGCGAATAAAGATTATAAAGACGTTACGAATTATCGGCCCATTTGCATGACGAGCGTCTTATGTAAATTAATTGAACGAATGGTGAATAAGCGTTTATGGTGGCTGCTAGAGAATAAACGCCTTATTTTTAAGCATCAGTGTGGGTGGCTTTCGCCAAAATCGTTCCTGCCTCGACCACCTGGTACGTCTTGAGGATTATGTATTAAAGGGTTTTGCAAACAAACAGCACACAGTTGCCGTTTTTTTCGACCTTGAACATGCTTATGACACAACGTGGCGTCACTCAGATTTTAAAAATCAATAATTGGAAAATTAAGGGCCATCTTGCACTATTTATTCGTAATTTCCTTCAGACCGTCTTTTTCAGGTTCGGGTAGGAAATACCCTATCTCGAGTAAATACCCAAGAAAATGGTTTGCTCTGTGGGAAGTGTCTTAAGCACCACTTTATTCGCTATAGCTATTGATGACATTTTGCCAAAATCAAATACCCAATCCAAAAGTCTCTTTTTGTTGATGATTTGGTGTATTTATTATAAATCTAATAATATAAATAACGTAAAAATTAAACTGCAAACGGCAATAAATGATATTGACAATTGGGCATTTGAACACGGCTTCAAAATTTCAAAAATAAAGTCTTCCTGTCTGCATTTCTGTAGACTTCGTTCCCTTCATGATGATCCTGTTTTGACACGGACGGGAATTCGCTTACCTACTATGATCAAGTAAAATTTTAGGCCTAATATTTGACAAAAAGATGAACTGGAGAACGCATGTTGATTATCTTATAATAAAGTGCCTTAAATCTATGAGTCTCTTTGAAAGTCCCCATGAGCCCTTACGAAGCGGATTTCACCGCACTCTTGAGAGTTCACAGGCTAGTAATAAGGAGCAAAACTGACTATGCTTCCAGTTTACGCATCGGCTCGTGACAATGTCTTAAAAAGCTTGACTTTATTCATAACATGGGTATTCGGATCATTAGGAGCCTTTAGACTTTAGCCTTACAGTTAGTTTGCTAGCCGCCAAAGCGGTGAACCCCCATTAAGAATACGAAGGGACACTTTATCTTTAAATTACTTATTAAAAATCTATTCACTGCCAAATCACCCGCATACAAAATTTTATTGTGGTCATAAATCCTCTATCAAATTTCAAAACCTAGATCTACCAAACCACTAGCTGTAAGAATGAAACATTATATTGATACCTTTGATGACACTTGTAAACACCAGGTCGCTTTTATTAATGGCTCAACCTCTTGCTTATGTAAAAGCTCTTGCAGTCATATGGGACCCGGCATAAATTTAACAAACAAAATACAAGCAGCGACATCTTCCAAACGGTTTTTCAAGATGTCATCAAGAAATACCCTAATTTTTCACGGTTTTTAATGATGGTCGGAATCAGACAATAAAGTAGGTTGCGCTTTTAAACTCGATAGCATAGAAAGAAAATTCAAGCTGCCCGCCATCTCCAGCATTTTCACTGGGGAATTGTAAAAGCTATCATCGAGTTAGCGCTCTCCTTCATTAAACGCCATGGGTTAAATAAAAGTATAATCATTAGTGACTCTCTAAGCGCCCTCCTTGCCTTGCAGGGTTTAATCCTCCCCATCCTTTGGTCCAGAGAATTCAATCCCTGTATGGGGAACCGCCGGGGGACGAATGGGAAATTCTTTAATGTGGGTGCTATATAAGGGTATCGTAGGAAATGAGGCTTCAGACCTTTTAGCTAGAAATGGGAGCCAACAAGTCGTCTGTTGACTTTTCCCAAACCTTTTCTGAGACTTCAAGGTTTTTCAAAACCGCAACGGGTCGACTTGGACCAAAGAATGGGAGAGGAAAATACCACGCCCCAAAAGAGTCAAACCTAAAATTAGTCCCCTTCCACTATATGCTAATATGCCTAGAAGGATGCAGACTATCATAACACGCCTCCGAATAGGGCATTGCTTCTTCTCTCATGGATATTTGATTCGGAGAGAGAAGAGGATCCCATGGTGTGCTACTTGCAGTTCTAGAGTCACAGTGGATACATCCCAATTGATTGTCCCGTATATAGTCTAGCGAGACAGAATTTAAAACAAAAAACAAGACTATCCTAAATCTACTAGGAAGTCAAGAAAATTTTGAGAATTTGTTCGGCTTTTTAAATCGAATCCAACCTAATTTGATTTAGCTTGTATTTTATTCTTTCTAGTCATGGCCTAACTATGGGCAGTCTTACTATCTGTGATATTATCTATTTTGTTGACTATTTATTTATTATATATTTGTTATAGAAGCTCTTTTTTACAGCTTCACTGTCGTATTGTTATTTCTTATATAGTTTATCTCTTGTTGAATTTTTTATACATTTATTTTAGCTTTCTGTTTTTCGATATAGTTTATTTCCACATATCTATCAGAAGCCCCTTACAGCTTCATTATTGTATTGTTATTTCTTATATAGTCTATCTCTCGTTGGATTTTTATACATTTATGTATCGTTAGATATATGGAAGTCCAAAAAAAAATAGAGAATATAATAGAAATCCTAGGCGCTAATGACCTTAGCAGTTTGTGATGCCTTTAAACCCCCAAATAATAATGAATAATAATAACAAAAAATTATCAATTCATTGAAATTTGTGGAGAACCAATACCGATTCTTGAATGTTTTCCCAAATTTTTTCTAATTTCTTTTCTCTTCTTCGTTACTTTTCAATCACTATTCATAAAATTCTTCTTCATAAATTCATCTATTCCTTCAATAGATAATAATATATTGCATTGATTTATCTCTTATCTTTCCACATTTTACGCTGTTTAATTTTTATCTTATCATATTTATTTGAAGTACCAAAACAATATTGTCGCTTAACGATCACAGATTTATATTTGATTTGAATTCTAGATTATATACATGCATAAATACCTACATATCTATTTATCAAATAATTAATTGTGCTTGTTATAATTTATTAAATCTCATTTCGATTTAAATATTTGATATAAAATATATCATCATAAAAGAGAGGGAACAAACTTGATTAGAAATATATCTATATAAATATGAGTGTTATCCATAATCTCGATGTATTTTTACATTTGATGTTATTGATTTCATTTACGTATATAATGAAATTAAAATAATTAAATAATAAAACTTTTTCAAAACTCTGCAAATATATTATGTCGATTTAAAATATTTTATCTGCAAATGGGGTAGAAAGTGTAAGTAGAAAAATAGAACGGTTCATATCCATGTTCAATGTTCATATTCAAGTACAAATGAAATTATTTCTTGATTTTTTTTTTTTTTTATTACAAACGTTTTATTAACTCACACTGTATATAAATATGTGTGTGTTTGTATATGGATCAAATTTTTTTATAAAAATTTCGACCACTTTTCCTCTAGCTAGAGCTTTGCAATTTCGGACACTTGCATAAAGCCAATGACATAATTTTTTTTTTAATTTATCTGTCTTATGTGGTAACCGCGATTGGAATTAGGTGTACTCGTCTTTGGAATTATGTGGAATTATTTTGGAATCCATTAGACAGTGGCGTAGCCAGAGAATTTTCATGGGGGGGGGGGGGGTTAATCCACAAAGTAAAATATTTAGTGGGAATTTTTTTTATTAAAACAAATAGGTACTTCAAGAAAATAATAGAGAACATAATTCTTGATTAAACATATGTAATATATTTAATTACGGTTAGTTTGCCACAAGAAACGGTTTGTTGTTGTCATTACTCATCCCATGAGCCCTGTTCTTGGGGGAGGGGAGTTCTGATCCCCCCGTGGCTACGCCCCTGCACCCTGCATTAGATAATGCCCCTACATCTGTTGATCCTTCTACTTGGAAATGAAAGTGGTGGAAGTAGGTGTAAATGATATTAGGCCGCGGTTCACCCCTCACTGGTAACCTTTGCTGAAAATATAAAGGAATCGAGTAAAAACAAAAAATATTCATCGATTTTCACCTAATACAGTGGAAATAAACATTCTACATTGAATTTTTGAAGTTTCGATCATGATTGTTCACTATGCTGAAGACTAGAAAGAATCGAGTTAAAATTAAAACTAACCATCGATTCTCACCTAATTATGTAGGAATAGAAAACAATGAGGTTGTCATCTGCTTGATGCAAATAATGAGACTATAGTTTCGAAGGTTTGACCTTCATCATCAGTCTTTTTAATTAGAAATATTATTATTTGCATCAAGCAGAGGACAACCTGATTGATTTGTCTTTATGAATTAACAACTCTGTTACTTTCGGCATAACAAAATCTTTTCAATAACCATTCTACATGGCATTTTTGAAGTTTTGTTCATCATTATTGGTAACCATACTGAAGACATAAAAAAGGCAACTAGTATTATATTTATATTACACTAGGTGGACGCAAAGTCCTATGTTTGTATACATTCTAAAATAAATAAATAAATATTCATTATTACTTTCTATATTTTTGCAAAAAATTAAAAGTTGTTTAAATATATTGAATGATAATAATCTCAAATCTCAAATCAAAATAAAATCTTTCATTTTAATAAATAATAATAAATATTTTTTATGAGTTCGAATGAAAAGAAGAGGCGCACCAAGAAGATGCAGCCCATATGGGTCTCGAAAGACCCATGTATTACCGTCAGAAGGAGAAATTGATCAAGAGGTTGGAGGCTTATTATGTCTGTGCACAATTAAAAGTGTTAAATAATCTATATACATATAACAAAATAAACTTTTAAAAACAAAGAAACGCAGTAAAGAGTATAAAATAATTTTTTCTTTGGGGTGCACGAAAAAAAACCTCACTAATTTAGTTCAGGGAACGTGGTGTTGGTTTGAGGTGAAACATATTTAATAAAATAAAATTACACTACTGGGTAGGTTTCACAAATAAAAGTTGTTTCATCAATTAATGTAAACTACTGAAGTTGGACTCGTCGCGTCGCCCGAAATGTATATTGAGTCTTGCTCATTATCAATATTTCTTGTTGAAGGATACAATAGAAGAGTGTGTCTTCTGCTGGAATTATACATTTTATTTATAACGAGACTATAGTTTCGAAAGCTTTGCCCTCTTCATCAGTCTATTACAATTGGTTCACAGGAATTAATGTATGAATGGAAAGTGAGCTTTATATAGTCTGGTCAAATTATGATTTACCGTTTATACTTGTATCATTTTTTTGGCTATATGTGGCGGTATTGAGGTTTTTATTTGCCCCGGTATTTTTAAGATACGGCTTTCCAAAAGTTCGATTTTCCGATTTAAGAATTTTTCTGGTGAGTTATTGTATGATTTCTAACGATTCGAAGATACTAATTTTTAGGGGATCGTGTTCTGATCTAATTAATTTAATATTTGATTCGTCTGGAAGACAATTGGAAAATCTATAATTCCAGAAGAAGACGCCCTCTTGTATTGTCTCCTTCAATATATAAAAATTCTGCTACTCTCGGCAAAAAACTTTCAATATTTCTTGTATTTGTGAAACCTACTCAGTAGTTTAATTTTAATTTTATTATCTTTAGTAAATAGTTGTGCTTCTGTATCTTCATAAAGCGCATATCTTAAAATATCTTTGTCCATCCCAAAGGTGTCCACTGTGGAATCTCAATGAAAAAAAAAATTATATTATACTTTTTAGTGAATTTAAAAAAGTTTTGTTTTTAAAAGTTTTATATCTATAGGTATATAAATGATTTTTAAAGAAGTTCGTACTATTGGTCAACCCCCGCACTTTTTTGCCAATAATCGGAAAATTCTTAGTTCTTGATATCAGTTGACAAGAATCACCAAAGCAATTTCTACGTTTACCGAAACCAATAGTCGTATTGTCTCATTAGCATCGAGTTAAAGGGTTTCGTACTACCTACCTATATCGATTTATCGTGGTCACTATCCTCCTCAAAGGGGAAGTTGACAATTGCTCTCTTGGATTGATTGTATAATATAACCGTTTCAATAAAGGATATCTATATGCAAATTCTAAGTATGAATATTTAGTTAATATAATTATATATCGAAATAATAATTTTACTTTAACTTGAGTTTAATTTTGATCATTATTTTTAGGCCATTACGTAGCGTTGAAAACAACATCATTTTGACCCGGAGTCTCAGAATTTGGCGATCATTCTTCGGGTTACAATGGAATTATTCGTGTCAATTCAAAAATATTTGTGCATTAAAATGCTTCTTTAAAATGCAACATTTATAAAAATTTCCTTGCCCCGAACCTCCCTCCGTCAGCGTTCTTCAATCTTTTCAATTTATTGTATGTTTCCTATATTTGATTCGGTCGCGAATCGAATGCAGGTGATTACTAAATATTATGAAAATAATATCTGAACTTATATATGACCAGTTAAATAAATTCTATAATTTTCAATAATATATTAAAGAATAATCAACAGACTTTTAAGACTCAGCGGACTCCAATAGCTTCAACCAAAGTAGTCACCAAGCGATATATATCTTGTTTAAAAAAGCGCGATCAAAACAATTCTCGTTAATATGTTGATTATTCTTTAATATATTAATGAGAAAATTATAAATTTATTTAACTTCATTATTTCCAAGTTAGATATATAAAGGTCCGCCAAATAACTTTTTTTTTTTAAATGCTATAAAAAAAACTACTGAATATTTTCTCAAATTTCTTTTTTTATTTGAAAGTACAATCCTTCCGGTTAATAATGGAAAATAATTTCATTCAAATGGCTGCCTCGGCTGGTCACAGCAGTCACATTTGATTCAATTCAATTTTTAAGCACATTATCGATTGTGTGCAGCTGTATTTCACCAATGGCTTCACGAATATTGTCCTTTAAAGCGTCAATTGGTTTCTGGCTTGTCGGTGTAACACTTATCTTTGACGGCACCCCACAAATAATAGTCCAACGGTGTCAAATCGCAGCTCCGGAGGTGGCTAAACGACATCAGCTCTGCGGCTGATAATGCGATCTTCAAAAATAGGGCGCAAAACATCGAGTGTAGCTTCGGCTACGTGGCACGTAGCGCCGTCCGTTGAAACCAAATGTTGCCAATATATCCTCTTCAATTTTTGTGAACAAAATTTGTTCAACGTGGCCTGATAACGATCGCCATTGACTGTAACGGCCACTCCTTGCTCATTTTCGAAGAAAAATGGCCCAATTATGCCTCTGGACCAAAATCCGCACCAAACAGTGACTCGTTTTGGGTGCGTCGGCTTTTCAATGTATTTTCTGTGCCCCAAATGCGACAATTTTGCTTGTTTACATACCCGCCAAGATCAAAATGAGCTTCATCTGAAAAGATGATTTTTTGGACAAAATCGGCATCTTCTGTAAGTCGATCGCAGGCCCAATTAGCGAAGCGAAAACGCATTGGATGGTCAGTTGGCTTCAACTCCTGAACCAATTGGACTTTGTATGGCGTCATACCAAGGTCTTTATGCAAAATTCGTCTCAATGATGTCTCCGAAATGTTCAATTGTTGAGAACGACGGTGAATTGATGTTGATGGCGCTTCACGGACACTTTCTGCCACAGCAGCAATATTCTCGGGTGTACGCACTGTTTTTGGCTTTTCACGCTTTGGTTTATCGATGAGGATGCTAGTTTCTTTCACTTTTTTCACAAGATAACGAACATACGGAGCTGACGGTGCTTCTCTTCTTCCAAAATCCGTACGCAATTTTCGCACACATTCTGCAACATTACCATGATTTTCAAAGTAATGTCGCAATATTTCCCAGCATTGTTCAAGCGTATACACAACCATATTCGTTCAGCGGAAGGATAAAACTAATTATCTGTCAAATCAAACATGAGCTAAGTTTTATCATTCACGAAAGAAGCACTAGTTGAAAAAAAAACGTTAGATGGCGGACCCTATATAAGTTCAGATATTATTGTCACTTAATATTTGACAAAAATCACCTGCATTCGATTCGCGATTGAATCAAATATAGGAAACATACGATTAATTAATAGCAAGCACCTAACATAAGTGCTAACAGATCGGGCGCTCTGGACTGGAGATTGAATAACATCTCAGATTTCAAATTCATTTGATGATCCATCCAAGTGTCATGCGGGCTAAACGCAAAATGACGTTGGATTATAGCTAAATGGATCATATCTTTTTCATTCTCTCTTGGTCCAGACTTAAGACTCAGCAGACTCCAATAGCTTCATCCAGCAGTAGTCTCGCGATATATATCTTGTTTAAAAAAGCGAGATCAAAATAATTCTCGTTAATATGTTGATTATTCTTTAATATATTAATGAGAAAATTATAAATTTTTTTAATTTATCATTCTTCCGGGTCAGCAATGGCGTAATGTTGGCAACCCTAACACTCTGTGTCTATAAAAATGAAAAAGATAATAATATAATATATGTAACAAATTAAATCTAAATGTTTTAACTTTCCTATTTTCATTTAATTCATTTTTATTTATTAATGAATAAATATTACAAGTTTACAAAGGAATGTATAAGAACATTAAACCATAGATATATTCGATTATTCTATAGTTTCTAAGTCAGATTTTTCGATGTTACACTTGAATAACATTTCGTCTTTGAAAATAAAATCATGTCTAGAAATTGATAGAGAGTTCCATTTCCATTATAATTCGATTAATTGCAGTCGACACCTCCATCATCTTAATTAGCCCCATATCAAAATATTGCGTGTGTCTGTTGTTTGTTAGAAATGTAGGAATTCCTTCCGGCAGAGGGCGTGGCGCAAACAAATAGCTGTCCGGTTCACCCTCTTGTCATTGACAAACCGTCATTTACAAGAAAGCAAACCAGGCGGGTTTTTTTTCTACCTTTTTTTTGGCTTAAGTTGTTTTTACAATCTCCGTTCTCTTTTTGCCACCCTAACGAATCGATTGAGCTTTTGTTCTTCTTAAAAACACGATCAGATCGAGTGTGAAATTATTCAATTAATTTGATTTTAACGAGGTCAAAGGCAAAGTTATCAGTACTATTGTTTGATCTATTTCCAATTTATAACCCACTCTCTCATTCTTTTTTTTTTTACCTCATTGACTTTAGTATTATTGTATACTTAGGGCCGGTTGTATGTCTCAAAGTAAATGCCTTTTACCACTAACACAGGGTAGATGGTAAATGGAGGGACTGGGATGGCCAATCAGACGCCAGCTACAACCGGCCCTTAGAAGATACGAACGAAATCCTCGGTACGCAAACACGACTCACATTTGGACGGCTTATTTTTTTAAGCGCAATTAAAAGTAGAAAATAAATTTTTACTCAGTAGGTAGGTACTAAGAAAATTTGGACACCCATATGACAAATTAAAAGACTAGGGGCTCAAAGATTGAAATTTTATTAAATTAAGCACCCACACTTTTCAAAAAGAGAAATCAATTAGGTTGTCGCCTACATAATGCAAATAGACATATAGGTATATGTTGCAGTAAAAATCGATTTTTGTAAGAACAGGTTCTTACTAATTAAAACGCGTTTCACTGAATATCTTTGTGGCAACTAGAATTTACTGATGTTGATTGAGTTTGGTCCAACGGTCTAGAATCATCATTTTTAACCTTCCGCCTCATTTTGGGTGTTTATTTTTAAAAAAATTTTAAATGTCAAAAACTACATCCTCTACAACTTTGCTTCTAATGAGGATGTCAAGTAAAATGGCTTCAAATTCGCGCCATGAGTTTGGTGTAGGGTTTTTGGATGAGCCACTCTGTGTGTTGGCACCTCTGAACTTCGAGGAGATGAGATGACATGTTTTGGAACAAAAGAAGTTTGAGTTTTAAGTTTATAGATGAAAGTGGTCAAATAATTGTTATAGATTATAGTCAAGTTATTGTTGAGTTATTGTTTGTATTTGGAAAAGTTTTGTTATATATATATAATCTTCAAGTTGTTATTAAATATAAATTGTTAAAACGAATTTATTAACCCATTTATTTCCCTCGTCAACCTTCGTGCAGGATTCAAATTCGAGTCCCCATACCTTAATCTAATATTGAATAAGTAATTCGACAGAGGATGTAATTTTTGACATTTTCGTTTAAAAAGAAATAAGAGATAAAATATTTATAATTAAAAGACCTATGATGAAGGTCGAAACTTTGAAATTATAGTCTCAAACAAATAAATTATATAGGTATATATCTATATGTCGTCGACTTGGAGAGTAAACCTGCTAAATCACAACAATGAAATTTTACAGTGCAGAGAAAAAATAAACATAATTGAATATTGTTGTTATGGAAAAAACTATTTTTCACATTTTTTTTCTATAACTTACGATCGTAATTTTAAGATAGTTGTTCCGCCAAATGCGTTTTCTTAAGATTTTTTTGAAATTTAGACTAATTATTATTTAAATACTTCTTCATCGATTGGTGGCAAAACGAAATTTATGAAGAATACAGTTCCGGAGATATTAAATTTCAAAAATCGATTTTTTCAGGCTCTTCAACATTGCACTATATGGGTTATCGAAAAATTTACATACATATTTAATTATAATTAAGAAACCCTTCTTACCATTTTTATAAAAAACTAAACCAACATTAACATAGCCAATGCATATTTTAAGACAATTTTGGTTCATAGTTTGTTGTGCCCCTCGAGAATTCTTTCCTTGAATATAAATATAATTATTCTTAAGGGCAATATTTTGGCGATCGGCTTCCCTTTTTGATTCTCGAATATGACCATTTCATAATGGATAAGGGACTTTACAACTTCCTGGGCCTAAATGTGAAATGGCTCTTAAAACGAGTCGTAAATAAAAAAAAATATATATAAAGATTAAATTTCAAGAAATGGGAGGAATGATTTTAGGATACGCCCCGCTAATTAAGAATTTGGTATATGAGAAGGAATCTTAAAATTTCGGGAGACAGGCAGGTTTTTGAGTCAGTTGAGAGAGGACAGTTCAATGCTGAAGCCCACTGGGGGTAGAGTTGTCAATTGGAGTTAAGAGATGAATTCAAGCTCTCCGGCCATCAGCTATGGAGAAAAGTGTACTTATAATTAACCAATAAAAAACCAATATGAAATAATCTCTTCTTTTAAATACATCCTTCTCTCCTCTCATCAAACCAGCATCAGGGCTTAAACAGGTCGAATCGCTTGGACACGTTACCAGACCATTTCTGCGGGGAGCTATCTTCGAGATAAATCAACAAATCGCCAACCTTTCTCTGGTCAAGAAGGGTTGCAACCAAAAACTTAAAGTGTTGTCGTAACAAGTTACAACACAGTTTCTGAGATAATAAGAAATAAATAATGAAAAATGTATAAAAAAAATTTACCCTAAAAACAATTTGGCAACAGCGCATTTATTTAACCAGCGAAAGATGTAAAAAGATCATGCGCTAGATTTTTTCAAAATTATAATTTTCATAAGGTGTAACGTAGGCGTTGATTAAATTTGTTAAAAAATAACAAATCGATTTTTATAGAAATCTTAAATCGATCTTTAAAATGTATTTTATATGTCATTTTAATATAAAAATATTCTATCTCTTACAATGGTGCCAAATTTGCCAAACGTGCACGGGATTGGTTAGAATTGGTACATAAACAGCAAAAAGTTTTGGGCTTATGAACTATGAATCCTTATTGTCTGTTCTATATACTTTAGCATTAACTTTTGGCTGGTATTGTCGCAAAACAACTACCTTAAGTAGCAGTTTTACTTGGACGATGCTGCATTTATTTTTCTTTCTAATGGTATTAAGGTAGTTCTTTCACAATTGCAAAAATTCAAGAAGTTTTTGAAATTTGGAATATAAGTCATTAAAAGCATAATAAACATACTGTTAAAATTTGAAGACGATTTACCACACCAAACATGAAATAATTGCAATTAAAAATTAAATTTTTAACATAGGGTAGATAGGGAAAGCGTGGGGATATGATCATTATTTTATTTTTTTTCATTGAAGGACTTTCACCATCTTGATGAAAAACTAATATTTGTTACAATAATATATTTGGAGTAACTTAAAAAAAATTGAAATTATTTACCACTTTGTTTTGATATAAAACAAAAAAAACCTATTTGGGCTATTATTTTTAGTGGAGGCGTTATAAGCACAATGGCTTGGAAACAACCGGCAAGCATGTGTGTATCTATATAGAGATTTCGTAGTGTGAGTGGACAGTCAGGTAAAAAAAAATACCCTAAAATTTTATTTCCTTTCATATTTATAGAGTGGTTACGAGGCTAAAACTTTTTGAGTGGATTGTCGCGAAAGAATCTCCTTAATATGTCATATATGATAAAAAATGGAGTTAGCAGATTAACGCTCTAAGCCGACGATATGTTTATTTACATCAAAGAGAGAACAACCTCTTTGATTTCTCTTTATGAATCAAAACGAAATCTTTTCAATTAAACCCACACACTTTAGTTATTTTAGTCATATGAGTATGGACATTTTTCGGGTAGTAATGGAGAATAATTTATTGTTTAATTTTAAGCGTATTTTGAATTATATATGTATATATCTGTATAATATGTTTATTTACATCAAAGAGAAGACAACTTTCTTTGATTTCTCTTTATGAATCAAAACAAAATCTTTTCAATTAAACCCACACAGTTTAGTTATTTTAGTCATATGAGTATGGACATTTTTCGGGTACTAGAGAATAAATTATTGTTTAATTTTAAGCGTATTTTGAATTAAAAGTGTTTTTTAATAAATATTTTGAATATATAATATTTAATAATAATAATTTATAGCCTGGGACATATAACCTAATTATTTTTTATGATCATTAGATTGGATCTATCAGCCAGATTGAACGGTCTGTTATATGATGGGTTTTCGATTAGTTAATAAACTGCGTTTTAATTAACAAGTTTGAGTTGACATTCATTGGAAATGCATTGCAAGTGGCCTAAAGGGGCCAGTAGATGCGCCTCCCCAGTCGGCGGTCAACCGCGATTCAAAATCTCATCTATAGAATGGGCGACGCAACCCCCACTGTGGTTATAATATTTACAACCCGACAGAGAGCGCACTTATCTCACTTCCGATCTCTCTGGAGATCTTTTAACCTAGATAAACTCAACTGGAACTACAAGCAAGAGCTGTAAGTTCAATTTACCCCGGAGAGTCGGGAAAAAAGAAAGAATTATTATTTCATTTATGTGTATGTGTGATTTCAAAGGTGAACTGCAACAAAGAACGATTTTCCACTATATAATGCATTTGAGAATATATCAACATTTTTTTTAAATTAAATTTATCCTATCAGGTTTGTTTTTTTGACACCAGATTGACTATAACTATAACTATTACTGATAGTTATATGGTAATACTAGATGCTCCAGCCACTTTGGCACGCCTTCTGCACCTAGGCCCTCCGGGTAGGTTACCCTGGCGGGCAGCGTCTCGAGACGGCCAAAAGTTTTTTTAATATTTATTTAACGCATTGGCTAAGCACGGTCACTATCTGACCAATGAGAATCGTTCTAATAATTTAACGCTTTGCCATTGGCTATGAGCTCGCCAATCAGTCGTTTGGATCCAGGGAGGTAGGGAGGGAAGACTAGCTCGAGAAAGTGTCTCCACCTGACGTCACCAACCGCCATCTTGCCATTGGCAAGAATAGAGAATGCTCATAAGAGCAATGCTAATATTTATATAGTTTAAACAATATATCTTTAAATAAAAAGGTTCTTAAATAGAACATATATATAAATAAATATTCAAAAATTTTATTTCTTAGATCTGCAATGAATTTAAATAGCTACTTTCAGTAAAAATTTGATAAAACAAAGAGCGCACTCGTACCCATTATTAGGTAGTTTTCGAAGAAATATACCTATTGGGCTCACTTTTGGTGCAACTTCCGAAAAATTCCATCATAGTTTCTCCGATCATGGTCCCTAGACCCCAAAACCACCCTCCGTTCAAAATTTATATATATATATATATATATATATATATATATATATATGTACTGTATGTTATGTATCCCAATTTTGTATGTTCGCTGCAGGCCGCAACATTCAACCGATTGCAATAAAATTTGGCATTAAATTCAGTCTTGATGTAAACAAGAACGGAGTAGTTTTTGGTGACTTCAGCCCCAAAGGGGTGGAAATGGTGGGTGATTGAAATTTTAAAAAATTCATGACAACGTTAATATGCCTGATACCAGTTTGGTTGCAGATGCCTAATATTCTGATAATTTTTTCTGATTCAGCTTCATTTCGTAGCCTTTTGCTTTTGAGATTAAAGCGATTAGTGCATCCATAGGCTGAATATGATACTGACATAATTAAATATTTATTTAAAAACGTTCACTTTCTTCTTGAATGCTTTATATTTAGTAAAAATTTTGCCGAATTAATATTTGGAACACGAGAAATAGAATAAATACCCGTAAAGTGCGTCAATTAACCTAACTCTAGTGTCAAAAAACTTGAAACTAGCTTATTGTTTTTAAGGAAAATTAAAATATATACAGTCTAATCTAAATCATAAACACTTTTAATAAAAAACAAAAAATATATGAAGAAAATCAAACTTGTTTTTTATCACTGTTAATAATAAAAAGAACTGTCTTAAAGATGGATACTATTAACATACGTTCAAATGGGAAGAGAAGGTTTTGTGCCAATCGCAAGATGGCGGCTGGAGGGGAAATGCCTGTCCTGACTGGAGACAAAAAATTTTGTTATATATAATATAAAAAAAATTCTTTGTTCAATTTGATTCTTTTAGTTTTTTGACAGAAAACAATTACTTTGTTTAAAAGGTTTATATTTTATGTTATTTGATGAATTGAATGAATTGTGATAGAAAAAAGAATACTGTTTGAAATGTTTTTTCTCTTAGTTAAGAATCCTGACAAATAAGTTTAATAAATGAGCCACTGAGGAAGTTGCAAAACAGCAACGAAACGTGTGGCATATTTAATCAAAACTTGTATTTGATTTAATTTAAAGTCTTGTCCAACTCCCTACGATTCCTTTAATTAATATATACATACTTTTCTATTTTATATATATAGATGTTGTTTTTTTTATACTGTGACTATTATCAGGGCTGTGAAGTGGGAGTCGGAGTCGAGAGGAATTTCTGGCCAGAGGAGTCGGAGTCGGGAAAAATGTTTCGACTCCGACTCTGGTATTTCTCTTTTTTTTTTGTTTTCAATATTTTTTTTTTCAAGTGCCTTATTTTTATTTAAAAGTTGGTAAATTCACTTTTGTTCATTTAAAATTATTGGTTAACAAAGAAAATTATACTTAGATATATTTAACCCGATTAAGGAGGGCAGAAAATAAAGTCAATAAATAAATTTAAAAAAATATAAATACTTATATTTAATATTAATATATAATTATCAGTGGCATAGCTTCCGTCGAGTAGTTTGAGCATTTGTTCCAGGTGCACGAATTATGAGGGCGAAAAATTAGATATGGCGAAATGAAAATTTGAAAAAAAAAATTTGTATATTTTTTTTTTTTAATTTGTCTGACTTTTATAAAATATGCAAATATAGGTATATACGAGAAGTGAATATCGTGTACACCTACTTCCACTTTCATTTCCAAGTAGAAGACAATAGATGACGGGGCATTATCTAATGATTTCCAAAATAATTCCACATAATTCCAAAGACGTGTACACCTAATTCCAATCGCGGTTTACATCTCGGGTATATATATTATATTAGATAAATAAAACTATAGCGCCTTAAATCTTTTATTATGCACTAGACTTATTTTGATTTCAGAAAATATATAGCATTATAAATTTATAGTTATTGAAAAATAGACTATTTTAATTAATAATTAGGAAAAGACAGAAAAGTAATAGATGACTGTGATCAAGCATAATCATCGGTTATGTAAGTTAATCGATCATGAAATTAGCTTTTTACTGTCAAAAATCGTAATAAATAACTATTTTTTTTTTTACATAATTCAAATTTCTAAGGAAAATTCATATCTTGGTGAATATTACTTAGTTTTAGAATACTATATTTCTGTCCTTTTTTAATTCTGTCAACATTCCTCAAAAATTACTTTAATGATAATAAAATTGTTAAGCAACATAAGAGCTAAATAAGTTTTACTCTCGGGTTTTGAATTATTTTTAATATTACTATAGAATATTTAGTGTATATGGGAGTTTCACAATGAAATCGACATATTAGACCAGGGGTGGCCACTAACCTTAACTTTGGGAGCCGCAAATTTATCAAACTGTTTCAAAGCGAGCCACATTGTTTGGAGATTAATTAATGGTCTATTAAAAAAAATACACACTTTTATTTGATAAAATGAAGGTTTGAGTGTTTTCAAATCATTAAATCTGTCATTTATTTCTTCAGCAAGACCAGCACAAATAATCTTCTGTTTTCATCTGAACATCAGGGTGGCTTTCAATAATTTTCTTCAATCATTTGAAGTGAACGAATTTCTTAGCTTCAAAGTCTTTTCGAAAGAAAATTAATTTGCTGTGAAAGCTAAATACATTAATTTATGGCAAGCATCTAACATACATGCTAATAGACCGAGCGCTCTGGACTGGGAGATTAAATATATAACATCTGAGATTTCAAATTCACTTGGCGATCCATCCGAATGTCTAGAGGGCTATACGCGAAATGACGTTGGATTGTAGATAAGAGGATCACATCTTTTTCTCTCTTTTGGTCCAAACTTAAGACTCCGAAGACTTCAATAGCGTAATCCGCAGTAGTCTCGCGATAAATATCTTTTTCAAATAAGCGCGGTCAAAAACAATTGTCATTGATATAGCAATTATTCTTTGTTATATTAATTAGGAAAATTATAAAAATTTAAATACACTCTGCGTTAAATCAGAAATAAGTTTTTCTCTTCCATGCAATGGTATGTTTAGCGTTTGTAAATGCTGAACCACATCAGTAAAAAAAAAGCCAAATCTAACAACCATTGGGGGCCATCAAGTTCAGGGAAAAATTTTCCTTTTCTTACATAAACTTAAACAGTTTATGTAAGAAAAGGAAAATTTTAATTGGATCAAGTAATTGAAAAAATCTGCAAAGAACATTGCTTACCGATAGCCATCTCACTAAACAGTGCCAAAATACATCATCAGGACGGTCGTCATTATTCAATTTTTAATTAAATTATTATTTTTAAAATCAGTAGAATTATTCAAGAGGGTTCAAGAGCCTGCAGAGAGATTGAATGAAGAGCCGCATGCGGCTCGCGAGCCACATTGTGGCCACTTCTGTATCAGACCATATAGAGTCACCAGTACCGACGAGTAATCTGAACTCATTCGTTCTGTTACTTTTTTTTGATGGAACATAATAGTCTGTTTCATGCAAGGAGCTAAGGAGGAACAGCTAGGCTAGAAAAGCAGGAGTGGGGGTGTCTCCAGTCAGGACAGGCATTTCCCCTCCAGCCGCCATCTTGCGATTGGCACAAAACCTTCTCTTCCCATCTGAACGTATGTTAATAGTATCCATCTTTAAGACAGTTCTTTTTATTATTAACAGTGATAAAAAACAAGTTTGATTTTCTTCATATATTTTTTGTTTTTTATTAAAATTGTTTATGTTTTAGATTAGACTGTATATATTTTTATTTTCCTTTAAAACAATAAACTAGTTTCAAGTTTCTTGACACTAGAGTTAGTTTAATTGACGCACTTTACGGGTATTTATTCTATTTCTCGTGTTCCAAATATTAATTCGTCAAAATTTTCTTACAATTGTACCTGATTTAAAAACTATATTTTAGTTATTTTTATAATATGTATTTAAAAATTGTTGAATAACCCATTCATGTGTTTAATCGTTTTTCGCTTTTTCTTACAATTGTACCTGATTTAAAAAACTATATTTTTGGTATTTTTATAATATATATTTAAATTTTTTATTTGTTTTATAACTTTATTAATTCTTAATCTTTGAATTGAGTAAAAAACATTGGTTTAATAAATAAATAAAAATTGATTTGCTCATCCATATAACTTTACCATAAACCTATTTCCTCCCTTATATTTAGTATTTAATAAAAAAATATTTAATCTTTTACGAAGGAACCCTCCCTTCAGTTTAGATTAGATTTCGAACCCTATTGTTCTGCCCCCTTTTAGACTGTTCCTATAAAAAAAATTTCAGACCAAAGTTGTAGAGGTTAATTATCGGAATATTAGGTATCTGCAACCAAATTGGTATCAGGCATATTAACGTTGTCATGAATTTTTTAAGATCTCAATCACCCACCATTTGCAACCCTTTGGGGCTGAAGTCACCAAAAACTACTCCGTTCTTGTTTACATCAAGACTGAATTTAGAGCCAAATTTTATTGCAATCGGTTGAATGTTGCGGCCTGCAGCGCACATACAAAATTGGGATACATACATACACATATATTCTTCGAAATCTACCTAATAATGGGTACGAGTGCGCTCTTTTGTTTTATCAAATTTTTACTTAAAGTAGCTATTTAAATTCATTGCAGATCTAAGAAATAACATTTTTGAATATTTATTTATATATATGTTCTATTTAAGAACCTTTTTATTTAAAGATATATAGTTTAAACTATATAAATATTAGCATTGCTCTTATGGGCATTCTCTATTCTTTCCAATTGCAAGATGGCGGCTGGTGACGTCAGGTGGAGACACTTTCTCGAACTAGCCTTCCCTCCCTATCTCCCTGGTTTCATGGCCAATTCCCTCCTACCACATACCCAGGGTCGCGCCGACTATAGGGCGAATGTGTGCAAAACACACAGGCGGCCAAGTCAAAGGGCGGCAAAACAGCTAGACAGACACTTGAAAAGACTATAAAGAGGGCGTAAAATTAAAGTTTGCACACGGGCGGCCGAATAGCTTGGCGCGGTCCTGAACATACCTACCGCATAACATAAACCAAATATTTCTCTTCATAAATGGATTAGTTAATCGGCTCTTTTCTGTTTATATCAACTTAAAATAATAATGATACAAAATCGCGAATCTCAAAATAAAAATAGAGAAAAAGCTTTCAGGTTTAGAACATTTAACAAAAAAAAAGAGAGAATAAAGAACATAAAAGGCTGATTTGGTGTAGAGAAAATACAAAAGAAAAATAGAAGCGAATGTTAGAGGAAAAGGGAGAGAGAGAGAGAGAAAGAGAAAGCTTTTTTTTTCATATCGCTTGTTTCTTTAAAACAAACTTGATAGTCCAGAATCCGTGGGTTTTAAAGCATTATTTCCATTTAGTGAATATAAAAAGATAGGCTTTTTTTTTTGAAAGAAAAGAAAAATAGAAATTGCAGAGCTTAGTATTCTTAAAACTTATATTTAAATGAATTTCCATCTCTTTTTTTTGAGGTAAAGTTTATTTAAGATGCGATGTATATACTAGGTATATAATATCTAAATAGGAGACTTTAATTCCACCAGACATGCAGACGCACAAAAAACTGGATAATGGAACAAAAAGAAAAAGAAAATTAGAAAAAAGAAAAAAAGAAAATTCACCAAACTATTAAATTATATGTATAAAGAAATTTAAATATAGACTAAAAGGAGAAATCTTTGGAATTGTCCTCTGATAAAATAAAAAAAATAGATATATAGGTATATATAATATGTTGCAATGGTCCTGGAGTTGAACAATAATTTATTTTAATAATTAATTAAATTCTTATATTTATTCATAATTAAGTCTAATTAAGGCAATCGATTAATCATCGAACAAGGGAAACTTATGAGTTCTGGGAAAACATAGCAAATGACCAGTGATTAACAACAGAGAAGAGCATTGACATGAGTGCGGCGAGCGAGTGAGCATATGTACTGCTATAGATGTGGCTCTGAATACACCTACACATATACTTTATATTCAAGCTCCGCAGTTTTGACAGGAGAGAGGCTAGCGAGTGAGCATACACTGCCAGAGGAATCGAAGAGAAGATATACAAATACCGATACTTTTACCTTCAAGTGCCGCCGTGATTGACTTCAAGAGTGAGTAGAAGCGAGAACACAGACTTCTTCTTATATATATATACTTCTGCCCTATAATTGAATATACACGCAAGGCCAGGAGTGAATAGGAGAGCTCTACAGTCTAATATATACACATATATACATATCTACACATACGGCGGAGTGACACACACACCTACGCGCTGATTCCTCGAGTACAAGGAGTATACAACGAGCACACACACACCGGAGGCTCCTCTCCAGGACTTCGCTTGCAATACAGATACAGAGTGCATTGTACATCAATCAATAAAACTATATCATTGTCTCTCATAACCGCTGGTCTGTATAACATTATTTATAGTATTAGTACCAGGAAGCCCATTTCCCTACATCCTTCACTCATCACCTAAGATTTCATTCTCCATTTTAGGGACGTGCCACTTGGATCAGACACTGAGGGACACACCCACCCCATCAACAAATAGCGAAGCAGATTAAACTAAGATTAACGTAACAATATAAACCCCAATTTCCCTAGTACATAAGTTACATCCCCCCCCCTTGCCCAATATTAACCCCCCACCCCCTCGTGATGTTTATAAGTGACTAGAATATTGAATATTGAAAAGTGAATAATTTCAATAATTTCAATTTCGATTTCAATGGAGAAACTCTATTAGCACAATGTTTCAAACTATATAGAACTAATTGGGGCTATTCTCGAAATCTATGTTATATAGGCACTATATTTTTTCTTTTCTTTTCTTTTATTGGATAGGCACTATTTAGTTATTATATATTTTGAAACATTGTGCTACTAGGGAAGTATCAGCTAAAACTAACTAGAGGAGGAATAAATAGAACTTTATAGAATCAACGGAGCGATGAACTTAATTGTATTTACTGAGATATGTTTGCTTAAAATTACAACAACAAATACATAAACATATAAAACAGTTTGTTATTCCTTGACATTAATATTAATGATAATATTCCAGAACTATTACAATAATGCTGTATGTAATATTTGAATGGAATCAACCAAATCCTAATAGAAGAAATCAAAATGAAAATAAACAAGAATAAAACCAAGGTCCTAGTTTTGTACAAAGAAAGAACAAACGAGACAGGAATGCATCAAAATTAACCAAGAAAACCTAAAAGGAGTTAAGGAATTCCACTATCTAGGAAGTAAAATCACATGGGATGTGAGGAGCCGAGGGATGAACCGCGATTGGAATTAGGTGTACACGTCTTTGGAATTATGTGGAATTATTTTGAAATTCATTAGATAATGCCTCTTAATCTATTGTCTTCGACTTGGAAATGAAAGTGGAAGAAGGTGTACACGATATTAGGTCGCGGTTCACCCTTCGGAAACGACGAGAAAACGAATTAAATCAAGAATTGCCCATGCAAAAATGGGGTTTAATTCAAAACAAAAACTGTTATGCTCCTCTTCAATCAGCTTAGAAAACAGGAAGATGCTGTTGAAGACATACCTATGTATGGAGCATAGCCATGTACGGGTGTGAAACCTGGACAATTGAAGAAGCGACGAGAAAAGAATTGGAAGCTTTCGAAATCTGGTGCTACAGAAGAATGAATGGATAGAATTACAAATGAAGAAGTTCTTGGAAGAATCGGAGAAAAAGAACTTTGTGGAATAGTCTGAGGAAGAGAAGAGGTCAGATGATGGGGCACATACTGGGACACGGGAGATTGTCTAGGGCTCTAGGGATATCTTGGAGGGGGAGGTGGGAAAGAAGGCCCAAAACAAAATATTTCGACCAACTAATTGGAATTATGGGATGAGAGACATTTAGAGAGGTCAAACAGCTGGCGGGGGATAGAGCCGAGTAGAGACCGGTGGTTGCGTCAAACTAGACTTAGGACTGTGTACTTATTGATGATGAATATTGCAAAGAAATATTCCTGTAATAAGACAATAATATGTATTATTTTAATTTATCATATTTACTATTGCAGTGAAGTAATCCTGCAATATTCGAGCATTATAGGAAATTATTAAAAACTGAATTATTCATGCAATATTGTGGTATTATACTTGCAAGGTCAAATGGTAGGTATATATAATATAAGGTGAGTTGGGGTAAGTGCGCGCCCGGGGCAAGTGCGAGTTTGAGCTGACTCTTAATATTATTTTAAAATTATAGCAAAACTTTTGCCTTCGTGGGAAATTTTCTTTTGTGAGAGCTATATAATTGGTTTGTAGCCCTGAGCAAAAAAACAAAAACGTCAACGTGGCCTAATAAAATTGACGCCCATCACACTAATTTGGAAGGTTTTTTATTATTAATTATTTTCTCAATCAGTTGTGTTTATATGAAAATTTTGATTTACTATCCCTTAATTGTTTTGAAATTAGTGAGTCTTCACGTTTTTATGTCTAAAACTCTTTTTGCTGGAATTTAAGAGATGGACTATTGAAAAATGGGCTCGCACTTACCCCAACTTACTATATAGAAATATTGCTGAAAAGTTAAAATACAGATATAGGAATATTGCTACAATATTTGTGGAAAATTGAGTGCAATATTTAAATATTTATTTAAATTTATGCCTATTCTCTAATTTTAATTTAATTGAGTGTATTATTACAAAATAATAATCTTGCAAGATTTTGGCTATATCTCCTCCTCTTGGGGTATTTTTGACTTGTATCTAACACTTGCACAACACTTTTTCTTAGTTAAAATAAAAATTATTCACACGTAAATCGAATGAACTACGAACACTCAAACAAATTTGGAGGATGAATTGTGGGCAGCAAGCCACCATCAAAAATAAAGTTGATAAAAAATGTATATTCATCATTGTATGAAAAATCTACACCTGTAATTATATTTGTATAATAAAGAATTTCTTATTTTTTCAATTCTCTAGGACCATCTGATCCCAAATATACTAAAATTTCTATAATTTGGATATTTCAAATTTTTCGTGAAAATTAGAAATTTCACAAGGCTATGTATATCAATTCTAGCCTTGCCATTTTTTCGTTTTTCGACAAATTTTTTTTTTTAGATATTTCAAATAAAATATATTTTTTTCAATTCTCTAGATCCCCTGATCCCAAATATACTAAAATTTCTATAATTTGGATATTTCAAATTTTTCGTGAAAATCAGAAATTTCACAAGCCTATATATATAGCCTTGCTATTTTTTCGTTTTTCTACAGAAAATTTTTTTTCGACACATTTCAAATAAAATATATTTATCTTATCTTATCTTAATTAATTAGAGCAATTTTCTATTGAAGAAGGACTAGTATAACTATAGAATAGTATAATAGTAATTATTTTTAAATCCAATTAATTTTAAAACTTTGTGCACATGGATACCTTGATGATCCGGGGCGGGTCAAAACAGCTTTTAACTAAAGCAAAAAATTATTGAGCCACGCTATTTATTCAATTCATGCTCATTTATTAAGATATTTTAAAGAGTTTTTTTAACTTTTCTATAGTAGTCAACCCGAGAAAATAGAGTATGTCCTTAAAAATTTAAACGTAAATATCGGATATAGTCATCTAAACTCTAAACTATATATTAATTGTAAATTTTTAAATTCTATTGATTGAACTTTTTCAATGTCTTCCAAGATGACTCAATTAAAAAAAAAAAAAATAATAATAATAATAATTTTTTAGTTTTAAATTGTTTTTAGTTATAAAATAATTTTTAAATGAATGACCTTAAACTGAATATTTGATTCAGGCGTACAAATGAAATACATATTAAAAGAATAACATCTTAGAGTTCAATCAAATGCTCATATAAGAAGTAAGACTACATTCAACTTGCCTTTCTGACTTGAAATTAAACATACTAGAATTCAATAAAAAAAATTTTAGTTCTACTATGGTCATTCTAAAATTATTTTTTTCATAAATAATTATTATATTTCTTCTTATAAAGCCCTCTACTGGCCGTAATGTCTAAATTTTGAAAAAAATGCTATATTTTTTTCAATTTTCTAAAAACTCCCTTGTTTTTAATCATTTGTTTTATTGAAGGAGACAATAAAAGAGTGTGTCTTCTGCTTATAAATTTTATTATTATTATTATACACTCTTTTATTGTCTCCTTCAATATATAAAAATTCTGCTACCCTCGGTAAAAAAACTTTCAATTTATTTGTTTTATCATCATCATCATTATATTGTACAATATACATTTTTAAGTCTGGCCTGATGCATCCAATCACCTTCTTTGAAATCTATCCCATGATAACTCTATCGTTTCTCTAAATTTTCTACATCCCAAATTCTTCATTATCTGAAAAAATATTTTAGATTTATTTAAATTTATTTTCCTCAAAAAAAAAAACTCGCACTAAATTACTTTCTTGAAATGAATGGGATGCAAAGTTAAATCTGGATGGGCAGATGGGCTCACTGCGAGATGAATCTCTTGTATCATAGAGTGCTTCAAAATAAAAATTACAAAATGATGTGTATATAAGTATTTATAAAAATCTATTCAACGTTATCCAACTCAAATGGGATCGCATTTTTTCATCATCACTTTTATGTTTGCAAAGAGGACTCAATTTTTTATGTTAACTATCGGATTAGCTATCTGTGAATCATTAAACTATTAACCACAATCCAAATTTTAAGTAGGTATATTTTCTTTAATATTGTAGAATTCACAGACCCATGAGATAACAGTCAGATAGCCTAATTTTAAGGCTTCTGTATTTTGAATTTTAGTACGGAACCCTAAAAACATACATCACTTTAAGACCATCCTTAAGGTAAATTATGTTGCAATTCGAAAATCGTTGAAACTTTTCCTATGCTCGGTTCATCAGACAAATCGATTGTCTTTTGATATCTTTTTTCCATCTATTTCTCTTTGTCCCCCGGCAACCCCTTTCATCCCCCTGTCCTCAGAACTACCTTCGTTCGACGAGGAAGATATTGAAGCGCCTATTTATTATCCACGCGTGTCACCGACTTCTTTTCCTGTATTTCTGCGCCTCCCTTGTATTCTCAGATGGCTTTTGGGATGCACACACCGAGATTGACGTCACTCAAAAAGAAAAAAAAAAGAAAAAATACTTGGAGCGCTTAGAAGCCAACCAACTTTTACCAATCAGAAAACTTGTTTTGATTTTCTCCGCTAGCGATTAATCTTGAAAAGTGGATGATGGGATGGAACGACAGAGGGTGATGGTTGTCACCAGACTTACATTCTTTCTCTGTGTTGTACTCTATCATAAAAAGACAGAAAATAAAACATAAGAAAGAAAAAGCGTGTTAAAAATAAAAAAAAGAGATAGAAGAAGCAAAATAATCAGTAAATTTGTTTCGTTTTGGGTTTTTCTTACTTGCCACAATAGATGACAATTTCTACCTTTATCATATAGGTGTCATCAGAATTTAATTTAAATAAAAGCATGTAAAGAGAGACAAATACATATCAATTTATTTAATATATAGGTATAGGTACATAATATATATACAGGGCCTATCAGATGGAGTGACAAGAGGGGCAGCTTCCTGGGGCCTCACAGTTTTAAGGGCTTCATAATAATTGAATTTGTTAATGTAGATGCGGGGGAAGGCAATGGGAAACCACCCCTATGAAAAATTTCCTCAGCAAAATTACAATGGAGACGATACTCTCCATAGTAATCGCCGACGTTCTGAATCGAGTATGGCACTTGATGAAGAAGAATCTATAATATATTGCGTGCAAAGTTTCAGTGAAATAAATAAATATTACTATTTAATAAATATAAAATAAAATTGCTTTTATTTCCTTGTATAAGATTTTATTTTGAATTTTGAAGACCCTCAAAATTTTAGTTAATTAGTGTAAATTCTAGGGGTAGTTCCGGTTGTGTACATAATATGTATATAATATATATATATATATATATATATTACACTGGGTTCGTTTTCAAGGACGTACTATTGCTTTGTTATTATTGGAGATATCAAGTCGGTTAAATCAATATTTTTAATTAGAAATAAACTGATATTTTTGACAAGTTCAAATACCCGAATTTGATGTAAGTAAATTCGTTTTGTTGTAATAGTAAGCTGGTCACAAAACAAATGGATATTTATTGAAAAGATTTTGTTTTGCCGAGCAGAGTTGTTGATTCATAAATAGTAATCAATGAGGCTGTCCTCTGCTTGATGCATATATATAATTTATATACAACTTCATTGATCTTTCTTCATTAATTAATTATTATTGATTTACAAAAATTCTTTTATATGTAACTTAAAACGTCAAGAAATCAAACCAGTGATTTTTCAAATAATCTCACAGCTAGAAAAATCTGCATATCAATATTTCTAGCTTTTTACTGACTTCTATTTATCTATTTTAGATTCATATTTTTAGTTAAAAGAAAAAATACAGTATTTATATATTTTTTGACATATTAGATATGATCTCGAAATTTTATTTTTCAAATTTGATTACGGAGAAGTTTGATTAACAAACTCCAGCTACCATTGAGGAGCACTCTAAGGGCCGGTTGTATGTCGCAAAGTAAACGACATACAACCGGCCCTAAAGCTAGTAACTGCCTTGCTCCGTGGGATCTCCAGAAGAATGTTTGTTATTAACCGACTTCTTATATTACTTACTATTTTTATTAAAATTCTAGATTCTTCTAAATTTAAAATGATTTTTTTGTATGCATATGAACACGACCATATACCTATATATATATATATTTAGGCTGGACAGTACCTAAATTTGATGTGGGTAAGATGAATTTTGTGAGGCCCCCTGCCGACGCGAGATGATATTTTTTTTCTTTTAATTTATAAGAACCTTTATTGAAGATATTAAATAAAAAAAGTATTCAGAAAAATTAAATGTCTAAAAGTATTCTTTAAAATGAATTTAAGCTTGATGAACTTTCAAGACGCGAGGCCCCTCGAGCCGCGATGCCATAGGCCGTGGCCCACGCCTTGCGCCGCCTCTTTATATATTTATATATAATATACATACATATTTACCGCCTCCGTGGTCTAATGGTCAGAGTAACTGACTGGCAACCCGGAGGTCCCGGGTTCGATTCCCGGCTATGCTCAGAAATTTTTCTGTAAGTATAGGGTCTGGAACGGGGTTCACTCAGCCTCGTGAGGATAAATGAGTAGCTGCTTGATTGAGAAGTAGCGAATCTCGGTTAAGAAAACTGAAACGAAGGTTGTAGATGTGCGTTGAGCTAACCACTTGACCCCTCGGTACTGTTTCCAATTAGGACAGCAACCAATTCAGTAGGCCAAGACCCATGAAGGGTTGTCGAGCCAGAGATTTTTTTTTTTTTTTTTTTTTTATACATACATATTTATTTCAAGTTTTTATACTCTAAATTTGAAGAGCTAGCAACTCCTAGCAGTGCTTAAGTAGTCTTAGCTTATTCGATTGGACATTATTTATTGTTAACTTAAAAGTTAGAACTATTTCTCAAAAAAAAAATATAACATTATTTTGGTTTCTATAAAAAAATAGTTAATTGGCAGAATTCGCTCGAAATTTTTTTTTTTTTGTTTAGAAATGTCTGATAAGTTTTCTATTATGACCATCTGGATTAAGATACTCATGATACCTAAAAAAAGTCGTAGAAATTTAAATCTGGCTCCAAAAGTTTTGTATTTTTTTGTAAAGAACTAATTTGATTTTGGGCTTCAAAAAAACAATTTTTTTTTTGTTTTTTTATTTTTTCAATTTATAAATAGAATTTAAGGAATTTAACATTTTTTTATTTTCATATTATATTTTAAATTTTATTTGATATAATTTCATGTTTTAAATTAAAATTATACCGAGTTATTTCTTAAAATCATAATTGTGTTATATTTAAATTACGTAAAAATTAATTTAATATAGCAAACTCCCTAGGGCTTACCTAGTCTTGAAATGGTTTAGCTTTTCATTTTAAAATTTCATCTGAAAATTTTGAATTTTACTAGTTTATCTAAACTTATATGACGCTATGAAAAATCTCTGCTCTGTAATGACGTCACGAGTGGATGCGCGCGCAACTGACCATACTAATCACTTACCTATTAGATTTTGAGAACGATTCCATAGATATTTCTTTGAAATTTGAATCTTGTTTGAGCAGCACCAAATATACCTACAGCAAAATGCCGCAGCAAAATATCTGGCATTCTAACCCCCACAAATTTGGCCAAGGATCACGTTCATGGTAAGATTATAATTATTATATATGTATACTTTTTTTTTTTTAAAAAAACATTTTTATTTAATATTATTATTTAATAATGAATACAAAGTATAATTTATTTTATTCTTTTTGTTCTGTATATATACTCTATTTGTAGTTTAATAAATAAAATGTACACAAATGTTATTGTCTTGAAACAGCTAATTCTCGTGTTATTTTAACCTAAAAATTTATTTTTTAAAGAAATCAAATACATTTTCAATATAAGTAGTAGGTAGATATAATTTAAAATTAAAAATAGGATTACGAAGTGAATTTAATTTTATTAAGGAAACAAATCAAAGATTTTAGTAGAAATATTTTTACATTGCATATCAGAGAGTTTCGTCCCTTGGGAATCGAACCCAAGCGCTAACTAGCTTGCCGAGGGGCCGTTAGCCAAACCCTTAAGACAAATCTCTCTCCGATATGCAACATATATAAGAAATAAAGCTACAAATTTTTCACTCCTTTTAACTCGAAGGGAATAGTAAAAAATCAGGCTAAACTGAAAAAAGTTTTCAGTGATGATATGAAGGAACCGACATTGAAAACTTTTTTCAGTTTAACCTGATTTTTTACTATTCCCTTCGAGTTGAAAGGAGTGAAATATGTAGCTTTATTTCTTATATATGTTGCATATCGGAGAGAGATTTCTCTTAAGGGTTTGGCTAACAGCCCAGCAGGCTGGTTAGCGCTTGGGTTCGATTCCCAGGGGACGAAACCCTCTGATATGCAATGTAAAAATGTTTCTACTAAAATCTTTGATTTGTTTCCTTAATAAAATTAAATTCACTTCGTAGTATTATATAATCGGGTTGATTTTTGAAAAAATTCCATGTTTTTTCAAAAAAAGAAACTCAAAAAAGATGCTTAAATCTTTACACTAATTATATAAAAATAGCATAATTTTGTAACTTTAAATTCGAAATATCATCCACTCCAAAATTAAATATTTAACACTACCCACGTTATTTTAACCTTAAATCTTATATGCATTTTCCAAAAGCTTCCACAAAACAAACAAATTAAAATTTTCAATTCACTTATTTATAATAATAATAGCAAATATATAGAGAAATATAGGTACTATTGAAGAATACTAAAAAACATGTGAAATGGAAATAAGTCTAAATTTCAATTAACTAATTAATTAACCTATGTATAATTTCGAAAAGGTTAAGAAAAAATAATTTATTAATTTATCATTCGCCTGATTCTTAATAGTAATTAAAGATCTGATCGGCAAAATCTCTATCTACATTAAATTAATTTTTCTAATATTGTTTTTTTCACTTTTTAGTCGTTCCTGCGGCAATCACCATGGATTGATCCGTAAATACGGCCTCAATCTCTGCCGTCAATGCTTTAGAGAATATGCAAATGATATTGGATTTAAAAAGGTAAAAATAATTTTTAATAACCATTTATTTATTACTAAAAACTATAGAGCCCTCATAATTTGTGAATCAAAGAAAATTAAGATTTTTCTATTTTTAAATCTTTGAACAAATTTCACTTAGGTCTTAAAAAAGATTATTTTATTTCAAAATGCACTTAAAATTAGTAAATAAATATTCCTCGGTAAAGAAAAATTTCAATACACACATGGCTAAAAATAAAATTGAGGGCGTTTTAACTGAAGGGAGTTGATACCGTACACTTACTACCAAAAATTTGAGACGAACCTATACAGTAACCGTCTTTATCTTTGCAAGCTGCGAGTAGAAACTTTTGTGAGTGGCTTTACGTCGAAACATGCACACATATGCAAAAGCCGTGTCTCTGTATACACACTCATGTAAAAGAAACACTTGACAACGTGGCGGTAACGGCACATGCGATTTGATTCATTTAGATCGGCTGCTCTTTTAACAGTATGCGATGTTGCCACGTTTCAAAAGTGAATATCAGGTGTTTTTTGAAAGAAATCATTTTTCTTGATTTTAATAATTTTTATCGAGTAATCTAGCGGATGAATCCCTTTGAATTTTCGTACATAGTTTCGTCAATACTTAAAGAGAGAGTACCTAAAATTTCAACGGATTTTCATTTTTATTAAATATAATTTTTCTATAATTCGATCACTATAAGTCGAAATATATTAATGTCCCATAAGGATGTGTGTTAATTTATAAATTGATTATATCCGGAACTCGGAGCGCTCAGAATTTTATAAAATTTGCAAGGATATTTTTTCCATAAATATTTATTAATTTCAAAAGTTTAAAACAAATCTGATTGGCATCGTTTAGTGGGTCAACTCCCTTAAGAATAAATTAAAATAAGCGGCCATGCTCTATTTTTTGTGTAGTTCGGAATAATTTTTTTCTACTTTTTAGTAAACTTTGTAATAAACACGTAAGCTTTTTTTTCATATATTTTTAATTTAAAGTTTTTACTTTGGAATGTGTCTTTACCCATGTTCAATTGGGAACTTTATTTCAAAATGTACTAACAATTAGTAAATTAATATTTCTTAAGTAACGAAAACTTTCCATACACACATGGCTAAAAATCAAAGTGAGGGTGTTTAAATTTAAGAATAAATTAAAATAAGCGCCCATGCTTTATTTTTAGTTTAGTAAATATTTTTTGGGTACATACTTTAGAATTATTATTTATTTATTTTTTTACTTTGATATTTGTAATTTTCACATGTTGGACTTTATTTCAAAATGCCACTATGAAGTAGTAAATTAATATTTCTTCGGTAAAGAAACATTTCCATATACACATGGGTAAGAATAAAATTGCGAGGGTTTTAATTTAAGAGTAAATTAAAATAATCGCCTATGCTTTTATTTTTAGTTTCCTAGTGGACATTTTTTGTGTACATGGGAATAATTTATTTTCTACTATATAGTAGGTAACAATTCATAAAAAAAAAACGTGTTTTTTCATATATTTTTGTTTTAAATTTTTTACTTTGAAATTTTTACTTTACACATGTCGGACGGGCAGTGGCGTAGCCAGAAAATATTTATTGGGAATTTTTTTTTATTAAAATAAATAAGTACTTCAATAAATTAAATAAGAACATAATTCTAGATTAAACATATGAAATATATTTAATTACGGTTAGTTTGCCATAAGAAACGGTTTATCGTTGCCGTTACTCATCCCATGAGCCCTGCCATTGGGGAAACAGCAAATTAATAATCTGCACACATCTCCTCTGTGGCGAAATCTGCAGCAAGGAAGATTGCCTACTTATTCAGGTCCAAGCGATTTTACAAGCCCCCACATCTTCTCACCATCTACAAAGCCCAAATCCGCCCTTGTCTCGAATACGGCTCTCATCTATGGAGAGGAGCCTCTAAATATTCTCTTGCTACCCTGGATGCAATTCAGAAACGAGCCGTCAGGCTAATTGACGATTCTACCCTCACCGACTCCCTCGACTCGCTAGCTCATCGAAGAAATGTCTCTGCCCTTTCCCTTTTCTATAGATACTATCACGGCAGGTGCTCTGATGAGATAAAATCAATAATTCCCCCCAAAGCATGCTTTGCACGTAGCACGTGTTTTGCCGACTCCCAACACTCTTTCGCGGTCAAATTAGAAAAGTGCCGGACCACTTCATTCGTCAATACATATATCCCCATGACTTCAAGGAACTGGAACTCTCTCCCAGCCTCCATCTTTCCCAGCACTTATAATCTTCAAACCTTCAAAACCGGAGTGCATAGACACCTACGTCTACACCCTCTCACTTAATCAACTTTCCCTTCTCTTCGGTAATGCAAAGGTCTTTCGAGATCCATAGGAGCTGCATCTTTACTGGTGCACCCCTTCTTGCATTCGATTGCATAAAAAAAAAAAAAAAAAAAAAACTGCCTATGGTATAATAGATAGGTAATCATCGGATTTTCTAATATCATAAAAATCCGGGGGAATAGGGGTCAACTAAATTTTTAGAATATTATATTGCCAATAAAAAAAAATATGTTTACAAAATTTCAAGTGATATCTGGAAATATGATAAAAAGAATCATAAGACTCTTTTCAAGCTTTTATTTAATTTGGAATTTCTGTTTTTCTGGATAGACTCTTGTATTTGAATTTCGACTTAGTTCTAACAATTATCTTGACATTTGTACCCATAATGATGAATATTTAATACATATAGGGTAAGTCCGGGATAGTTGGACCATGTTTTTTAAGTCATTTTCTCCAAAACCTTGCTTTGTCTAGGATTTGGTATATTTTTTTTTAATATCTATATATGACCTTGAACAATTATATGCACATCTTCAGCTATTACACTGATCACACTTGAAGTATGATTTTTTCTTTTTTTACTCAGTGGTCCATCTATCCCGGGATACTCGGGTTAAGATGGACCACCTCCTAAGGATTGATGGACCTCTGGTATACGTTACTAAATCAGGGTGTAACACAAGAAATACAGGTTATCAAACATTGTTTATATTCAAGTATAAAGTTATAAACTGCTTGAAAAGTGATAAGTATAGATTCAGAACATTTAATCATTCTACTTGTTCTCAACAGCTTTGACTGCACTTTTCAAATTGTCTTCAGTCCATATCCCTTTTCTTTTATAAAATGTAGGCATTTTGATGTAACAGAAAACAGTCTCAGCTTATCAGGATACATCTTTGTATTTAAAATAATTTTTTTATAACTATTATTTCATTTATATAGAAAGTAAAGCCCTAATAGAAGAAATGGCCCGACTATTCCAGGTTTTTTTAAGTGGGCCAACTATCCCAAATTTCACTGGTCCATCTATCCCAATTGTCGGGGACCAGCTCCCCATTCAGACAAACAAGATCACCAGTATGCCATTTTAGGTTAAGATAGTACCCAAGTACACTTAAGTTATAGAATTGATGATACGTCGAAATCATTTAAACTAACTTACCACATAACAAAGAAATCTTGGATAAAATATTTTTCAACTCACCAAAAGAACTAAACGAAGTTTTCTTCTAAAATACACATGAAACTAATGAGCAAAACTAAACTTAGGTCATTCTAGACAAAATTAACAACTCCAGGCGCCAACTGCATCGCTGCTGTGGCAGACCAGCGAAATAAATTTCGGATGGTCCGTCTATACCGGTGGTCAATCTATCCCGGTCTTACTCTATCATTAATTCTAATCGGGAAAAATACTACTATTTATAAACTTTAAAAATATATCCAAGCATTAACACAAAATGTTGCAACTTACTATAATTTACATTCAGCTGGTCGTTAATAAGATTTGATTGATGTCGAACATATATTTATTAAAACAGAATTTTTTTATTTTTTAATTACTTCCAGTTGATTTTCTTTTTCAAATCTTTCAAATCTAATCACTTCTTAGTTGGCGTACCTATTTGTAGCTGAAGCCATTTTCTTTTTACTAGGGGTTTTTTTTGACTAGTATTTCAGTAGTTTTTTGTGGTCCTAGCTGCGGCCGGTCATTATATCATAGGTCCCAAGTCGACGACCACCTGTATTTCAATAACTATATTCTAAAATTCGTTGACTAACTGTTTACTACTCAACATTAAATGCACATACTAAAACGTATCAAATAAATATATAATAAAAAAATATTTTTTAAAATATATATAATTATCAAATGGATTAAACATATGACTATAAAGTAAAAAATATATATTTTTTCAGTACCTAAAAAATATCATTTTCAAATTATTAAAAAAAGAAACTTTAATTTCAAATCTAATAAATAAGCACTCACACTTAAATTTTTGGATTTTAAATAAGCCAAAAAATTTATTTGAATATTAAAAATATATAATTAATTCTTGTTTTTTTCTTTTTTTACAGCTGGATTAATTTCATTTCATACTGCTTTTCTTCAATCAACTATCTAATTATTTACAAAATAATTTACATTATTTTATCAACTATTTTAATATAAGATGAAAAATAAATGAATTTTGTCAAATAAAAATGACGTTTTATTTTCCAAAACCAAACATCTAAAAAATAAGTTAAATATTAATTAATTCATATTTTTTGAAATTAAGGATTATTTCAAATGTAAAATAAGACATAAAATGTTTTTAGATAAATTATCTATTTTTCAATTATGAATTTTTTAAGGTAACCATATATAAATATTTTAAAAATCTTGAATTTTTTTTTAATATCCTGAAAAATCTGACTAAAAGAATATAGGTATATCTAATTTATTATATATGCATTATTTTAAAGAAAAATATATTTCTCATGAATATTTTTATATACTTACTTTGAAGGTAAATAATCCTAGTATTTTTTTAAGATCATTTTCTTATTTTACAATATTTATATTTACTTGATTTTTAAAATTCAGTATTAATTTATCGCGGAATTGTATGTCTTAAAAAACGTTCTAATAATATTTTTCAAAAAATATTTTGTTTATTGGATTTAATTTATAATCAAGAATACTATTTTATAATTGAAAATATATTTTAACTATAGTAGATATATATATACATAGTACGTTAGTAGCTAGGGATTGCAATCCATCAAAGTGGGATCTAGCATCATTTGAAGGCCTGAGGATCCCTCACCAGCTTCCGGATCCGCAAAGAATTACGGAAAATCCAATCAAATCAAAGAATTAATTGACAGCTGGCATCCCTTTAAATTGGCCGTCGAAGTATTATGTAGAAAGTAGAAGTGAGTCTACCCTAATAAGTGTAGAATTAAGAAATAGTTTTAAGCGCTGAACTATCCGAGGTGCTTCGTGTAAGAGTGAAAGAAAGACGCACTCAAGTTACAGGGAAGTTTGTTGGTTTTAAAAATTACAGAGGGATGCTCGGTCCGTCAGAAACTCAACTATTATATCAGATTAAATTGAAAGTTTCTTTTTGCCGAGAGTAGCAGAATTTTTATAAATAAAAGGAGACAATAAAAAGGTGTATCTTCTGCTGGAATTATACATTTTTAATTTATTTATCACGAGACTACCATATAGTTTAAATCACATACATTAATTCCTGTGAATCAGTTGTAATAGACTGATGAAGAGGGCAAAGCTCTCAAAACTATAGTCTCGTGATAAATAAATTAAAAATTTATAATTCCGGCAGAAGACATACTTTTTTTATTTTCTCCTTCAATATTATATCAGATTATATTTTATTTTATAGAAGTATCTGTCATCTTAATTAACATGGAGGAAAAATTTATGTCAACATGGACTGCAAATAGCAAGTGATATCTGATTAATAATAAAGGAATAAACATATTAATATTTCAAATGAATTTGGATAAAGTTTAGCAACGATCCGTTGCAGTTTATTTTTTAATATATTTTTAAAAGATTTCTCTAATAATATCTTACTCGACTCATATTATTCTCTCATCTTATTAATTTAGAATTTTAATGTTTTATTCCATGGAACACATTTTCGGTTTATTGTAAGAAAGTAAAATTTTATAAAATGATAATTCACTTAGGCTTTGGTAATTAAATTTTTTCTTTGATCAGATTTCATAAGAAATATAACAAATATAGTATTGGTCATGTGATTCACTCTGTATTATTTTGTCTTATAATAAAGTCTTACTGAGATAAACACAATATAAATTTTTTTATAATCTATTCAAATTTCTGAAATAGCGATGAAAATGAAATCTGACATCGTATCTTGGAATCAATTGATTTTGACATTTTTATTGTTTTTATTTGAAATGAAAAGAAAATTCTTTTGACAGGTCTTCATACCTTCATCTCAATACCTACTTCTTTTTCTCAAACAAACCAGAGATATTTAGACAAAAAGCGAAAGATGCTTTGCAGCTTGATTGAGAACACTTCTTTCTTTACGTCATTGGTAAAACTAAAAAAGTTGCTATATTTAAGACGTACGAATTCCACAAGAATGAAGGATTAAATTCTCAATTGGCATGTACAAAAATAAATAGGAGAAAAAATTCGATTAATTCGGATTACTTTTATATTTTTCTCTCTCGACAAGCCTGCAGCAATGAGGACTGACATACTTTTTTATATGAGTTAGAAAAAAAAAATGAGAAATTGAACCCTCACAATACATGGATGAACTCCCAAAGAAAAATCCATGAGCTTGTCCTATCCTTGATGAAAATAAACATATACAATTATACATTTACATATAAATAACTAATATATATATATATATATGTGGGATCGGATACACTAATCCCAGGCGTGTTCTTCTTTATCTGATGGAACTGGTTGTCTAGGGTATATTTATCAAATAAAAGTTCCACTTATAATACTAAATATATTTATTAACAAGTATATATACAAATGAATGATAACTTTTATTCGAAGGGCGTTAAATTATAAAGCGTAATAGTGTTTCATAAAAGTTGAGAGAGTACGTTTTTAGAAAGATGGAGGTGTTGTTGATTTGAACGTTGGGTAACTAATAATCGTGTATCGTTATGCGTATTCGTGTGTCTTGACTTGTTCGTCTGCTGGTCAAATTGCAAGTGTCGTTTGTGTGGAATGCCAAATACTCAGGTAACGGGGAAACTGCGATATTCTTTAGGCTCACTTTCTCTTCAGAGAAATGGTCTTTGTTGAAAGGAATCAAATACCTTTGTGCAAGGGTTCTTGTGTTGGCTGAAATGGTCTTAAGTTAACGGTCACATTGCTTGGCAGATGAGTGCGATTGAAAAATTTTATTATAATATTTCAATTCCACACTCTGTCCCGTTAAGAAAAAAATGATTGACCTCAATCATATAATTAATTAATCGTTAGTACTGTTTATCGTTACGTTAAATTTGGTTAATTCGTGAATACAAAATATTTTTTAAAATATCAAAAACATAATCGTGAAGGAATCTTATTCGTATCTTAAATCTAATTAATTCATACTAAATAGATTGACATCATTAGTAATTAAATCTAAATAATTCATACTGAAAACATGGATATCGTTAATAATTAAACCTAAATAACATTTAAACACTTATACGTTAAGAATAATTCATAAATCTAAATTTTTATAATTCAACTTAAATATATAAAAAAATACAATTACGTATTATTTCATTGTTCATAGTTCTTAATTCGTTTGTTCGTTATTAATGTTCGTTAGTAATGCTTAAATTCTAAACACTTTCACTTAACTAAACTTCACTTCGTATTTCGTTATAATCACTTAGGTAGAATCATCGAATCCTAACCTATAGCCTGGCCATAATTGACTATAATAGTGATTAATTTCGTAAAACGTGCATAATGATTTTCTTTTAATTTTGACTTTTACCTTATTTCCGAATTGTTCTTTTAATTTAAATTTGCATACATTCGCTGGTTTAAATCCATAAATAGATTCGAGTAGTTCATTCGTCAGTTGTCTACTAGTCTGTATGTCATCCGTAAATTGACCTATATTCGTCTGTTTACTTTTCGTAAGTTCGCTAATCATATTTTTCATTTCAATAATATTTGAAAATATTATGAAAAGATTCGTTTCTTTGTAATTAATATCGTTTTTAATCGTGTTTCGTAATTTTGAAATTTCATTTTTATTTACTTTAAATTTTATTAACCCCGTTATTTTAATGAATTTACTTCCCAATAGATAAATTGTGAATTTATTACATGCGTTTATAAAGCCTAAAATTTCTAATCCATGAAAACAATAAACTTTATCGTCAGCGTGTGAGTGAGAATCTGTAAATGCGTTTATAAGGGCTAAAATTTCTAATTCATAAAAATGATAATCTTTTCTTTCGTCGTGTGGGCTACATTCCTGAAATTCGTATATAAACCTTAAAAATTCTAAGTCATAACAATAATAATATTTTCGTTTGTCGTGTGACCTTATCGGGTTTACCTGTCTTTCAAAAAAGGTTCCATTGTAACTAGTGTTTGTGGGTTTGCAATGTCTTTCAAGGAACATAATTTTTTCTCTGTCGAAAGGGAAATTATTATTGTTCTCTGAAAAGGACAATGAAAGGCTTACATTTATTATTATTTTTGCGTCATTGTATATACTTTTAAAATCGGTTACGTTGATCGTTATTTTTTCAATTTTATCTGGTTGAAAAAGAGTCTCGTTAATTTGTTTATTTAATTTTATTAACTTATCTTTCGTGGGTAAATTTGATCGTGAAGGCAAAGGAATCTGTGATTCGTATTTTAATACAAATCGTTTTTCTACTTTAGATATTATTTTATTACTTTGATCATTTATCGTCGTTACTAAATTTTGAATAGGAATCTCAAATTCGCGTGATGCTAATTCAAAATCATTATCAAAAACAGTTTTTTCATTTATTAAATTTTGAATATTATTTTTACGTGTGTAGGGAGTTGTTTCTAATTCAAAATCAAAATCGTTTTTCTCTTTAATTAAATTGTCTTTCCTTTGATTATTTTTCGTTGCTAAATTTTGAATATTAACTTTAAGTGTGTGGGGAGTTGCTTCTAATTCAAAATAGTTTTTTTCGTTAATTAAATTGACTTTCCTTTGATTATTTATTGTTACTACATTTTGATCGTCTATTGTCGTTAATAAGCAGTTGCCGTTATTTGTCGTTAAATATGTCTCAATTTCGTAATAGTTTTTTCCTGCTAATGTTTTGATGTCTATTAAACTTCTAACAATAGTTTGGGCTTTAATTTCTCTGGTGCCTTGGTCGGGTAAATCTAATAATTTTAGTATCGTTCGTAAGTCAAATAATGTTAAATGATATTCTATGTATTCAAGTTTGTCAAGGAATCTACATGAATCAATTATAAACTTAAATCCAGTGAATTTCATTATTTCATTACGTTTTTCAATTAAATCAAAATCTTCCTCAAGGTAGATTTCAAATATAATTTTATAAAGAGCGTTAATACATCGTTCGGAAGCACTTAATAAATTTTTATTAATTGTCGGCAATTGGCTTAAGGTGAGGATTCGTTGAGACTGACCTGTATTATCGTGATTTGAGAGGGTGGTTGAGCTTCCATCTTCTCCGGCTTGTGTCGTCGTGGCTAAAGTCAGCTGGGCTGTCCTTTCTGCGTGGGTGGTTGTCTGGTTCTCAGGCGTTGCACCGGCTTCCTCAATGACTCCATACATCTTGATTAGCTTCCTTCAGGTAGTCTGGTCGTGAATTATAGCTGTCCTTTCTCTCTCGATGCTCTCTCTCGTAGATTCGTTCTTTTCGTGTAAGGTAATTCAGGTTCGAATTATCTCGTCTTGTTACATACGTGTGATTAGACTAAGCTAATCCGTTTGAGATGGTTTCGACCTGGAGTTATCTTGGACGTAATGGCGAGTTTTATCCCGTGTGTTAATCCTGGACTTTCCTCAATTTGTGGGATAATCCGCGGGTCAATCCCGGACGAGCCTCCAATTTGTGGGATCGGATACACTAATCCCAGGCGTGTTCTTCTTTATCTGATGGAACTGGTTGTCTAGGGTATATTTATCAAATAAAAGTTCCACTTATAATACTAAATATATTTATTAACAAGTATATATACAAATGAATGATAACTTTTATTCGAAGGGCGTTAAATTATAAAGCGTAATAGTGTTTCATAAAAGTTGAGAGAGTACGTTTTTAGAAAAAGATGGAGGTGTTGTTGATTTGAACGTTGGGTAACTAATAATCGTGTATCGTTATGCGTATTCGTGTGTCTTGACTTGTTCGTCTGCTGGTCAAATTGCAAGTGTCGTTTGTGTGGAATGCCAAATACTCAGGTAACGGGGAAACTGCGATATTCTTTAGGCTCACTTTCTCTTCAGAGAAATGGTCTTTGTTGAAAGGAATCAAATACCTTTGTGCAAGGGTTCTTGTGTTGGCTGAAATGGTCTTAAGTTAACGGTCACATTGCTTGGCAGATGAGTGCGATTGAAAATTTTTATTATAATATTTCAATTCCACATATATATATATATATATATATATATATATATATATATATATATATAAATTTTTATAAATACATATATTTATATATACTTCGATGCTTTTATTTTGACGAACTTATGACGATATTATACTCCATTGACTGAAATATTATAAATATGAAAAGAAGACATCTATATCTAACTGAAACCTACATTAACACATTTTTTCAAAATTGGACTTACGCCACTTTCAAAATAAACGGATCATATATGTACACATAATATATTTGTTAGGGACTATAGTTTCGTAGGTTTGAGCTTCATCATCTTTTTAATTATAAATATTATGTCTGTTAGAAATTTTTAAAGGAGAGAAATTCAACCAGTAGATAGTAAGCCTCTGTCGAATAAAACACCCAATCAAAGATAACGTTTCGGCTTAAGTTTGATAAGGCCATGCCCATTATCAGTTCTTATGAGAGTATTTATTTGTAATCTTAATACATTTATTATACAATGAGTGCAGACAGAATTGTTGTGTATTATCAAATTACGAGGATGGTTTGAATAATTTCCGGCCTGATAAAGAAATAATTTTTTTTAGATTGTATTTTCAAACATAATCTTTATCAAGACTAATACATTTTTCATAATGGTGCTCTAATGCAAGATACCATTTTTATTGTGTGATTTGTCAAGTCCCTCAAAATACTCATTGACAGCATTGATGACTCACAAATCTTTTTCCTCCGAGTCAATTTTTGAGGTTAGAAAACAGATGAAAGTCGCTGGGGGCTAATCTGGTGAGGTTGGGGGAACAATTCAAACTTCAATTCGTTGATTTTAGCCATCGCAACAACTGACGAATAAGCGGGTGGATTGTCAAGGTAAAACAAGATTCTTTTCTTTGCCAAATGCGGTAGTTTTTTCTTCACTTCGTCACTCAAACGTTATAATAACCCTGCGTAATATACACCATTGATGGTTCTACCCTTCTCAAGGTAATCAATGAAAACAATTCCTTTCGAATCCAAAAAAATATTCGCCATAACCTTATTCGCAGATAAAATTGTTTTTTTCGTTCTTTGGAGGTGCTTCATCTGATTTTGTCCATTGTTCGGACTGTTGTTTATTTTAAGGCGTATAATGGCGGACTCAAGTTTCATCAACAATTAAAAGTTTGCTGGAATTTCGCTTATACAGTGCCAAATTCTCGGTTGAATCAATCTTCCGGAGCAACTTTTGATCAATTGTTAGCAAATGTGGTACCCACCTAACACAGAGTCTCCATGCGCAAATGTTAATGTAAAATATTGTGAACACATTCAGTTGACATTCCAGTAGCTGAGACAGCTATCTCATTCATTTTTAATCTGCGGTCTTCTAGCATAATTTTATGTATTTTTTCGAACATTTCGCAAGTTGGGACCTCAATCAGGCGTCTTGAACCTGGTTCGTCATCAGTGGTCGTGCGACTTTTCTTAAATTCAGAAATCCACTGTTTGACCGTTGAATATGATGGAGAAGAGTTTTTCATTGTTGAATCCATTTCTTCTTTGATTTGAATTGGTGTTAAACCTTTCAAATAGAAGTATTTTATGACTGCACGCTTCTCCAATTTTTCCATTTTCATAGAAAGAACTCAGGTTTTTTCTTCAATAGGCTGTCAAATCTATACTAACATAAAAGTCGACCTAAATAATGGTATGCAAGTTAGTTTAGGTTAGTAATATAGAATAGGAGTCAAAAATGACACCTGCTGACGCAATCTCTGGGTCAGGCCGGAAACTTATCAAACCATCCTCGTATCATACATAAAATTATATATAAAATATAAATGTGTACATAGGTTTTTGTCTCGAACTTATATTTATTTTATATACATTTCTTTTATATACATTTTAATCTTGGCGGTTTTTTAATTCTGTAGTACGAATGAATATCTAGTCATATAAAATGAACCATCTCTTTATGCCTTATTAATGAATGTGTTTTTTCTTTTTTTACTACTTTTTTCGCCTACATAGCAGTTTTACTTATCCACCTTTACATTATTAATCCATATATTACCTATTTATTCTTTAAATCATTTCCCTTAATATCATTCCAACATTCCCAACTATCATTTCTGCTAATATTTCCTATTTCATCCACGTTTTTTAAATTCACCTAGAATATTATCATATAAATTTATATTCTCAAGTTTAGTTATATTTTACGTATTTCTTTGTTTGGCAATACAACCAGATGGTTGGTCTTTCAATCAACTTTGTAGCGGATTTTACATCTCTACTAACGTGAGTACAATTCAGTAGTTTTATAGATCGCCAAGATCCCCAAAATATAAATTCTTTAAGGTACGCCTGCTACAGGTTAAGTATGCTCACTACTTGATATGGCGAAGTCTCATAGATTCGTTAAAAAAAATGTTATTGTTTTTAAAATTATCTGAAACATAAAGAAGAATCATTTTCAACCATGATATTTTTCTGCATGTCTGGATTCCGATACCAAGATAACTCAAGAACGGAATAGTCGTAGAAGTTTGGGCTTTTAATGTGGAGAACTGTATTGATTTTGGGTGTTTTACCTTTAGAACCTCAGGTTAAAAAATGCAGAATACATGATTTTTTCGTTGTTTTTATTTTCATTTTAAAGCCATCTCATAATATATTGGTATAAAAGAGCGTACCGAGTCTTCAAAACGTTTTCACTTTTTTCTCCGATTTTTGTTTGAAAACATTAATAAAATGAATTAAAACTTTGGTTTTAATGGAATTGGCTAGCAAAAGCTAATCTCTTGACTAACAATTGCCAGTGGAGTGAACATTAACAAATTGTATTGTTAGATTATTATCAGTATAGTATAGTATATTATACTCTACCATAAGCAGTCTTATCTTCACTTTAGATAAAGGACAATTTATTATTATTCAAATGAAATATAAATTGGATAGAATGTAAATTAATCTTGGAGTAAAAGCGTGGAGAGTATTAAAAAAATGATAAGGTGTGAGAATATAGCTGAATTATTATTTAATTTAGAAAAGACTAACAATTCGACTGAGATTTTTTTTCTATATCTAAATATTAATTAAATTAGAGCAAAATTCGTATGGAAGATGAAAAAGCTGATAATGGTATAAAAGCAAAGTGGAAATGAAATTGAATTTAACTGGAGATAATATTAATAAGGCTATATTCACTTGTTCATCTGATAATTCTATTTTACATTCAAAGATCTCTAGTATAATCTTATTAACACCATCCTCCGTTTTTAGATAAGTACCGGACGTTCTTTTGCAGAATAAAGGACATATGTTGGAAATAGTTGGGTAAGGGCCAAATTCTCAATTAAAACTAATTCGGCACCGTTGTACACTTGACCTTTCTTAGAGGTGATTAAATATATAGACAATCAATTGTAAAAGTCAGTTAAATTAAATAAGAAGAATTAGTTTTTCAGTAATTAAAAAAAAAACAGGTCCATAAAATAACATCAGTAGAAAATGACAACTTGAGAGGAGAAGAAATAGTAGAACATTTATTATTATTTATTCATTTTTTTAATTTGCCATACGGGATATGATTAAGTATTGTAATCGTGTATAAATACAATGCTTTCGAAAAATCTCAAAATCGGCTGACACTATTTTGATGAAAAAATTGAGCCTCGGGGTTTTGGCTTAAAGATTTGTTTAGTGTGAACATCGAAAAATATACATTTTAAGAGATATTAATTATTTTGTTAAAATATCTTTTAGTGATTGGGTGTGTCAAGGCTGTAGCCAGCGGGCGATTGGGAGGTTAGAACCCCCTCCCCCGAAATGTTGAAGTAAAAACCGAAGTTTTAGAGAATATCGATCAATAAAAATTTAATAAAAAATAAAAATAGTCTTAAATTGAAAGTTTTTGTGCCGAGAGTAGCAGAATTTGTATATATTGAAGGAGACAATAAAAGAGTGTGTCTTCTGCTGGAATTATAAATTTTATTTATTTATAACGAGACTATAGTTTCGAGGGCTTTGCCCTCTTCATCAGTCTATTACAATGGATTCACAGGAATTAATTTATGAATATCAATTCATAAATTAATTCCTGTGAATCCATTGTAATAGACTGATGAAGAGGACAAAGCCCTCGAAACTATAGTCTCGTTATAAATAAATAAAATTTATAATTCGAGCAGAAGACACACTCTTTTATTGTCTCTTTTAATAAATAGTCTGTTAAAATAATGCAGTCTTGGCAGCTAAGTTTACTAAGCTTACTTCCGGGAGTATATCCATCCACCCCCTAAGCCCTCCATGCGTAAACTTCTTCCCGAAAATTTTTTCTGAATACAGATTTGGCGTGAATTATCAAATCTTGTGTACGTTCTACCATAAAAACCAATGAGGGTATCAAAACGAAATTTTAAAATTATTTATATAGGTACACAAAAGAAGAATAGATTTTAGTTAATTATAACCTCTGATAGAATTATGTATGAATGTTATATAGTATCTATGAGAACGAATGAAAAATGAGATATATAAATAATAATAATAACTGGCTAATTTTAACTGGCTCTCAGCTAAGTAAAGATCAAAAAAAAATTTCAATATCCATACGATACTGACCCCATGAAAAATAATATTTATAATTAAAAAAGACTGATGATGAAGGCCAAGTCTTTGAAACTATAGTCTCAAACAAATAAATAATATATATGATATACAGATATATAATTTCGATATATATGTGTGTATGTTTATTTGCATCAAGCAGAGGACAGCCTCTTTGTTTCTCTTTATGAATCAACAACTCTGCTACTCTCGACAAAATAAAAACTTTTCAATTGAAAAATGAGATGTTTAAATTGACAATCTCCAGAAACCAAAACATTTACTACTGAGGATGGTCTACCAGCGGTGACCGGAACTTTTATTGAATGAAAAATAATAAACAATAGTAATTTATTAATTATTATTTTATTTGTGACTAACAATCAACGAAATTTCAAGAAAAGATAATATCATAACATAGTTAATAATTAAATTAAAAAGTTTTTATTTTGCCGAGATTATTTTTCATCAGTATCGCGTGAATATTGAAAATTTTTATTTATAATTAAAAAAGACTGCTGATGAAGGCCAAGCCTTCGAAACTATAGTCTCAAACAAATAATATATATAATGTATACTGTACAAATATATTATATAGTTGATATATATATATATATATATATTAATATGTGTGTATGTTTATTTGCAACGAGCAGAGGAAAACCTCTTTGTTTCTCTTTATGATTATTTTTAAAACTGATTTTTATCCACGTTTTAATAATTTCTAAACTCAATAATCAAAAAATTCGAGTAAATCTATTGTAATTTTGTTTCCCGAAAAATAAATAAGTCAATATAAAATTCAGGTGAAATAGTTTTCTTTTTTTTTTTTTAGATTTTTCAATACTATTAAGTTTTTCTAAAGGTTTTTGAGATATAAATAATAACAAAGATGAAGTTTAACGTATGTGTTGAGATGGATCCCATATATTATCTTAGTCATTACAGAATTCTCAAAAAAAGGAAAAGATCTAATAATAGCGAGTTGAAATATTTTCCTCCATTACAAGGAGACAACATCAAATTTCCATTTGCAAGAGTTGGCTCAACGTCCCTTTTGGATCTCGCTCTTTCATCGGGAACACAATTTATTTCGCCATTTATAATATTAATTTTAACCGGTTTATCTCGTATCTTGTAATGATACAGATCCAAATAGATATTGACTGTTTCGTTGAATCAATTATAAAACGAGATGAGAAATCGGAGTGTATTTATATTATCCCTAAAACGAGTAAGAATAATTGTATCCTGTTAGTTTATTAATTCATTTATTAAATGATTAAGTGAAAAGACAACGTTGTTGTTGAAATGATTTTATTTTATGAAAATAATTTGACATGGGATAAATGTCAGGTTTCCTGTTGTATATATAAATTTATTAACTGAAATAACTGGTATTGTATTGTAGGATTTGAAATGAAAACAGGAGGATGGACTTTACCAAATAGTAAAAACAAAACTTTAAAAATATTATTTAAAGGTACTGTTTTGAATAAACTCATTGATGAATTCAATATGCATGAAAGTACCAATGAATCTTTTAGGGAGACGTTATTATTCTAAATTTCATATCTGATCATAACATTTTTATGTTATTAAATAAAGTAAAGAAAATTTAAAAAATTTGAAAATATAGAATTCTAGGTCGGTTTCACAAAAATAAAAGACAAGATGCTTTTTAGCATGACTCTATATATATTTATCGTAGTACGAGCCCATCTTCAGGAGTTCACAGAGAAAACTGAGTACAAAAATATAATAAAGTAACGAAAATTTTGAAAAAATTTTTAGAAACTTTTAAAATTTAAAACATAAAATACTAGGTAGGTTTCACATAAATAAAAGATCAGATGCTTGTTTAGCACGACTCTATATATATTTCGGGACACTGGTGTGTCCTTTGTGAACTCCAGAAGATGGGCTTATACCCCGAAACAAGCATCTGATCTTTTATTTATGTGAAACCTACCTAGTATTTTATATTTTAAATTTTAAAAAGTTTCTAAAATTTTTTTCAAAATTCACTTTACTTTATTTAAAATGTTTCACCAAGAACCCACACCGTTTTCCCTTAAGGTAGTTGTTTCGTGACAATACTAGCAAAAAGTTAATGCTAGAGTAAATAGAACAGACAATAAGGTTTCATAGTTTTTTTTTTTTTTTTTTTTTTTTTTACTTAGGGAAAGTGGTGTAGTTTTTAGGTGAAACATGATATTAATTAATAAAGTAAAGAGAGTGTAGTTTCACATTGAATGAAATAAAACTCAAAGAGGTTTATACAAACTCAATATATTTCGGATTATTAGTTCATCATCAGGACCTTACATATTACAAACAGTTAATAATCTGTAAACTCCTGATGATAGACTAATAATCCGAAATATTTGCGTTTGTACAAACCTCTTTGAGTTTTATTTCATTCACTGTGAAACTACACTCCCTTTATTTTATTAATTAGGATTCATAGTTCATAAGCCCAAAACTTTTTGCTGTTTATGTACCAATTCTAGCCAATCCCGTGCTCGTTTGACAAATATGGCACCATTGTAAGCGATTGAATATTTTTATATTAAAATGACAGATAAAATACATTTTAAAGGTCGATTTATTTCTATAAAAATCGTTTTGTTATTTTTTAACAAATGTAATCACGCCTACGTTACACCTTATAAAAATTATAATTTTGATAAAATCTAGCGCATGCACGCTTTATACATCTTTCGCTGGTTAAATAAATGCAGTGTTGCCAAATTGTTTTTAGTGTAAATTTTTTTTATACATTTTTTATTATTTATTCCTTATTATCTCAGAAATTGTGTTGTAACTATGAATCAAAATTGTCTTAAATTTGTATTGGTTATTGTTTAATGTTGGTTTAGTTTTTTATAAAAATGGTAAGAAGGGTTTCTTAATTATAATTAAATATGTATGTAAATTTTCCGATATCCCGTATAGTGCAATGTTAAAGAGCCTGAAAAACTCGATTTTTGAAATTTAATATCTCCGGAACTGTATTGTTCATAAATTTCCTTTTGCCACCAATCGATGCAGAAGTATTTAAATAATAATCTGTCTAAATTTCAAAAAAATCCTAAGAAAACGGATTTGTCAGAACAAGTACCTTAACAAAAAAAAAAAAAAAAATATATATATATATATAAAATAGTTTAGAAGTAAAATTTTTTAAATTTAACAATAAGAGAAGGGGGAGAGGTATTGAGGAAGGTAAAGGTTAAAGTACATAGAAGAATTTTTATTTATCGAAAATTAAGATTAAGAAAGGAATTCGTTGGGAGCTTAGAATGTACCTGGAGTTTTAAATACTATGGAAATGAATGAATGGCATGGGTGGATGCTATTGTTTTTTTTTTCAATGCAATCGAATGCAAGAAGGGGTGTACCAGTAAAGATGCAGCCCCTATGGATCTCGAAAGACCCTTGCATTACCGAAGAGAAGGGAAAGTTGATTAAGTGAGAGGGTGTAGACCTAGGTGTCTATGCACTCCGGTTTTGAAGGTTTGAAGATTATAAGTGCTGGGAAAGATGGAGGCTGGGAGAGAGTTCCAGTTCCTTGAAGTCATGGGGATAAATGAATTGGCGAATGAAGTGGTCCGGCACTTTTCTAATTTGATCGCGAAAGAGTGTTGGGAGTCGGCAAAACGCGTGCTACGTGCAAAGCATGCTTTGGGGGGAATTATTGATTTTATCTCATCAGAGCACCTGCCGTGATAGTATCTATAGAAAAGGGAAAGGGCAGAGACGTTTCTTCGATGAGCCAGCGAGTCGAGGGAGTCGGTGATGGTAGAATCGTCAATTAGCCTGACGGCTCGTTTCTGAATTGCATCAAGGGTAGCAAGAGAATATTTTGAGGCTCCTCTCCATAGATGAGAGCCGCATTCGAGACAGGGGCGGATTTGGGCCTTGTAGATGGTGAGAATATATAGAAGGATATATATTTGTCTATTATTAGTTGTTTCTTAATGTCAAGCTGGTTGTTTAGTATATTTTTATTTTATATAATGGCTATTTTAATTTTTGATTATTCTAGTAAATCTAAATGTTGTCCATTTAATTTAAAATGTAATAGTGTGGGGTTGTTTGGGGAGGTGGAATAATTTACTAGAATCATCAGAAATTTAAATAGCCATTACAAATAATAAAAATATACTAAACAATCAACTTGATATTAAGAAACATCTAATAATAGACATGTATATATTCAAACTAGTAATTAGTATGCACCCATGCCATTCTTTCATTTCCATTTAAAACTCCAGGTACATTCTAAGCTCCCAAGCTAAAAACGAATCGAATGTTTTCTACATTTGATTCAATCACGAATCAACTGTAGGGAATTTTTGTCAAATACTTACTTACTTACTTACTTCCTGTGGCCGAACGACATTTCCAATGTTTTAGCCTCCTCTATAATGCCTCGCCATTTTGTCCTATCCCTTGCTATAGAGTTCCAATTTCCTTGAGCACCCAACTCTTCAAGATCTATGGTTATATTGTCCATCCATCTTTGCCGTGGTCTACCTGGTGGTCTTCTTCCTATCGGTTTTGCTTCGTAGATCCTGCTGATAGCTCGATCTTCATCAGCACGCACCACATGTCCCACCCAAGCTAGCCTTCGTGATCTTATACAGCTCGTGATGTAAGGCTGCCCTGTTAATTCTCTCACTTCCCTTGCACTTCTAAACCTCCATTCGCCGGTAACACTATCTCTAATCATTCCACTTATTCTCTTCAAGATCTTGTTTTCGAAGGACATTAGATTTTTCTGGTCAGATAGGGTCATGGTCTGATGTCTCACACCCATAGAGCACCACCGGTCGAATAATGGCGTTGTAGATTTTAATTTTAAGTTTTCTTGAGAGATTTTTATTTTTGAGCAGGCTATTTAAGGCTGCCACACAACGGTTTCCTTTCATTATTCGAGTCTGAATTTCCTTGCCTACTTCATTCTTTGTTGTTATAAGAGTCCCTAAATAAGCAAAATCATCAGCATACTCGTATCTGGCATCCTCACATCTCAAGCTATTGTTGTCGTTGTTGCTATGTCTTGATACTTTCATTGCTATACTATACTTTCATTTTTGTCAAATATTGAGTGAAAATAATATTTGAACTTATATATTTCTAACTTGAAATAATGATCTTAAATAAATTTTTTATAATTTTTCTTGCGGTCAAAGCACTTCTCATTAATAGGTCAATTATTCTTTGTCATATCAGTTAGAAAAATTATAAAAAATTTATTTATTAAAGACGAATCATCTCCATTAAACGTGGAAAAGAGGGACCTCTTTCTTTGACGCTGTACAATTTTTGATTGAGGATAAATCTGAACCTAGAGCTAATCGAAATTGTTACAAAATTGAGACCGTGTCTCATTTTCTGAACATTTGGCCCTTTTTTCTTTTGCATGCCAGAAGGTACACACCCAGAAGATACCTATAAGTTACTAGAGACCCCTCTCATTGTGAAAAGAAAATATTGTTCGTGGACTGGGATGTATGTGAATTGTGCACATGGGCCTTGAAGGATTGAAGGTCGGAGGAATCGAAAAATAAAATTGAACTCCCACTTTTCCATATCCATAGCCTTCAATTCTTCGATAGGGTGACTATGATTAATATCAGCACGTTTCACCCTTTTAGGCCTAATAAATAAAAGGGATAATGATTTTAAGGTATAACCAGAAGTTAAGCAAAACAATTTTTTCTGCTTCAATTTTTTTTAATACAAGGGCATTGATTATTATAGATTTTTCGAAGATTGCTCTTTTTTATTTTTATTTTTTCATTTCCTTCTTTCTAAAGGTCTAGGAAATCACAAATAACACAGAAAAATTTATACACATATAAAAATAAAACTCAATTTACTTTTCATACATATTTTTCCTCAGGTCTTCTTTCATATTGTAGATCAGTCTTTGTTGAGCTTTTTTTATCTTCACGGTTTATAGTGGAAAAATTTTTTTTATCCTTGTCATCTTAAAAATTCATTTTTTTACTTTAAATTAGCGTTTCTTTTACTATTTTTTTTTTTTAATTTATCCAAATAACATGTAAGTTAATAATAAAAGTAGAATTAAATAAATGCCTTTCGCAAAAATAAAATAAAATAAATGAGTTTCGTAAAAATAAAATAAAATAAATTTAAATATTTAACTAAATACATTTCGGGCAAGATTTAGCCCATCTTCAGGAGATACAAAGAAAGTTTTTAAGAGACTCACCTTGAATTTATTTAATTCAATCATTATTAAAAATAATGTTTCACCTTGCACCTTGTTTCATAGCAATTAATAATGAATAGTCAAGGTAAAATAATGGTATTTTATACAGAAGAAATTGTTAGATTGATTTTGTATCACCTGAAGTTGGGATAATATACCGAAATATATCTAATCAAATATTTAAATATATTTTATTTTAATAAGATTGGAGTAATTTTTGGAGACGGACTGATAAGTGAAATTGAGTGGATATTGATGAGGCAGTCCAAAAAAAGAAGATATTTTATACTATCTTTTTATTCATAAACCGACGTTTCGGAGTCTATTCCCTCCTTCTTCAGGGGTTTTAAAAGTCAGTTAAGGAAATCCAATGCGACATTCCCCACTGTCTCCTCTTTCAGTGACAGTAACAATAATATATTGTATTTCATTCTCAGCAGAATTATAATGTATTAATACATGTTACTGCCACTGAAAGAGGAGACAGAGGGGATTGTCGCATTGGATTTCCTTCACTGAATTTTCAAAACCCTGAAGAAGGAGGGAATAGCCTCCGAAACGTCGGTTTATGAATAAAAAGAAAGTATAAATTATCTTCTTTTTTTGGACTGCCTCATAAATATCCACTCAAAATTTTATTTTATTTTTGTAAATCTCACCTTACATTTATTTAATTCAAATATTATTAAATAATGATTCACCATACAGCGATATCATGTTCCTTAACAATTATACTATACGAAAGGGTTATATAAATAATTTAATACAAATTATTTGTATAAGACCCGAGATGGGAAATATAAAATAATAATTAGTCGTAATAAGTAAAACTATACAATTTTAAGATAATAAGCTTTAAATAGGTACTTATTTAAAATAAATACAATTCTTTAGAAAAACAGTCTCAAAATGTTTAATTGAAAATCAAAAAGTTTCTTTTATAAATGAATAATAAAGCAACTATAAATTGACTAACCATAATATTTTTTTCTCAAACCGGGACAATTTCGAGGGTAAGTATATTCGAAACAAAAAAAATGAGAAATTTCTAAATGATTTTACAGAGAAAGAATTTTAGGAGTAATCAGCAAAGTATTTATGATTCAAAAAATTAGTCTTTTTTTGTGAAGCGGTTAACAAAGAAAAATATTTAAATAGTAATGATTTTCAATTACTCTTAACTGAGCTAAACTATTCACATATTATATGACTAAACTATTCATATATTATATGACCAGCATGAACTCAGGTTAAAAATTACTTTCCTCCCAGGCGGTCCTAGTATTATAAAAATAAACATTTGCTCATTGTACTTTAAAAAATGCTTGAAACACGGAGAAAAATATTTTTAAACTATGATTTTTTCTCTTTTTTTTTCTGAATTCCGATACCCACGATAGTCCAGGAACGAAAAGTCAAAAAGTTCGTTTGTATCAATACAGAGGACTGATTAGATTTTGGAATTTCTGGATCAAAAGGGAGAAAATATTTTTTTAATTATTATATTGAGAGAATATTATAGTATAGCCATAAATGAACAATTTATATTTAAGTTTATTATTATTACTAGGGCAGCTCTACCGAGTCTAGAAAAAGTTTTTACTTTTTTATTTAATGTGTCGGTGAGCGATTCTTTCATTAGAATATGATCGATGAATATAACTATAAAGATAAAATGATCTCTCTCTCTTTAGATTTAAGCTATATTGCAAGGAAGGAAAATTCAAGTTCAAGCCTGTTTTAGACTATTAGAGATTAATTTCTATCATTCTAGGAATGGCCTTTTGCACTCGGACCAAAACGATACTCGTTATATAGAGAGAGAATATTCAATTGGACTAGATTAAAATTCAGACTAAAATGTACAAAAGAAATTACTTGTTGCAGAGCCGCAAGTGAACCTAGTCATGAAAAAGTTTTTACTTTTTCTTCTATTTCTTCGTATCTTTAATAGCTTCGAAAAATCCACTAACATTTAGTGCACAATTAACTTTGACTAGGCAACACTTATTTTTTTCCCAATAACCGGGACAAACTTACAGCTAAACCTATATATATATATATTATGCACCTTCAAACCGGGACTGTCCAGATCAAACCGAGAGGTATAGTAAGCCTAACTATAAACATACAAGATAGTTAAAAAAAATATGCATTTGCATACGAAAATACAGAATCCTTGCCTTAATAATTACTAATATAATTGGTAAAATGAAGTAAACTTTTTCAGAATTCGGTACTCTTTTGCCACCTAGAGCCGTTCTAGTAATAAACTTAAATATTTATTTTGTATTTTAATTATCTTGAGAAAAAAATAATATTTTTTGCATTTTGAACCGTAAGTATCTACGAAACAGAGGGCCTAGAATCTAATGAATTGGTAATACAAAAATTCTGGAACCAGAATGAACTTTCTACTACTTATAGTTTTTGAGCTAACATGGGTATAGGATTCCAGACAAACACATAGGCAGAAAAAAATCATAGTTGAAAATGAATTTCCTTCACGTTTAAAATTTCGTCTACCTTCCGGGCATACTGGGTATTTGTAATCGGTTAGATTAGGAAAATCATTGGTATATTGTAGGTATTTAGTTACTTATTTTCGGTGATTATTATATGTAATATGTATCATATATACATAATATAATCATTGAGTTAAGTTTTCAAAAATAATAATTAAATAAAATTGTCCAATTTATATGATTTCACCCAAATTCTCTCTTTTGATATACAATTTGACAACCGAAGTATCAAAGAGGATTTTTTTTTAATTTTATAGCGAATAGAAAAAAATCTCAAATAAAATAAATAATTTCAAGAAATTTTAATTAATTTTGTGATTTATTGGAAAGGGTGAAATTTATAGAAAACCAACAAATAACGGATATTAATTAATTATAAAATTAAAAAACTTTCCATTCTAACATCAATCATTGTTCTTGATCCTCAAATGAAATTCTCGCCAACTATTAATTGTAAAACTTTGTCTATAGCTAGTGGCTATCTTAACTTGGAATTGAAATCATGCAGCAAAACTCTGGGTAGAAACTAGAATTTAGATCCTAGCTCTATCCCTCCCCTAATCTACTATCCCTCTTCCCAATGACCTCACTAGAAAATCGATTTCGTAAAACCAGTTATGAAGTATAATTATTCAACCTAAGTGTAAAATAATTTATGAAATTATTTAAAAATTGGTGCATTGAATGGTATTTAAAAATAATAAAAAAAAAATCTTACGGGACTTATTATGAAACTTAAAATTAAATTATATATTGTATATTTTAAAGATTTTATATTCTATGTTTATGTATCATTAATTTAATAATTTGAATTGAATCGCTTTGAAAGCTTTTATATTTTACTTTTTTACTAAACAATTATTTCATATGTGTTTAATCTATGTATAACGATAGATAGAGTATAATTGTTTTTCATGTGCTTTTATTTTGCAATTTTTTAAGCATATTTCAACTCTATATACTAGACTTTGCATGCAATTTTATTATTAGTATTAAAATAATTAGCATGTGTTAAGAGAAGTAGATACTGATAAAACTCGTTTAATAGAAAATTCTTTATTTCGTGTCTGAGCTTGTTTCAATGTCTCCAATGGATAAGTATGGACTTGTCTCGACAGGTATCCGGGATTATTATAAAAGTGCCCAAGCTTATATTTCGCACCCTTTTCTTTCTATACCAGAGTAAGATATTCTACCCCAATTGCATTTCAGAAAATGTATTATTTTTTTATTTAATATTTTTAACCAATATCAAAAAAGGAGGAGGTTCTCAATTCGACTGATTTTTTTTTTGTCTATGTTATTAGATTTCTTCGCCAATTGAGAACCGATTTTGATTTTTTTTGTATTCTGTTCAGTAGTTTCCGATTGGTAAAAAACTAAATTTAATTGGTATTGGACCTTTTTTGTTAAGTATGTTCACCCATAACTTCTTTGTTTATGAACTTGTTTATTTCTTTGTTTATGTTTATTTGTTTTGTTTAAATAATTTTGAAGTCGGTTTTATTTTTATTTTTATAAAAATTCTATTTTTCCCCTAATTTTTTTTTTAATAATTTCGTTTAAGTGAAAGTCGTGGTGTGCTCTAAACACAGCATAATTTTAAAAAATGTTTCACCAATTACCAACACCAAATTCCTTAAAAACTATAATCTTTTAAATTAGAAAATTCGGCATTCTCTTGTGCCATCTGGAATTCTCACAGCTAGCTATGGTGTTATTCTGTTGCAGCAAGTGAATCTAAAGTGGAGTCAGGGCAAGTGTTGGTTTCTTGGCTGGCGTCGTGACATGGCTGAGCTTTCTTAGGCAATCGGTGGTCGTGTTTCGTGTTGTGTCGTTTTTTTTTTTTTTTTTTATATAAATTTTAGAAAACCATTTATTTTACATGAATTTATGCATACATTGTTTTTGAGCTTCGACTCCGGAGATTACTCTCCACCATCGAATGTCCTTGATCATCTTTTAAACCTTGTTTTTAATAAGAGGAAAAAACTAATTAAATAAAAAAACCTCTTTCCGATAATTATTTCAATTTCATTATTCAATCTATCTTGTCTCTGTCATTGTTGTTGCTCATTACCAGATGGGTACTAAATGATGCCTACTTACTCCACGAACTCGAGCATTTTTTGTTTAATGGCCAATGAAACTGCACGACCACCAATCTCATTGCCAAACAATATACTTACATTTTTTTAATATTTTTAACTTTGTTTTTAAAATATTTTCAATGAAATAAGGGAATTATTTTTTCGAACAACCATGGACGATTACAACAATATTTTACCATACCCCGTATGGTAAAGTACAAAAAATTGATAAGATATCTATATATTATTAAGTTATCTCTTGAACGGCTGTAGCTAATAAGCTGAAATATGGTAGGCTTACAGCAAAAACAGTTTTTATTAAGGTAGATGTTTCACCATATGGGTTTTCTTAGGATTTTTTTGAAATTTAGACAGCTTATTATTTATAATAAATACTTCTGCACCGATTGGTGGCAAAACCAAATTTATGAACAATATAGTTCCGGAGATATTAAATTCCAAAGATAGAGTTTTTCAGACTCTTATACACTATACGGGATATCGGAAAGTTTACATACATATTTAATTATAATTAAGAAACTCTTCTTACCATTGTTATAAAAAAACATTAAACAATAACTAATAAATTTTTTAAGAAAATTTTAATTCAAAGTTACAAGGCAGTTTCTGAGATAATAATTAATAAATAATGAAAAATGTATAATGAAAAATTTACACTAAAAACAAGCTGGCATCAACACATATATTTAACCTAAAAAGTGGGTTAACTTTAGTACTTTTTTTTCGCTTCAGCCATTGTCGCAACAGCTTTCAATTGCTTATTAAGAACTTTTTGTTTTATAAATCTCCCTTTATAATGGAAGTTAGGTGGGGTAACTGGGGTCGGGGGCAACTGGGCCAGGGGTCCTGTAACCCCAGAGCTTTTTAATTTTACCGCATTTTTTTAGCGCAATTCACTTTTTCATATTGGTGGGAAATTTTCAGTGTTCCTGAATTAGAGAAATTTCTTTAAGTTTATTTTATACTTAAGTACTTAGTTAAGTTAATTACTTATTTACTTATTTACCAAGTTATGTGCTTACTTCTTACCTAGTTCCCTTACCCAGTTCCTTGAAAATATTGAGACTTGAGTAAGTACTTAATTAAGGCTTTCTTAAGCATAAGGAACTTATTTAACTTTATTTCAGTGGATAAAATGAAATTATTTTGTTTAGTTGTTTGATTTATGATACTTTTTTTTTGAATTTTCTGTAATAAAAATCGATTTTAACAATTATACTTGGCGTTTAAACTTATCTACCTTAAAAAATTCAATAGAATAAATAAAATAGAGGTCTTGGTGCAACTGGGCCAGCCTAGTCAGGGCCCAATTACCCCGAATCGCTTACATCTTTGATTATTTTTAATCCATATACAAATGAGACTAATTCTACCTACGGCCAGGGCCTTGAGGGATAGGGGAACATGTCCAACTGCTCAAAATATGTTAAAAATTAAAAAAAACAGCAAATAGGCTGGGCTGGTCCAATTACCCCACAACGCGTTTAACTGGGCCAACCGCAAAACTTTACATTCAACTTAAGATAATTCCAAAATTTTGAATAATCAAAAGTTGAAAGTATCATGATTATTTGAAGAAAATTTCATCTTTCAATTAATATAGTCACGAGATCTATAAATTGTGAGGAAGCTTAGTTATAGCCAAAAATATGGAGTACTATCCTTGGGAAAACAAAAGAAGCTGGCCCAGTTACCCCACCTGACCTTACTTTATCTCACATTTCTATGATAAAATATATAAAAGCTCGGACAGTGTTGCCAGATTTGTCAAACAAGCACTGGATTGGCTAGTAGTGGCACATAAACAGCAAAAAGTTTTAGGCTAATGAATTATGAATCCTTATTGTCTGTTCTATATACTCCAGCATTAACTTTTTGCTAGTATTGTCGCGAAACAACTACCTTAAACCACATATTTTTGCCATGTTTCACCTTTCTAGCTCAAACTATTAAAATATGCTGAGAGCACACAGAGTCTTTAAAATATTTTTACTTTTTCCTCCAATTATACACTGAAAAAGAACCATTTAGATTGATAAGTCATCCAACATAACTTATTATTCTAATAGCATTTCAGAAATACGGAAATAATAGGAGCCACCCCCGTTCGCTTCATTTATTCTAACAATATCAAAACACGAATCATGCAGCACATTCCCCCCTCCATTTATGCTATTTCCTTTCTTTTCGTGTCAGATATTTTTACTAACTCTGCATGTGACAAGTGGTGAGATAAAAAAAATTTGATTTTTAAAAAAACTAGAAAAAGGAAATTGGCTTTGGATGTATTGTGTATATTATATTTTTCTTTGTAATATGGATAATCTTTTTTGGGCCTTAGGCACGAGTGTTTTAAACATGTTTTCTTCTTTTTCATTGATAAAAAATTACACAGAGATTAAAATATTTTTAAATTTCATATGAGGTCTTTGACTTTTCGATTTTTTCCTTTTATCTTACGGTCAAAAGAAGGAAGTCGACATAATCAGCTGATCGGTAGTTTATAATTCAAATTTCTCATATGAAATCATTTAATTGAAAAGTTTTTGTTTTTCCGAGAGTAGCAGAGTTGTTGATTCACAAAGAGAAACAAAGAGGTTGTCCTCTGCTTGATGCAAATAAACTTACACACATATATATCGAAATTATATCCATATGGTATTGACCCCATGAAAAATAATATTTATAATTAAAAAAGACTGATGATGAAGACCAAGTCTTCGAAACTATAGTCTCAAACAAATAAATAATATATATACAGATATATAATTTCGATATATATGTGTGTGTTTGTTTGCATCAGGCAGAGGACAGCCTCTTTGTTTCTCTTTGTGGAATCATTTAGCCGATAAGCTAGTTAAACTCGGCGAAGTAATTTTTAATTTATTTTTTACTCATTCGAGAAAACGTGGAGAAAACATAATTTTGTCAAATTATCATTCTGTTTGTCGAAATTATCTATCATCATCATCATCGCGTATACAGTCCTGGGCTGTGGCGTTGCCAGAAAATTTCCATGGGGGGGGGGGGTCAATCCACAAAGCAAAATATTTAGTGGGGATTTTTTTTATATTAAAACAAATAGACCAAATAAAATGTGTTTTGACCTGGAAAGTTTTGGGGTAGTTGTAATTTCTTCGACCCTTTATGTTTTTGGGCGTGCTGAATCCAAATCTGAGGTTTGCTAACAAAATTTCGTCAAGGAACATTTTCAAAAATGCAAAAAAATGGTAAAAACTCTAATTTCTTTGACGATTTTTTTCTTATAACTCGAAAACTATCAACTTTTCGCAAATAATAAATAAAAGAAAGTCTATTTACGAAAAGTTAATATAACTATCAACTTTTCGTAAATAGCCTTCCTTTTATTTATTATTTACGAAAAGTTGATAATTTTCGAATTATAAGCAAAAAAACGCCAAAAAATAAGATTTTTACATTTTTGACAATGTTCCGTCACGAAATTTTGTTAGCAAACCTCAGATTCCAATTCAGCACACCAAAAAATATATAGAATCAAGAAATCACAACTACCCCAAAACTTTCTCGTGAGGGGATCTTTATAGAACAATTTAACTGGAATATAAAGGTACTTCAAGAAATTAAAAAAAGAAAATAATTCTTGAATAAGCAAATGAAATATATTTAAATACGGTTAGTTTGCCATAAGAAAAGGTTTGTCGTTTCTGTTACTCATCTCATGAGCCCTGCCCTTGGAGGGGGGGGGTCTGACCCCCAAGCAAACGCCTCCGGTCCTGGGACTGGTTTGACCCAACCACCCGCCTAAATTCACCTCTATCACTTCTCTTCAACAAATGGCAAAAAAATCAAAATAGAATGACATCTATTCATAAAATATATAGAATTAATAAGATAGCATTAATTTAATGCGAATTCGTCCCCCATGACGCAGTCTATTGCTAACCGATTCAGGCGCTCATCACCGGTGAATAACAAACATATTCTTATGAGGGATAAATGTTGTTGTTCACCGATGGCAAGAGCCCCAAGCCGATTTAAATTCTCTGATATACACATTATATGTATCTTGTTATTTTTCATGTCATTTATTTTGAGAGAATGTCTCAGAGGATTCAAGAAAAATGTAGTCTCTATATTTGGAATAGAAAGAGAAAGAAACAGAGTAGATACCTATTTATGTGTCTATGTATGCGTGTTGGAAAGACAGACAGACAGCCCTCGGCAAGTAGCTTGTAATGGGTCTCTACTTTTGTGCTTTCTCAGTGGCTTATGGCAGTCAAACGGAGTTGCGACTAATCCGCTAATAACATTGCGAGCTTGTAATCTTCCCCCTTCACAACCTGTGCACTTTGGTCAAATGCCGCTTACAAAACCAAGCGTTTCGGTTGCGGTCCCTTCACTTTGAGCCTGGCTCTCCCCCGACACCAGATTGCTCCTGGCTTTTGGCTAATGCCTGTTCAGCATACAAACTCCCACCACGCACACACACACTTCCACCTACATTTCTATTAATATTCCTCGTCCTCTAACTAATACTCTCATTAGCTACCATTTCGACATATTCCCGACAACTTTTATGAATCCTCTCATACTAGTTAAATTTCTACGAATTTAATTGAGAGGGAAAAAAAATATTTAAACCAATTTTTATTAATTTTCACTTTCAAGAGAAACTACGCTTAAATTGAACCTATGTAAAATACAGGGCGGGTAAAACGAATTCAAATTACAACATTGTTTTTTTATATTTAAGGAATAAATTAAAGATTATGTCATCTGTTCAACCCTCTTATGCACATAACCTCTCATGATAGAAAGCAAGAATGTAGTAGCTCAGTGGTTGGAGCAGAAGTTCTGAACCTTTTTCTTCCAATGAACTTCTTCTGCAATTTTGTAAGAATGCCATTTCCAGGATTTCCTAACTCAAAAAGTTTATTTCAAATAATATTCTTTTATTATTGAAAATACAAGGTATCATATTTTAATTTAGAGATAAAGATAAGTAATATATTTACCTAAGAAAGCTGAGGTTGTTTTTCGCCAGTTCTTTAATACGTTCTTTAAAACTTTTGAAATTTGAACTCTGATTAATTTCTTGAATTACTAAAATTCCCCGTTGGAAGGAAATCACCCCCCCCCCCCCCCCGCCTCTCGGCTGAGAATCACTAGGTTAGAGCGTCATACTTGCAATGCGAAAGATTCGAGTTCGATTCCCGGGTAGCACCAGATCTCTACGAATAATTTTTTCTCTCTATTTCCTAATTCCATTTATAAATTGCTGGTTATGCTTGCTTCTAAACCTCATAAAAATTTAATTTCGCACCATCATCTCGGGTAATCAGGTAAGTTTGATCTCTTCGGGCGGTGGAAACGTCAATTCAAGCGGGAAGATGAAATTTTTAAAAATGTAAGTTTGCTAAAGAGAAAAAAAAATTATTCGAGGTTTAAAATTTTATTCAATTAAGGAGTTTATTTCACGACAATCCACACAAAAAGTTTTAGCCTCGTAACCACTCTATAAATATGAACAGAACTAAAATTTTAGGTTATGTTTTTTTAACGTGACTGTCTACTCACAATACGAATTCTCTATATGGATACACACATACTTGCCGGATCGTTTCCAAGCCATTGTGCTTATATCCCCTCCACTAAAAATAATCGCCCAAATATGTTTTTTTTGTTTTATTTTTTGGTAAATAATTTCAATTTTTTTTTTTAATTTACTCCGACTAACAAATATTAGTTTTTCATCAAGATGGTGAAAGCCTTTCAATGAAAAAAATACCCTTTCCTCATCTATCCTAAATAAAAAAAAGACATTTTTAATTGCAATTATTTCATTTTTGGTGTGATAAATCGTCTTCAAATTTTAACAGTGTGTATTATGCTTTTAATGACTTATATTCCAAGTTTCAAAACCTTTTTGAATTTTTGCATTTGTGAAAGAACTACCATAAGAAGGTGCATGGATGACGAAAACATGTCCAGACCCCTTTTCTCGATTATAAATGATTCTAAGCAGAGAAATGAAAGAATCAATTGCACTTAATTGAAGATTGAAATACAGGCTTTAAAAGAGAAATATTTTTAATATAATTATCTTTTAAGTAAAAATATTCTTTTTTTTTTAATGATTTTTCAAACTTGGGATTTATAGCGAAGTTTATTAGTCTTTTTGAACAATATATATTTTTTGTCTATCATTAAAATAACCTTTAAAGAATATATAAAGTTATGATTTCAATAAAAAAAATGTTCATCGATTTAACAGCAATATGAATTTGATTCCACGCATACTCTTATATTTCTAATAATATTCCTCGTTCTGTTGCTAATACTCACATTCTGGCTGCTTTTATGAATTCCCTCTTGCTAGTTGAATCTCTGGAAATTTAATAAGCAAAAGAGCAAAAGAAAAAAAAATAACTACTCGACACATTCAAACCAATTTTTATTAATTTTCTTTTTAAAGAAAAAACATTAAAATATATACATTGAAACCGTGTATAGCACAAAGGGGTGTAGTAGAACGACTACAAATTAAACTATTATTATTTTTTTTGTTTTTAAGAAAAAATTAAAGATTTGTATCTTATATGCAAATGAGATATAATTGAAGTCTTAATATGTTGAACTTTTGAAGTGACTCAAAATATAATGAAGATCGATCCCAAAAAAATGTTTACACCAAAGCATAAAGGAATAGATTAGTAGCTAAAAGACGCTTGACTACGGATCGAGTTTACTCGCTTTAGAACAATTTATATAATATCTTTGTCAAAAATTCAATGCGCCTTACTAAATCCAGGGGAAGGCAATGGGAAACCACTCCTGTGGAAATTTTTTCCCATGAAAGTTTAAATGGAGAGAAACTCTCCATAGAAATCGCCGAAGCTCGAAAACGAGTTTGGCGATTGAAGAAGAAAGGAAGTATTAAAATCAGGCCAACGTTAAGAGTCACGCTTTATATCAGAGCAGCGACAAGACCGACGATTAAAGAAAAATTAATTTTTCAAGCTTTTGTCTCATTTATTAGTGAATTTTATATCATGTGTATTTCCGGTTTGTAGATATAAGGGGGTTCGTGACGGTTTATCATTTTTATAAGAAAATTCTCAAATTTTTACTATCGAATCATTGATGCATTAAATATTTATTCCCGAAATTTGAAGTGGATCGTCTCTCCCATTACCGAGAAATAAATTATTGAAAATTGCCCTTTTAACATGGAAGTAAATGGACCGAGCTATTAAAAGTGCTATAACTTATATACAAATTTTACCATTTTCAACAAATTTATACTGATCAATAATTCAACTTTTATGAATCTAATGATACATTTTTCAATAGATTTGACAATCTAATTAATTAGTTATTAAAAATAAAAATTTATTTGCAGCCAACGGAATATAACAAATGCACTAGTGTAGAATTCCAATTCTATTTCTTGAAATCGTTTTTGTGTTAAATAAATATTTTTATAATGAGAAAAAATTTATCTCAATATTCTTTTTATTAATATTATTAAAACAAAGATTTTAATTCGAAATTAATCTCATTATTAACATTTTTTTTATTAAAAAATTTAGTAGGCAGAAGTTGTCACTCTGCAGAAATACAAAAGATTTTTCGAAGATCAACCAGATAAATAAGATGTCCCGAACTTGCTTAAACGAAAATCTCGTTGTGATATCTCAAGCCCCAAAATTAGTTAAGTTTTAAATTTTGTTTCTATATTTTATTTCTGGTGATAGAGAACCTGGAGGAACCTTTTTGAGCCAGAAAGGAGGAATATTTGTTGAAACTTGTTTTATAACTATAGAAATTTATAATTTCAATTAAGATTTAAAATTTTAAAGTACGGAAGCAGTTAAGTATCTCCCGATAGCCAATTTGAACTAAAACTTTGCTGTGGTATCTCAAGGCTATAAAACTAACTTGAGCTCTAAATTTCATATCTCTGCTCTTTGTTCTTTTTGTCCACGACAAGAAAATGTATTTTATGTAAATTTATACATTCAGCTATAATTTAGCCTTGTAGACCAAAAAGTGTGAATATTTTAACTATAAAACTTATCCTATACTTCTAGTAAGAATACAAAAATTAAATAGTAATCTTTAAAAGTATCGTATGGAGTTGGACAAGATTTTAAATTAAACGCAAAGTTTCTTAATTAAATGGGCCAAACGATTCATCACTGATTTTTAATTTTTTTATAATTGTTATAGCAAAAACAATCTTAATTGTTTTTTTATATCTTTTAGCTTTGTTTTAATGACAAATTATTGATGTTTCGGAAGACATACCCCTTAAAATGTTTTTTCTTATAGTTAAAGCTCCTGACAAATAAGTTTATCAAATGAGATAAAAACCAACCTAACTTTTTACTGTTCTACTACTGTTAAAATCATGAAATGATTAATAAAAGGTGTCTAATTCTCTTGTCTTCACTATTTCAGCCTCTGAAGAAGTCGCTAATCAGTGACGAAACGTTTCTTTAAACGTCTCTATCTCTGTAAAAAATGGTCGGAGGACTTTAAAACAATCGAATTCATAAAATTTTTGAAAAAAATTCCGAATTTTTTGTCTTTAAAATCTTTAAACCTCTCTATCTCCGTAAATAATTGTCTGAGGACATTAAAACAATCAAATTCATAAAACTTTTGAAAAATTTGCAAATTTTTTTGTCTTTAAAATCTTTAAACGTCTCTATCTCCGCAAATAATTGTCTGAGAGCCTAAAACAATCGAATTCATTAAAATTTTAAAAAATTTCCGAATTTTTGTCCTTAAAATCTTTAAATGTGTCTAATTTGGTAAATAATTGTCTGAGAGCCTTAAAACATTGAATGTAATGGAAGGCAGCCCAGGGTTAGTGAGGTAAGAAAAAATTAACACATATCAAATAAGGTGCAATATTATTGGAATCCTTCCTTCTTTCCTTTCAAACCGACGTTTCGGGCGATTCTTTTTTTAATTAAGAAACTTTTCGTTTGATTTAAATTCTTGTCCAACTCCCTACGATCCTTATAAAGATTTGATTATGGATGCGAACAATGAAATATTAAATCGTAATATTGAAATCAAGACTTAAAAAATGTCCATTCCTCACTTTTTCAAAATAAGAGAAAGTAAAAAAACAAGTGGGATATTGTCCAATCCTTTTTCCCCCCTCATAATATTTTATTTTATTCTTCAATAAATAACCGTCGTATATATTAATAATATACTCAAATATGATTATTATGGGGTCTACACACACACAATCTGCTTTCTCCCTAGTGGCGATTATGGAAGTCATAAAACTTTTAGTAGATATACCAAGTTATTAGTTATTAAAAAGTAACGTGGGAACAGTTTATTAAGTAAACATTTATCTTCTTGATATGAAATAAAATTCAATCCATTTCAATAGTAAAAAAAATTCAACTTTCCCGGGGACTTGGGGGACATTATATGCCTTTCACCCTTAACATCCTGACATCAATCTAATGTTAAAATTATAAAATAATTAATAATATTAATAAAATAATATGATTTTGTTCTAAATTAGAAAAAAATTATTGAGCTGTGACGTGCGGTTAGATAGAATTTTTCTAGAGAAATAGCCATTGAAGAACATGTAATTTGTAAATACAGGAAATTATAAATGAGCCATTTGTATGATAAGATAGAAAAAAATCGAAGTTAAAGATACTGATTATGGACTGATTTGTACCGAAACTTTCCTGTGATATCTCAAGTATATATCTAACATAAAATTCAAATTTAATTTCTCCTTTTATGAGTGATCATAATAACCTATCAACAGACAGATTATTTAAAATAATTTTTTGAATCCATAGGACATTAAAACGTGCGTTTCAAAAGGGAATTCGAATTTGAATTTTTGAACCATTTTCAAATTCACTCGAAGTAAAATTGGAAAAAATCAAAAGAAAAATAATAATAATATATTATTCTATTCTATTCTTCCCACTAATTACCTGATTTTATTGGATGTTCAAGAACTCTACTAAATATTAAATTGTTATTAATTACTTCTTTGACTCAAAAGAATATGACATCTTTTCCAAAACTGGAGAAAATACACTTTGTTCGACTGTTTAATCTCAATGGATTTTATAATCTATTCATTTTTTTTTTTGAGTTAAACAATGATTGGAAATAAATAAAGGTTCAATAGATTCAGACAAGTGTGGTCACAGGGAAGGGGGGGGATCGTGCAAATGACCCCCCCTCCCCCTAGGATCGAATAAAAACTATACTTAATGTACCGTAAGTGTTTTTGTATTTAAGCTCTACCGTATAAGTGTGACTATTTTTGAAAAAAATTAAATATTTAAATAGAAATGTAAAAATTTAATTGTCTCCAAGCTTGCGGCCCCCTGAAAATTTTTCTGTGGAAGCCACTGGATTCAGATAAATTATAGCTATAATAAAATACAAAATAAGTTTCATGTCATAAATAATAATCATTAGGTTACATTTGAGATTTTCAGCTTTGTTTTCCTCAAGTTTTTTTCTCATTCTCTCTCATTACCTTTAAAACTATTTAAAGTAACCATCATTAAACAAATATATGTAATGAAAAAAGTAGGGAAAGCCTTGGTAAGCAAATAACATTTAATTTGTCAACATCTCTCTAAAGTAATGACAACTTTATTCCTAGCTATATTTGTAATAAACTTTTTCTTATATTATTCTATTATCCGAGCAGTCTGCTTACGATTCAAGCATATCTTAAATTATGTTTGTTTCCCTGGAGTAATAAAATAGAATATTAAGTATATAAACATAGCACAGTAACTAACTTGCATTCCTTCCATCAACTAAATAATAATTATAATAAAATGTTTTGTTTATTTATAATAAATGTCCATCTCATTAAATTTAAAGCACATACTATAGTATAAGGTTCCCCACGAGCTTTATTATTAATCGTAATACTAGTACTAATATAAAATAGCAGGAGGCCATAATTTACTATTTTACGATAATTAATCGCAATATTAATCTTCCATACTTCGTTTAAATTTCTACTTAATTTTTTTCTAATTGGGATCGCAAAGTTTTTTTACCACCCTATTAGGAGCAAATAATAGGAAATATTTATTCCCCAATAAGTTTCTCCATGATTTCAAGTAGCTAGACCTCTCTCTTGGCCTGCGTCTTTCCCAGGATTTATAGCCTTTAAACCAGCGGTCGAAGAACCGGGGTAAATTAGCCCAAATGGGGTAACAATGAAATTATCTGGGGTAATAAGGACATTTTTTGAAATTTCTATTTTATAAACTACTACTTCTTGTGGGTACCAGGTCATTCTAATATACAAGGAAATGAGCAAGTTGATAGATTGGCCAATACAGCCTCTATAACTGGTAATAGTTTGGATATAGATTTACCTATCGGAGATGTCAACTCTATTATAAAAAATCATAGCTTGAAGATTTGGAATGAATATTGGAACAAGAGCTCTAAAACCAAAGGCTCTCACTTGTTTTCTATTTTACCCAAGGTCCCAAATGAGCCTTGGTTTGAGAAAATAAAATTATTCCGAAGATTATCTACTCAAATAACTCGCTTAAGAATAGGCCATTCCCTCACTCCCGCCTATTTAAACAAAATTGGCGTGAGGGAGGATCCATTCTGTGGCTGTGATCATCTCTCTTATGGAGATATCAATCATATATATTTGGGATGCAATATAAATGTGGAAAAAATCAATCGGCTCTATTTGGAGATCAGCAAAGAGGTTGCGTTTCCCACAAACATGAACATTTTACTGTCCTTCGAAAATCAAGAAATAAAATTATCAAATAAGATATTAAAACATATTTTAGCTATCGGGCCTCTAACCAAATATGACTAAAACTAAATAGAATTAAATAATTAAAATTTTCAAGAAATGCAAAATTATATATTAAATTGAAAAAAAAAAAAAAGATAATATACTTATGTGCTGTCTAAATGGGCTATGTTCCCGAGGACAATAAATAAAATAAAAAAAAAAACTACTAGTATTATTTTACTTTGCATTTCCAGGAATTCAAAATCGTAAAATTAATAAAAGTATAAAAAAAAAAATACTTCGACTTTATTAAACGTAAAAACGAACAACAGAAATCGGCTGAATGCTGAGGACCGTATTCAAATTGCGCTCACGTCAAAAAGTCCTAATTTTGAAGTCATTTTAGCGAAAATGAAACAACATCATTTTTGTATAATGTAAAAGCGTTTGAATTATGTTAATGTTTAGAATTTTTATTTACTTACAAATAGTTTTCATGTAAATTCCAATTAATTCAATAAATAATCTATATAAATAAAAATGTATTGTTACGCTTAAGTGATACGTCGAAGGATCTCCGAAAGTTCTTTACCGATTTCTTTGAAATTTTCACACAACATTCCCTTCAAATACACGAGTGTTTTTATAGGTATAACACCCGTGGCATGCAATTTTTTTTCGAGAAAACAACACCAGTGCCTCTCTGGGGGGGGGGGGGTAAAAGCAAACAAACAAGATGTCCGATAATAGCTTTTTGGAAATCTTTCAACTGTCAATATTATTTTTGGTTAAGGGAACAATTTTGACAAGTAATATATAATTCATTTACTGTTTTAATACCTATTCATTCTATAATTATTTGCATTTTCAATTTATTTTCAAAACTATTATTATTTTTTAAATATATTTAAAAAATTGGGTCAGCTATTATCTATATAAATTTTAACCATAATACGAGACGCTCCCCGCCAGGGGCTAGGGTCTAGGTGACGCCGGGCGGAAGGCTTTCTTATAAGAATGTATGGGGTAACAGCGACCTACACAAACACATTTTGGGGTAATTGTTAAAAAAGCTCCCCGACCTCTGCTTTAAACCTTCAAAATCTTGGCTCACAAACACCTACGCCTCCACCCTTTCTTTTGATCAATTTCTCCTTATTTTCAGTAATGTAGGGGTCTTTCGAGATTCAGAGGGACCGCATTTTCCTGGTGGTTGCATTCGATTTCTTAAAAAAAAATTCTGTGTAATTATTTAGCTAGTATTTTAGAACATTATTTTGAACATAATCTACAAAAAGATAATACATTTTTTTTTACATTAGCTGGTCATTTTGATCCTCTTAAAAAATCCGACGATTCCCCTCTTTTTCAGGGTTTAAATGGTCACCGAAGAGACTCTTACCTGTTTATTAATATTATTTTTAAATGCGTTTCATATGTCAAAACGGCAAGAGTGGGTCAAAATATTGAATAAAAAATTAATTAAATTTTATTTCAATTTTATTCGATTCTGGCTGCAAATAAAATTCGACTTTTTTACGTGAATTCAAAGTCTAAAATAATATTAAAATGTGTAATACTTTTAATAATTAAAGCCATGGGTCCTACGTAAAGAATAGGCTAGAAAAGCTGACCGCCTTTATCTATGCAACCGAACGACGCCCCTGGAACATACTAGCCTAGCCTACAGACGTCAATAAAATATCCCTTGACTTAATTAGGAAATTCAAAATATGTAGGTATCAGTGGCGGTTGGTAACTTTTCAACCAGGGGATGCTGTCAAAAAAAGAACCCTTAATCTTTTGTAATTTTATTTTAATCTTCTTTTTTTTTGCAAATTTCATCGAAATTGGCATCAGTTTCGTTATTTTTCAAATTTAACATTCGATTTTTTTAAAATATATTTTGGGATCTTTGCCCCAAATGGTTACTCCTTTGAGTGTGTGAGGGTAGAAGTCAGAAATTAATTCTTGTGACTTAAACTCCACAGTCCCTGAGATGGAAATTGAGCATATTCACAATGAATCAGCCTGTCCTATAAGAAAATTTTCAATTTCTCCTAATTCTATTAATATATGCAAGCTTTAGCACTCTTAGTTATTTTAGATCTTATATATTGAGAGTTCATAGAAATTGATTATTCCAAAGATTCTCGAATCATCTTTATATATTCCCTTTTTGAATTATTACAATTTTAATAATTCCTCAGTGAGAACAATTTTGATTCGATTAAAACTCGTTTGGACTTGCCTTTGACATGCTTGAACTGGAAAATATATCTACCAGGCAGGGACTTCAAACCTTCTATCGGCACCCTTTTCGGAAAAATCATTCATTTTAATTGCCTCTTGAAACTATGTAACAATTTTATTTAATTTCGAGAACCAATATACAAAAATGTTTTTTTATAGAAAGTTTTGAAATAACGGATAATAATTTGAAAATATAAAGATCATCCTGAAATTTTGAAGTCGACCTTATATATTTATGAAAATACTCTAAATGTTTGAAATTTTAGAGATTCACCGCATCCACAGCATCCATTGACCGCAGGCCGCTGGAGGGTATACATCATGTAGTTTAAAATAAATTTTTATACATTATCATGAATTTAAAAATCATAAACGCTTCGCATCTAGTACAGCACATAAAAGAGAATTTGTTCTATTTGTAAAGTAGAATAGAAGTTATTTGATTTTTATGATCTCTCCTCTTTCTCATACAAAAGTTTCGAAATCTCTTGTTTATCCTCTCAAGGGGGTTGTTAACTAAGCAACACTCTCTAGATAATAGAGTTATCAAGATTTTCAAGTTATTATTCTAATATTACCCGAATAGACATTATTATCCAATGAGTTGACTTAAAATTATAAAAACTATTTTATTGTTTTTAGAATTTTAATATTATCACTTTCTTTTAAAAGGGAAAAGTGAAGTATTGAAAGAGTATTTCTGAAAATGGACCGTTTTCTAGTCTTCATTCCTCAGGGTCGGTTCTACGCACGGAGGAAGCAGGATCCTTCTTAAAGCAGCTAAATTAAAGGAAAGCTAAAGGCCCAGGGTTTTATTTTATAAAAATTGAAAAACAAATCACATATTGTAAAATAGAGCATTCTATTAGTAATCCATATATATCTAAGATTCCCAATAAAAGAATTGAAATTAAATAACATTATATAGTTATTTCCTGTTAAACTATTGGTTCGTAAAACAAAATAATGAATAACAATATTTTTCATTCACTCGGGAGATCAAAAGTTAATAAAAAATTTTATATCATTGTTTTTAATAATTCATAAAAAATATTGCCATTGTGACAGAGTTTAAATAAATAATAATTGATAAATTAATTTTGCTTTAATTAGTAAATCATAATAAAATAATGGAGATTTATTATTAAGTAGAAATCATTGTGGTTGACTTTTGGTTGATGCAAATAAATAAACATAAAACATTTATTAAAACTTCTAGTGTTTCGGGGGAAACTACAGTAGATATTTATAAATGAAAAAAATTGAAAATTAGTTACTTTATAACGTAAATATTGTTAAAAAAAAATGTGGTTTAGGGCTTCGGGGTGGGGGTTCAGGGGGTGAGCCCCCTGGCTAGTAAGAGGGCCGCCGAAGGCGGGCCTTGCCGATAGTATTAAAACAAAAGAGAACAATTATATGAGTATTATTCAGGCAGCGATATGAGTGCGTCCGTCTATAGTGGAGGCGTGTGTTCAACTGCAACAAATATATAAAAAAAAAAAATGAAATTTGAATAAAAATAATTTCAAAAATCTAAGAGGTCCCTATTTTCTTAGATGTTGGTAGCAATGGCGGTTGGTGACTTTTCAACCAGGGGATGTTGTCCAAAAAATACCCTTCATTTTTTGATATTTTACTGGTATTTTAAACTTTGTTTTTTTTTTTTGCAAATTTCATTAAATATGGTACGACATCATTTTCGTTATTTTTCAAATTTAACATATTTAAAAAAAATAAATTTTGGAACCTTCGCTCCAAACGGATACTCCTTTGTGTGGGTGAGCGTAGGAGTCAGAAATTACATCTTGTGAGTTTAGGGAAAGCGGTGTTGGTTTATAGTGAAACATTTTAAACACAGGAATTATTTAACGGGTTATAGTGGTGTTTCACAAAGTGTTTGTGAAACACCACTATAACCCGTTAAATAATTCCTGTAAATCTTGTGACTTAAACTCCACAATTCCTGAGTTGGAATCGACCATCTTCCACAATGAATCAGCTTGTCCTATAAGAAAATCTTAAATTTCTCCTAATTCTATTGCTATAAGCAAGCTATGACTTATCTATGCCACCCTTAGTTATTTCTGATCTTATATATTGAGAGTTCTTAGAAATGAATTATTCCAAAAATTCTCGTATCATCTTTATTTATTCCTTTGTTGTATTATTTTTATTTTAGTGGTTCCTCAGTGAGAACAATTTTTATTCGACTAAACCTCGTCTGGACTTGTCTTTGACATTCTTGAACTGGAAGATATACCAACCAGGCAGGGACTTGAAACCTTCCATCAGCACCCTTTTCACAAAAATTATTCATTTTAATTGCCCCTTGAAATTATGCAAGAATTTTATTTTATTTTGAGAACCAATATACTTTTCGAAATAAAAAATGTTTTTTATAGAAATATTTGAAATAACGGATAATAATTTGAAAATTTAAAGATCCTCCTGAATTTATGAAAATACTCTAAATGTTTGAAATTTTAGGGATGCGCCGCATCCACAACATTCATGGACCGTACGCCACTGGTTGGTAGATATTTTTATTTGTTTTTTATGTTAATAGGTTTTGAACCCCCAGGAGTGGGTATTATAATCTAGACAAAATTTTCTTTGAGATTTATTTTTCCCTACATTTCAGACATTTTCAAAATTAAAAAAAAATTAAAATTACAATTTTTTTTTAATGCAATCGAATGTAAGAAGCCCGGGGTGCATCAGTAAATTGCAGCCCCTATGGCTCTCAAAAGACCATTGCTTTACCGAAGAGAAGGGCAAGTTGATCAAGTGAATGGGTGGAGGCTTAGAAGGTGTGTGAATTCAATAGAGCGGTGCTCGGCAGATTTCCCCTTCCGAATGTACCAAGTAAAATTAGATGATTTTTTATTGATTTAATTTTTAATTCAATTTAAAAAATTGTAATCTTTTCTCTTTTTTTATCGAAAACGGGAACGTACCATTAAAAACTCGTTGTTCTTCGACAGTTTGACATCCCTGATCTAGAATTAATTAGCAATAAATAACTTTTTCTGATTTTAAAAATTACCGTTCCAATAAACTAAAACATAACAATTGATAAACCAACTGAAAAATTGTATATCTATCTAAATTTCAATTTATTTCACTGATCCGAAAAATGTATAATTTCCTCTCTAGATATAGAAATGATATCTAACAATTGATTTCCTGGGTTAACAAACAAATAAAATAATAAATAATTTCCAACCATTCATTTGATGGATCCATTCAAATATTTATTAGACCCTATACCTTTTAATTATTTATATATCAAATAGGCTATTCAATTTATATGAAACTATAAAAAAAGATACTGCTGATATTTAAATTTAATAGAGCAATTTCGAGCCTTCATGTCAGAAATAAAATAAAACCCGATTGATGTAATAGATAGTAATAGTAATGTTGTTTTCAATATTCTTTACACCGTACCTATCCAACTTTATTTAGATTTATTTATTTATTTGTTTGTTTATCGTTTTTTAAAATGTTTGAAATGGGCGAAAATTATTTTCACGTATTATTATTTTTTTTTATGTTCATGTGTCTGTTTCCCCGTACCTATGTTTGGATTTAGATTCATAACATAGAAATTAAAAGTCGGAGAAAGTTCGTTTTGGTGCCAAAATGTTTGTATTTTCAAAAGAAAAAAATTTGGTTAAAATTTTAGAAAATATTTGATGATCACGGTTGTAAAATGCTGAAATTTGACACGCGTGTTTATTTCAATTAACTCCACCACGGAAGCTTACATTTCTAGCTCATACTGTTTGCTGAAAAAAATTTTAAAATCACTAAAATTTGCAGCCCGTGTCGATACAGATTCTTGAAAATGTTCCCGGTAGATAAAAATTTTGCTGGCTTTAAATATTAAAACATTTGTAGCTAAACTGTATACAGAAAAGTAAAAATGTAAAAATTATATTTAAAACAAAAATCATCCGACCTAATTGCTGATATTTCAGATAATATCATTCAAGAAATCGAAGTTAGCCAACGGGATAGATTGCGTTTTTGTGATAGGGTTAAATTCTTGAGGGGATGAAGCCTATTTGAAATTAAATAAAAAATATCTTATAATTGGAGATGTAATGGAGATATATGGATAAGTATACAAATACAAAATAAAAAAAAATTTTAGAAAGTCATTTTCACACTTTTAAACATCGACGTTAAGCTCTCTTGTATAGTCTTGTTTAATTTAAATTAAATTAATTTAAATTAGAGAATATAGGAAACATTATTAATTAGGGGATGGTTGATCAGTACGGAATCTTCGCGTAACAAGTGCGGAGCTCTTAAACTACCAAACTACCAATTACTGAAACCAAACCAATGCTTAATGTCTACATATATGAAGATGGAATTTCATTAATTTTAATCACAGCTGCGGAGTCGGTAAAAAAAACTCGACTCCGACTCCTGATGAATTTAATAGACCAACTCCGACAAAATTAAATACTAAGTCATTTTATGGGAGGGTGCAGAGTGGCTCATAAGGAGGGTACCCTACTTTAAACCCTGGAAGGAGCCCGGGGCGTTTACCCAAAACTTCTTCAATTTTCCAAACTAAACTAGTAAAATTACAGGTAAATTTGAAAAACGAAATGAACCATATATTCATTTACCTGAGACTTCAGTTGATTTATCTGAGTCTTCATGTCAAGAAAATTTTTCCTATGGAAAATAGAAAGAGAAATTCTGGAGACCGAGTCGACCCATTTTTCCCGACTCCGAGTCCTCTGGCCAGTAATTCCTCTCCGACTTCGACTTCCACTCCACATCTCTGGTTTGAATACTCTTTTATTCAATTCCGTGGCTTTGTAGTGGTCCGACTATTATTGAACTATTAGTTAAATAACACCTCCCAATTAAGCTAAATATAATTAAATTAAATTAATGTTGTAGAGTTTATCAAGCCTTATAGAGATTTAGAAAACATACTTATTTCTATGGAAATTCAAAAATTGGAAATCAAATTTATAATAATGAATTTGAAAATTTCAAAGACTGCATTTTTGGAAATGCAATTCCAATACCTCTCAATTATTTTATATAAGTGAAAGTAAAAATATGCTTATAAAATTATATATTACAAACAAATTTAAATTTAGGGAACGAAGACAAGATTAATTTTATTACAGACAAAAGGATCAGCCGGGGCTCGAACCCGGGATCTTTGCATGTGTACTGCAATGCTTTGTCATAAGAGTTTTATCTCCTAGATCCACTAAGCTACTGATCCCTGAACCCAAACTAATACCTCTTGTCTATATGAATTATGGAATTTCTTTTTTAATCCTCTCCTCGTTCATTTTTCGCAGCGTAGGCCTTGATTCATTAATTAAACAATTAAATATTCCAGCGCCTCCCAATCGATCGCAGACCCCAAAGATCGAAAATAATTTTCTCTTCACCCGGAGCGCGACCACAACGAGGCCGTGTAAAGACAATTAATAACAAATTTAAATTTAGGAACGAAGGCAAGATTAATTTTATTACAGACAAAAGGATCAGCCGGGGCTCGAACCCGGGATCTTTGCATGTGTACTGCAATGCTTTGTCATAAGAGTTTTATCTCCTAGATCCACTAAGCTACTGATCCCTGAACCCAAACTAATACCTCTTGTCTATATGAATTATGGAATTTCTTTTTAATCCTCTCCTCGTTCATTTTTCGCAGCGTAGGCCTTGATTCATTAATTAAACAATTAAATATTCCAGCGCCTCCCAATCGATCGCAGACCCCAAAGATCGAAAATAATTTTCTCTTCACCCGGAGCGCGACCACAACGAGGCCGTGTAAAGACAATTAATAACAAATTTAAATTTAGGAACGAAGACAAGATTAATTTTATTACAGACAAAAGGATCAGCCGGGGCTCGAACCCGGGATCTTTGCATGTGTACTGCAATGCTTTGTCATAAGAGTTTTATCTCCTATATCCACTAAGCTCAACTATATATTACATTTTTATCACCCTTGTTAATATTTATTTATTTTTTATTTCATTTCCTTAATATCTTTTTTTTTATTATCAATTTGATAATATTGAAAGTAATAAAAAACGAATGAGAAAGGGACCATATTCTACTTACATTATCGGTTGACCATTTGGCCCTGGGCTTGGGCTACCACCCTTATATTGTTCCCCTAGTTGTACACATGCACACACCCACACAGACGGTTCACCCCACAAATATCACTTTGAGTAGGATAAAGAAAGGGAGCCGAGGAGCAGTTGGAAGAGTACCAACATTCAACATTGCCACAAACTCATAAATATCAAATTTAACCTCTTCTCTCCTCTGATTTGAATATCAATAAGTCAAACGTATTTTCTTCAAACGATAGAATTTATTATTATTATATTATAAATTCTGAGTGATTATTCGAAGAAATAAATCATAAAATATTAAATAATTCAAAGTATATTATTATTTATCCCATATGAAAATATAATGGACCGATAAAATAAACATTTTCTTTTCTATATCAACGACCTTCTAAACTTGCCCTCCAATCCGGTACATTGTTACGCAGATGACAGCACCCTACATAACACCCCTGCATCGCATAAAAACCGTGTAGACATTGCCTCTTCAATTAATTTAGACTTATGCAAACTTAAAAACTGGGGATCCCAAAACTTAGTTAACTTCAATGCAGGGAAAACTCAGTGTTGCCTTATTTCTAGGCGCGTCGACAGAAACCTCCCAAACATATCATTCGACTCAAACTCACTAGAATTCAGGGATAAAATTTCAATGCTAGGCGTAACTCTAGGGTCTGATCTTTCATGGAATGACCATATCTCAACCAGTGCTAAAGCTGCAGCGCGCAAGCTTGGTCTCCTATTTAGGTCTAGACGCTGTTATACTCCCAGTCAACTTCTTATACTGTATAAGGCTCAAATTCGTCCCTGTCTCGAATATGGCTCTCATCTGTGGAGGGGTGCATCCAAGCTAGCATTCTCTTGCTACACTGGATGCAATTCAGAAGCGAGCAATTAAACTAATAGGAGACCCGGCTCTAACCAACTCACTCGACTCCCTGGCTCACCGAAGAACCGTTTCTGCCCTTTCCCTGTACTACATATACTATCACGGTGTCTGTTCAGTCGAGCTGAAATCAATTATCCCCCCTAATGCCCTCTTTACGAGAAACTCGCGGTTTTCTAACGCTCAGCACCCCTTCGCTGTCAAATATGATAAAAGTCGAACAAGCGCTTTCGCCAACTCTTTTATCCCTATGACCTCCAGAGACTAGAACTCGCTCCCTGCCACCATCTTTCCCGCGACTCATAACCTTCAGCTATTTAAGACCCGTATCCACAGATACCTTCGACCCCCGCCCAACCCATAAAATTCTTTCTTCTTCTTTTCACGATGAACCCAGGCCTTTAGGGGTTGCACCTTTTTGGTGTAACTCCTTCTCTCATCATTATCATAAAAAAAATGTGTTTGAAATTAACGTGCTCCTTAAAGAATAAATATTTTCATTAAAGATGATTTGAAAAAATCTTCCAAGCTGGACAAAAAAAATGGTATTTTATAAAAAAAAGTCTTCAAGCGTCTAATTCTGACTTCAAGTAATAATCGATAGATATGTATATATAAATATCCTAGCAAGGCTTTGGCTGAAATTGGCCCACTTTAAATATACATTTACCCTTTAGTGTTTTTTAGCTTTTTTGATTCTTATTAAAATTGCTCTAGAAAATTTTAAAATTTACTTTAATAAATTAGTGTTCTTATCGTCCATGTTAAAATTTTTTCTTTATATGGCTGGTTATTGAGAACTTGGACTTTGAAATAATTGGAAGTTAAATTTTTAAAAAAGTTGCAAAGTTTCATCATATATTTTTCGACTTCTTCAAGCAATCTACACAACAATTGCAACAATTACAAATACATGAAATGATCAAACAAAATGAATTATTTTTATTACATGGCAGAAGTTGTATTCACTCTCTCGAGAAATGAACCTAAGTGCCAAAAAAAACAACCCATAGCTGCTGACCTTCAAATTGACCTGATCTGATATATGTAGGTAATAGGTATGCCCCAAAAAACTCAATAATAAATTTTATAAACTTTACACTATTTTAGAAAATAATATTTTTTTTTCATTCATGAACATTTTCAATTTTCAGACATGTGACTTTTTCGAAATTGCATATTCAATTAAAATGCATGAATAGAAAATTCAACAATAAAATAAACTACACCAATAAAACATACTATATAAATTTTTTTTTTATATATGTTTGACTACTAGGATATAGCAATACATTGAATGATACAAAAAATATTAAAAACATTGGCAGAAATGTACCAAAGGGTCCCCCCTTATGATCAGTTATTTGATATTGATAGAAAAATAAAATTTCATTTAGATTAAAATTATATGAGTAATATTTTTTAAATGAGTATTTCATATAGAGACAGAACAGAGACATGAATAGATATAATTTCTTTAGTATGGCTTTTAAAAAGAGACGTGCAGCTTTTATTTTTTTATTTTTATTTATGAACTCCCGCTAACGTTTCGGCTATTGGTTGTAGCCATCTTCAAAATCCCTTACTAAATTAATACACATACACCTATAAAGAATTCCTAAAATAGATATAATTTCATTAAAATTCTTTAAAAAAAGTTTTTTCTCCCTTTAAAAAAAAATCGATATTGATAGAAAAATAAAATTTCATTTATATTAAAATTATACTATTATTTGAATTTGTTAGAAAATCATAAGTTGAACTCATCTATTAAATCCGATGGAATGGATTATTTTTAATTATATGTCAGAATGCTTTTTTCATCCCCTCGGGAATCGAACCCGAGTGCCAGTAACATCAATCCAGGCCATCTGGCTCACCTGTTAGCTACGAATCTCTCTGACATAGGTAAATGTCTTAAATATTTTACTCAAAAATTGTTTTTCTTAATTTGTAAAATTTCGCGATCTAGTGATTCTAAATTTAAACATATTTGCTTGTTTTCTCGCTCGCAGGCTAAAACGTTTCGAGTCTCGAGTCACCACCCGTTTCGGTACTCTCTCTCTTGGCTCGTCTGGCTTCATCTATCGAATATTTTTAATAATAATAATAATATTAATAATAATTCTCAATTAAAATCATAATATATAAAGAAATAAATTAAAAATAAACTCAAAATATTCTTCTTTTTTTGAGGGGGGGGGGGGAGCTTTTCGGCCTTTCTAGCCATAAGCCAATTTACGATACTATTTATTTTTTAAAATGTGTCTCTACCCCGGGATCAGATTTTAGCCGGATGCCTCGAGTCGGATTCATTCAGAAAAAATACAATGTATACATTAATTAATGTAAAATAATTGGTTTAATAAAATTTATAAAAAAAAAAAAAAAAAATGAAATTATTTGGGGTGAATGGATGAGGAGGATAACCAATCGACTTGATTGGGGAATAATTGAATTGAAATAATTATCGGAAAAGAGGTTTTTTTATCTAATTAGATTTTTCCTCTTATTAAAAACAAGGACTAAAGATGAATAATGACACTCGATGGTGGAGAAGTAATCTCCGGAATCGAAGCAAAATACAATGTATACATTAATTAATGTAAAATAATTGGTTTAATAAAATTTATATATAAAAAAAAAAAAAAAAATGAAATTATTTGGGATGATAGAGGGAAATGGATTAATTTCAGCAATATGGTATTGGAATAATTATCGTAAAAGAGGTTTTTTTTCTTTAATTAGTTTTTTCCTCTTATTAAAAACAAGGACTAAAGATGATCAAGGACACTCGATGGTGGAAAAGTAATCTCCGGAGTCGAAGCTAAAATACAATGTATACATTAATTTATGTAAAATAATTGCTTTAATAAATTTATGAAATTATTTAAAAATAATAAAAATAAATTCAAATTCCTTTTTTTCACAATCCGCAAACTTTTCTCTATAAAAATAATTAAGACTAAAAAGTAGAAAAATAAATTAAATTTTAAAAAACCTAAAAAAACAAGCTTCTAAAAAAAAGAGCGTGGGGCACTTTTTTTATATAAATGTAATCTAAAAGCTTCCCTGCATCTACTATGTTCGAAAAAGGCACAACTCTAACCCGCTAAGTATTTCATTCAAAAAATTAGATAGTACTCGGATACATTTCCCGAGGGCTTAAATACCTTTGGATATGTAATAAAAAATTTTCTTGTCAGATTGCATTTAGTAGATAACATTTCTATAGAACAGTGTTTCTCAACCTATTTGCCGCGATGGTTTTTGACAAATAATGAAAAAAAAATAAAAAATCTATATTTAAGATTATATTATTAAATACCACGGCATATCTAACAATTCGAGTCTTTAAAAATTTTCACTTTTTCTTTTCTTAATTAATAAATGTCCGAAGAGAGATTCTTTTATTAGAATCTGATCGAGGAAAATTACTAAAAAGGGCATGGATAGAATTATCTAACTTCTTCCTTTGTAGTGAAGAAAATGCATGGATGCCAAATACAAGTCAAGACCTGTTCAGACTATTAAAGATTCAATTTTTAATTTCTATTATTCTAGGAATGGCCTTTTGATCTTGGATCAAAATTATACTAGTTATAGAGAGAGGAAATATTTAATTAGACTTCAACCAATATTGTTAAAAAAATACTTGTTCTAACGACCGTACTGGGTCGTGAAAAAGCTTTTACTTTTTTGTTCATTTTTATAATTCAATAGAAAAATTAAATTCATAAAAAGATGTCAATGAGGTTGTTCTTTACTTCATGAAAATAAATAAATAAATATATGTCTATGGTATATATCTATATATCAATATCTATATATATACTTTGAAAATTATAATTAAAATAAAACATAAAATTGTATAAATGAATTATTAACTATTTAAATGAAAATACAAATTTGTATGTATGTATTAGTATATCGAAAAATATATGGCATGGTTGTGAAGCTTACCTTCAGCCGTTAATGTTGAAATCAGATTCTCAGGCTCTCAGAAAATAAGACACTCAACAATCGAATTTTTAATTTAATTTTTTACTTTTTTATGAATAATTTTTCAGAAATAGAAACACTATTATTTATGAAATTAAAGGTACACGATGTTATAAAATCTCATATTTAAATTTTCTCATATAATATTAAGAGTTGAACCAGTGAGAAACCAAAAAACAAATTGGCTTTATTATTACAAATAAGAGCATAACTTGATCACTTTTTAATAAGAAACAAAATGGAAAATTTTTGAAAATTAAGGATTTTTAATAAAAAGACATTTCATTTTATTCGAAACAATGGTAAGCTAATTAAAAAAAAACGCTGTTTACGATTTTTAATGAAAAAACATTTAATTTGATTCATAACGGGTAAGAGAATGTTAGGGGTTGATTCTGGAGCAAGAGTTAATTGAATCCATCTCTACACAGTCTTAAAGAATTTCTCTCAAAGTTTCCTAATAGAGTCACAAGTGAACTGATTCATTGTCATGTTCATATCATGTTCATAAAGAGTCGAACAACAAATGATTCTCTTGTCATGTTCACTCACCATATAAGGAAGAAATCCATGGAGGGAGAAATTTCAAATATTATATAAAAATTGTGCATTTCTAGATATTAAATCATATTTTATATTCAACCATTTACTTATTTTGCATCAGGTCCTTAGTCAAGACTGTTCAAAGGGGTCCAGTACCACCTAATTCGATTTAATATAATTTTACATTAGATTTTTAAAAAATAATTTTGGGACCTTCGCCCCAAACGGATACTGCTTTGTGTGAGTGAGGGTAGGAATCAGAAATTAAATCTTGTGACTTAAACACCACAGTCCCTGAGATGGAAATCAACCATCTTCCACAATGAATCAGCCAATCAGACCAACTTTTTGTATTTTTAATGCGAATAACTGTTTAGATTTTAGACTCTCTAAGCTTTACATTAAAAAGGGTTAGAGCTTAGAGTTAAGACACTTAATAAAAATTCTTATTATAGAAAATAAGTCCTGATTTGAAATATCATAAAAATAAATTACTTTGACATTTTTCTAAAGAATATAAATAAATCTAAAATTACTTTACTTTTTCAATTTTAAAGCAGGTTAATTTAAACTCACAATCTTCTTTTCTTGCTACGAAACTGTCTATATCAATTAAGAAATTATGTTATTGGATTTTATTAAAATTTATGTTTTGTGATACTGACAAATTTAATGGTGATTAAAGAAAACATCTGCATTGAAAAATGAATGACAGACTCAATTCCTTTTAACCCAGTTGAAATTTACTTTCCAAACAAAGACAAAAAAATCCATTGTGCTTAGTATCTATTCTTTACTTTTTCTTTTTTTTTTTACTTTTTGTCTTCCAACAAAATAGCGTATACATTTGGATCTTAAAAACACTTATTTGAAATCAGTCAATCACTGGAATCCAATTCAGAAAATTGCACATGTCTGTCTCCCTTGTGAACATCTTTAACTTTATTACAATAGAATGGTAAAAAGAAGTAAAAAACGAGGATAGGTAAATGATCGTTCCCTTATATAGGCTTCATTTAAAAAAGAGTATGCTATAAAAAACTTGACGTTGATCAATGAAAGACGGGCAAATAAAAATCTTGAAACGTTTAGCGACAAGATCTCTTGGTATTTCAATATTATCTAAAACTGGGCGATTAAAGATCAAATCTCTTTTCGGAATTATTGTTAACTATCGAATTCTCTTGTCATTTTATATACTCTGTATAATTTAATAGAATCTATTCTATTTGGTACTTCATCTAGTAGTAATTTCCTCGATTAAATTGTTATCTTAAGTTAAATTGAAAAATCTATAAGAGAGATGTCAGCTTAGAGTGTAAAGCTGCTAACTCCTTTTTGATCAAATATGACATATTATACCGTTTGAAAGGAAAAGAGATGCAGTATCGTACAACTAAAACTGCTACTTAAAATTACAATCGTAAGTTGTAGAAAAAAATGTGAAAAATAGTTTTTTCCATAACAACAATATTAAATTTTGTTTGTTTTTCTCTCTCCTGTAAAACTTCCTTATTGTGAGTTAGCTGATTTACTCTCTAAAGCGACAATATGTTAAATTGAAAGTTTTTGTGCCGAGGGTAGCAGAATTTTTATATATTGAAGGAGACAATAAAAGAGTGTGTCTTCTGTTGGAATTATAAATTTTATTATTATTATTAATATATAAAGAGAATTAATGTATGAATTCTGTGAATCAATTGTAATAGACTGATGAAGAGGGCAAAGCCCTTGAAACTATAGTCTCGTTATAAATAAAATTTATAATTCCAGCAGAAGACACACTCTTTTTTGCCCCCTTCAAGAGATATATGTATTTAACTTTTCAAATTAGAGAATTTGTACATATATACCTATCTATGATGTAAATTGAGTCTAAGTATTTAATGAAATTGAAAGAAAAAAAAATGAACATTATTCAAGACTCGTAACTCTTTCTGCAAATTTTTGTGATTTGGTCATTCTTTTGTCAAACGGAGGTTCAGAAAGCTGAAACTTGACATAATGCTACAGCTTAATAATACAAAATTGGCTGACGAATTTCTACTCATTCGCTTTAACTATATATTATAAAGCTATCCATTAGACAAAAACCGGGTAATTTTTCCCGGGATAGGGGGAAGGAGGCATGAATACATTTTTGAAAAAAAAATATCAGAATTTTGTAAACAAATGTAGATGTTTACTCGTATTAATTTAAAATATTGGAATATATGTTTTAAAAGATATTTTATATTAGATGGAAACACATTTAAAATTATTGGCACTTAGATTATTTCGGAAGGGGGGGGGGCTCAGGGTCCAGCATTGGGAATTTTCCTGCTACCCTTTATGAAAATAAGTATTTTTTTACTGAGTTTCTACACTTTTTACCATAAGTTCTGAACCTTAATCAACCCTTTGTTTTTAAATACAAACATTTTGGCTTTATTACTTTTTGTATACGACAGCTATTCTCAACCTGTGAGGTGCAAAATATCTTAAAGGAGAGGGGGAGGGATTGTGTCAGAGGAATGAAATCTAAAAAAAAAAAACAATTGTTTATTGATTCAAAGATAAAAAAAAAAGAAAAAAACGTACATCAACAAACATAAATTTAGGAAGAGAATATTTTATTTTCATTTTTTAGCATGGGGGCTTGGCTGAAATTGAGTGGAAAAAGGGGTGCGCAAATACAAAATCCTTGAGAAACACTCTTATACAATCTTCCATTCTTAAGTTATCGTGATTCGTTGTTTCAATAATGTGGTCCCGGAGGAAGGTTGAGGCTGAAGAGGCGAGGTGGTTTTTATTTCGGATAAAAGTCCCACCCTTAGTAACACAATGTTTCAAACTACAGGGTGATTCACGGTAGATGTTAGGTTAGACTTTTATGGAAAACAGAACGCAGGATTTTTTTGAAAATTTAACACCTTACATTTTCTTACCTGTTCTATCTATCTAAAATATTTTCAGCGTTTTGTTTCCATCGAAAAGTCTTAGCAATTTTTTTTTTTCAAATGGAACTGTGTGTTCCCCATATATTAACACGTTTTGAGAACCACCCTTTTATTAATTTTGCCCTATACCTATCCCTGAGATGAGCAAAGAGAAGCCAAAATAAAAAAAGGTGTAAGACAAGGATGTGTGCTGTCACCCATGATTTTCAACTTATACATAGAAGAAGCGATTAAAGAATTTAAAGACAAAATTGATACAGGTATCGAAATCCAAGGTCAAAAGATCGCTATGTTAAGATTTTCCGATGACATTGCCCTTCTAGGAAGCAATAAAAAAGAATTAGAGGACGCCCTGAATGGAATTAACCAAATCCTAATAGAAGAAATCAAAATGAAAATAAACAAGAATAAAACCAAGGTCCTACCTAGTATGTACAAAAAAAGAACAAACGAGACAGGAATGCATCAAAATTAACCAAGAAAACTTAGAAGGAGTTAAGGAATTCCGCTACCTAAGAAGTAAAATAACATGGGATGGAAGGAGCGAAAACGAAATTAAATCAAGAATTGCCCAAGCAAAAATGGGGTTTAATTCAAAACAAAAACTACTATGCTCCTCCTCAATCAGCTTAGAAAACAGGAAGATGCTATTGAAGACATATGTATGGAGCATAGCCATGTACGGGTGTGAAACCTGGACAATTAGAGAATCGGGGAGAAAGAGATTCGAGGCTTTCGAAATGTGGTGCTACAGAAGAATGATGAATATCAAATGGATGGATAAAATTACAAATGAAGAAGTTCTTGGAAGAATCGGAGAAAGAAGAACCTTGTGGAAGAGTCTGAAGAAGAGAAGAGGTCAGATGATGGGGCACACACTGAGACATCGGGGACTGCTTAGGGATATCTTGGAGGGGGAGGGGGGAGAAGAAAAGGGAAGGGGAAGACCCAGATTAGAATATTTCAACCAAATAATTGGGGATATGGGATGCCAGACATTTAGAGAGGTCAAACAGCTGGCGGGGGACAGAGTCGAGTGGAGACGGATTGTTGCATCAAACCAGTCTTAGGACTGTATACTCAATGATGATGATGATGATGATGATGATGATGATGAGCTATCCCTATCGGGTTACGAGATAAAATATAATTTGTGTTAAATATGGTCCAAAACATGGCCCTAATTAAACTTAAATAAATTAGTGCTCTCAATTTATGAAAAGTTTATATTTTGGTGGTAGTTTAGACAGACCCGAAGTATTTCATTTACTCCGAGAAATCGACTCCATATCATACAGGACCTACTAAAATTACTATTATTTCCGTTATTTATAAAAGGGGTCAAAAGTAAATAAAGTTAATATAGGGGGTGTTCCATTTAAAAAAATAAAGTTGCTAGGACTTTTCGATGGAAGCGAAAACGTCGCAATGCTTAAAATATTTTAGATCGATAGAACAGGTAAGAAAATGTAAGGTGCTAAATTTTCAGAAAAATCCTCCTTTCCGTTTTCCCAAAACGTCTAACCTACCATCGACCGTGAATCACCCTGTATATAGAAACAAAATAGTTCTCGAGATATATATTGCCACTATATAGTTAGTATTTAGTTTGAAATATTGTGTTACTAGGGACACTACCCTGAAGTTCGGATGCTTCTTTTAGTGTCTTTTGAAGATTTTCCACCTCACACGAAAAAAATAAATAATTATCGTGATTCAGAATTCAGACAGGCAAAAAAATCATTCTAGAAAATTATTTTATTTCACAATTGAGGAATATTTTTTTAAATATACAAATGAGCAAAAGAGAAATCTGAAGGCTAGCAACCCTCCTGGTTTGACCCGGAGTCTATGGGTTTGTAAGGTAAATCGCAATCTCCGTGTCTATCGACATGGGAAATTATTTGTAAAGTTTAATTACATTTAGCATACAACTAAAACAAGCAATTAAATATTTAACAGACAAATAAAGCCATTAACCCATTATTAATTAAATAATTTAATTAGTGAGTGCAAGAATCAAAACGTATGGGTACCTTAGCAAAATAAATCCCATTTTCAAGTTTTGTTTCGGATTTTACAGTTGCATTAATCCTAATAAATACTTTCCGAATATTTAACTTAATAGTTTAGAATAACGACTTTCAGCCTTTTATTTTCAAGTACAAAATAACTAATACGTGATCAATTTACCTACCACTTTGTAGGAAGATTAGATTTTCAACTAAAAAGCCTACGGTTCGTTAAGTACAAGGGTTATTATCTTACATTATGGGTAAAAATAAGAACAATTAAAAAAGATTCAGTTTTAATTTTCACTTTATTTATTAAACACAAAATAATTATAATTAAAATTAAATTATGTATTAAATTTAATGAGAAAGGTGAAACTGCATTTGCATCAATTTTGGTTAAATTTAAACGAAGGTTAGGGTTATCATTCATTTTCTCTATATATGTCATGTTGTTCTGGTGCTTTATTCTTCTCATTTTTTTTTATCCTTCTTTGCTGTCATAGGAAAACTTTGGCATTTTCAGGTTCATTACTAAAAACGCAAATCGAGCAATGAAACAATTTTAAAAGAAAATTGCGGCCGAATTAAATTTGATTAATGTTGGGCGTCTCTGTCGCATCTGATCTGTCTTGGAATGAACACATCTCCTCTGTGGCAAAATCTGCAGCAAGGAAGATTGCCTACTTATTTAGGTCCAAGCGATTTTACAAACCCCCACAACTTCTCACCATCTACAAGGGCCAAATCCGCCCCTGTCTCGAATACGGCTCTCATCTATGGAGAGGAGCCTCTAAATATTCTCTTGCTACCCTGGATGCAATTCAGAAACGAGCCGTCGGGCTAATTGACGATTCTACCTCACCAACTCCCTCGACTCGCTGGCTCATCGAAGAAATGTCTCTGCCCTTTCCCTTTTCTATAGATACTATCACGGCAGGTGCTCTGATGAGATAAAATCAATAATTCCCCCCAAAGCATGCTTTGCACGTAGCACGCGTTTTGCCGACTCCCAACACTCTTTCGCGGTCAAATTAGAAAAGTGCCGGACAATTTCATTCGCCAATACATATATCCCCATGACTTCAAGGAACTCGAACTCTCTCCCAGCTTCCATCTTTCCCAGCACCTATAATCTTCAAACCTTCAAAACCGGAGTGCATAGACACCTACGTCTACACCCTCTCACTTAATCAACTTTCCCTTCTCTTCGGTAATGCATGGGTCTTTAAAGATCCATAGGAGCTGCATCTTTACTGGTGCACCCCTTCTTGCATTCGATTGCATTTAAAAAAAAAAAGTTTTTCTTATAGGGAATTTAAATTAGTCAGCAAGCGGGCTTAAGGCCTGTTGTATGTCGGTTGGTAAACTCTTTTTAAACGTTGGCAAAGAGTAAATGGCTATGATGGCCAATCAGATGAAAGTGCCTGTCATCTGATTGGCCATCCCAGCCATTTACGTTTAAAATGAGTTTACCAACCAACATACAACTGGCCCTTAGTGAGTATGCCCACTTTACATTTTTGCTGAGAAAATTTTAAAGTACGCATGCTCAGTGAGCCCGAGTGCAGTGAGAATGAAATAAATCGAAAACGCCATTCGAGTCCGACTAAAAATTTTATTTCTTGTGTAAAAGGAAAAATGGTTTGAGCTTCTACTCTGAAATGTTAACAACCTCAAAAAACTTTATATATTATTACTTAGTAAAATCTTAGTACCTTAGTACCTACCAATTGGGTATATTCTACGTATTTAGATGGTAAGCGTACAATAGGTTGAGAAGCGCTGGTTTAGAAATTACAGGTTTGTGAGAGACCGATAACTATATGTCACCTAGTAGTAAGATTTTTATATTTTAAGGTACAGAATCCTAATAATGCAGTTTTATTTAAATGATTTATTGAGAGTTTAAGTATTAAAAAAAATCAATTAAAATTAAATATGAATTCAAATTTTTTCATATGGATAATTATAATGAAAATGAAAGCGACATTTAACCAAATGACAACTCTTCTACTCGTATAATTATTTGGATAAATCCGATAATCGTACTTTAATGCATTCAAAAAATGGTACTGTTATTTTTTTGAACAGAGTTAATGACGGATGAATTGTTTTAATTTTTTGATCAGCTTATATTTAAATTGTTTTTGTTTTTGTTTTTTTAATGTATAATACTATAAAAGCGTGTCAAAGGATTACGAAAAAAGTTTATTTTTATTTCAACCTCTAGAAAAAAACGACGAAAAGCTATATTATTATATTTTACCGAATTCATTTAATTTAAAATTCTTTAAAACAAATCTCTCGTATCTATTTATATGTATAAGAGAACAATTGGTATGAAAAAAGAAATTGGAAAATTATTTAAATTTTCTAATTTAAAAAATACAAATTTATTTATTATTTTCCACTTTGACGAAGATTTGAAAATAGGAAAAATAAAAATAATTTGTCAGAGTTCCGATTTAAGCTTTCAAAGACTGGATGAAGCCTCTAATGGATTCGAAAGACGCTTGCATTATTTATTTATGCTTTATTTATTATTTAATAGAGTAAAGGGTGTGTAGTTTCACAGTGAATGAAATAAAACTCAAAGAGGTTTATACAAACTCAATATATTTCGGATTATTAGTCCATCATCAGGAGTTTACAAGTTAATACTAATAATGATTGAACGAGTGGTCGCCATACTTGACATTCAAATCATGGTTACCAATATAACAAAATATAACATTCAAATCTTACATACCAACCTAAAACAAGAAAAACACCAATGAAAATTTAAAATTTAAAAATTTGTTTTACAAAGATTTTTCTTTTTTTAATTATAAAATATAAGAAATCTAAGTAAATATGAATATTAATATAAATAAAAATAAAAAAATAAAAATTACAAGTATAAATATAAAGTCTTTTTAGAATTAAATTAGAAAATAAAATTACAAATTTAAGTCATAGACACAAAATTAATTATAAATATCAATTTACAAATAAGCCTAAATAACATATAGAGATGAAGAATTAAGATAAAACATAATAGGGATAAATTAGATGAGATAAATTACAATATACAACAATTTTTGTGGTTATCTCATATATCAAAATGTCATTTATTTTAGAAGACTGAAGGCGCGTGATTTGAATTTAATTTTGATTGTAATTTGGGAAATAGTATATATTTGAGAGAGACTGAGGTTAAGTTTTTTTAATTTTTGTTAATTAGTAGAAATATTATTGTGGAATTTCTAATGTTTCTAATGTCTAACGTCTAATTTCTAATATCAAAAATTAAAAAAACTTAACCTCAGTCTCTCTCAAATATATACTATTTCCCAAATTACAATCAAAATTAAATTCAAATCACACGCCTTCAGTCTTCTAAAATAAATGACATTTTGATATATGAGATAACCACAAAAATTGTTGTATATTGTAATTTATCTCATCTAATTTATCCCTATTATGTTTTATCTTAATTCTTCATCTCTATATGTTATTTAGGCTTATTTGTAAATTGATATTTATAATTAATTTTGTGTCTATGACTTAAATTTGTAATTTTATTTTCTAATTTAATTCTAAAAAGACTTTATATTTATACTTGTAATTTTTATTTTTTTATTTTTATTTATATTAATATTCATATTTACTTAGATTTCTTATATTTACATTTATATATTTTATAATTAAAAAAGAAAAATATTTGTAAAACAAATTTTTTAAATTTTAAATTTTCATTGGTGTTTTTCTTGTGTTAGGTTGGTATGTAAGATTTGAATGTTATATTTTGTTATATTGGTAACCATGATTTGAATGTCAAGAATGGCGACCACTCGTTCAATTATTATTAGTATTAACTTGTAAACTCCTGATGATGGACTAATAATCCGAAATATATTGAGTTTGTATAAACCTCTTTGAGTTTTATTTCATTCACTGTGAAACTACACACCCTTCACTCTATTAACTAACATCATGTTTCACCTAAAACCTACACCACTTTCCATAAGTTTATTTATTATGTTTCTACGGATTTAATAAATTAAAATTATATTATATTAAATTACTGTAGTTACCGGCACAATATCAGAAACAGACTGCCTGAAAATGGTCTGTTTTGGTTCATAGAATCAAAAAACATGTATTTTCCGTGTAGAAAAATTGTAAAGCACTGTCCATAGATTAGAGCCATGAAGATGATCTATTTATTACAAAATCGAAAGCTTGGAGATAAAGAATTAAGCAGTTGCCAGAAAATTGTCATGGGAGGGGGGGAGGGTCAACCCACAAAGCAAAATATTTAGTGGGAATTTTTTTTATTAAAACAAATAGGTACTTCAAGAAATTAAAAAAAAGAACATCATTCTTGATTAAACACATGAAATATATTTGATTACAGTAATTTTGCCATAAGAAACGGTTTATAGTTGCCGTTATTCATCCCATCACCCCTGACCTTGGAGGGGGGTGTTCTGACCCCCTCCCCGTGGCTACGCCCCTGGAATTAAGATATTATTGTATTCGCATTCTCATTAAGAATTTGTTTTCCTGTAGGGTATATGAATTCTCGACAAATGAGACAAATCGGTTGCATAAATCTAAGGGGCTATTAATAAAAAATTTGAAATTGTCCAATGAAAAACAATAAGAAGAAAATCTGGTTTTATTATTATTATCCGAGTTGTGAACAGTTATAAGCATGAATGTTAGTTTACTTTAACCCGAGGGGTTAACCGCAAAATTGAAATTAGGTGTACACGTCTTTGGAATTATGTGGAATTATTTTGTAATTCATTAGATAATGCCCCATTATCTATTGTCTTCTACTTGGAAATGAAAGTGGAAGTGCGAAGTAGGTGTACACGATATTAGGTTGCGGTTCACCCTTCGCTTTAACCTATCCTTTTTTTAATGGATTATGCCCGGGCAATTTGGAGAGGAAATTCACTCTGGCTCACATGTTCTTCTTAGGCCAGAGGTTCCAAACTGTGCGCCGCTGCCTCATCACAGGTATGCCAAGAAGTTTCATAATTAATTGAAGCAAGACATTTGGCCTGACACAAAAACAAAATGATAACCTAAAAATTTATTTATTATTTATTTTTATCTCTTACTTACGATTAGACATACTTTTACTTATAACAATGCAACTACTCTAAATAAGGACAGAGAGAAAATGTATTACCACCAATTGTATAGACCTAATTTGTAAACATCTTATCTGTTTAAGAGGAGGCCCCCTTCTGCGAGGCCAAATAAATAATATATAATAGGGCGCCATGGAAAAATTTTAATTGAAAAAAGGCGCCGGTACTCGGAAAAGTTTGGGAACCCCTGTCTTAGGCTCTTCCATCGAGAAACTTGCGTACTCTGTGTCAAGTCTCCAGAATAACAGCTTGCTATGCGACTTTTAAGATGTTATTTAATTAATTATATTTTCGCAAGTATTTTTAAATTCTGACATCCATGTAAAAACATATTTTTAAAAAAAGTTAATTACCATTATGTAGTTTAATTGAAATGATTTTGTTTTACCGATATGTTTATTCATTGCACCAATCAGCAGATGACAACCTCATTTTACAACTCTCTTTAAGTTCATATTAATTTGACAAATAAAAAAAAAAGAGACCCTAAAATTCACTTTACCATATATCGCCGCCTCAGCCATTTATTACAGAATTAGTTTTGATTTTTAAAATAGAGTATTGCAAACCAATTCAAGATTTAATAAAATCGATATCAATGAATTCGAGGAGATAGGCAACAAGCTCTAAAAGGTTCAGATTCTTGGCACGTCAGATGTTCCTGATGGAACCTGCAAGGGGGCGGAAAATCCGTTCTATACATTACAAGCTCGAAACATGTTATTGATGAGATTAGATTCCGATGAAATTTCAGCAAGAGGCATATGTTGTATCTGATGGCTTGCATGGTATTCTAATTAGTTAAATCCATCATCGTCATCAGTTCTTTGTTAGATTATCATCGGGAAACATATCAAGAAATTCAAAATCAATAGCAGCTTCGGATAGCTTCTTTGATCTCTTGGCTCGTCATTAAAACATTTCCGCCTTATATATTTAAAGATTTAAATATTTCTTTAAATAAATAAATTATTCAAAAAAATTAAAAGAATTCCTTACTTTACGAACATAATATGAGGAAGTATTAAAATGGTGTTTAGAAAATTGTTATTGATGGTTAATTATTTCAAAAATTCTCAATAATCCAGTCAAGTACGAGTCGGATTCGTTTACCGAGGATTCCATTTTATAGCTTCTAAAATACTTGAGATATTACAACTCACAAAACATTTGAAACATTAAATTTATTTGTCGCTGACAAGGAAGAAATGAGTGAATTAGTGGATTTTTTCATAATTTTAAGTTAAGCCATTTCTAAACCTCTAGGTACAAAAATTACCTAAAATCGGCTCCTTTAGAGAACTCTCAGACCATCATTGTAAATCAATATAAATTAAAAATAAAGAAGAAGGAGGGAATAGCCTCCGAAACGTCAATTTTATGAATAAAAAGATAGTGTAAATTATCTTCTTTTTTTTTGGACTGCCTCATCGATATCCACTTAATTAAAAATAAAATTCTGATTCTATTTAAGGAAATGTTTACAGGGATATCGCATACTGAATATGAATCCATTTACCTAGCTGCCAAAGTTTTTAATTTATTTAGATTTCGAGCTACAATGCTCTGACATGAATCGTAATCAATGAGGTTGTCTTCTTTTTAACCGACTTCAAAAAAGGAGGATGTTCTCTATTCGACTGAATTTTTTTTGTGCTTATGTTACCTCATATCTCCGCCAATTGTGAACCGATTTTGAAAAAAAAATTTACATTGGGTTCAGTCTATCTTCCGATTGGTCCCATTTTTCATATGTATTAGACCTTTTTTGTTAGGTTTGTTCAGGCCTAACTTCTTTGTTTATGAACCGTTTTCGATTATTCTTTTTTTATTGGAAAGGGTGTATCTTAGGGATGGTGCCATATTAATTTGGTCAAGTTCTGATGATATGATCACTATTAATAACATCACTAAAAAGAGAAAAATAAAAATAATTTTTAAGAAAAAAATAAAACCTACTATAAAAAAATTAAATGTAACAAATAAAATACACTAAAAGGTATAAAATAATTATTAACTTATTTAGTTACAGCTAAACTACGAAATATTAGCATGAAATTACTTTTTGTAGTCGGTGCCAAACAAACTATACCTATAAGCGAGCGTACCCACCAAACGTACTAAGTAAGATCCGTCGAGTGCGATTCATAAAAGTAATATGTTTGACACCGACTTTAAAAAGTGATTTCGTGTTAATATTTCGTAGTTTGGTTGTAACTAAATAAGGTAATAATTATTTTATACCTTTTAGTGTATTTTATTTGTTGCATTTAATTTTTTTGAAGGCGGTTTTATTTTTTTCTTAAAAAATATTTTTTTAATGCAAATAAACATCCACACACAGACACATAAATATATTTAAATGGGGGCAGAACCAAGAAGGAAATTTAGATTACAAATAAATTAGCTATAAGAAAGAAAATTAATAATATCCATTTTCTTTTCATTAGTTAATTTTCAATAAGTATTTAACTAAAGTTTTTAAGAATCCCTTTGCGTCTAAAGGATGCAGCTGCCCCTGACCAAATCTAGATACGCCTCTATATACATTTATATATAACGAATATAAATATGTATATTGTATATGTATAATTGATTATATTCGTTAATATATTTGGTAAATGTGCATGTTTATTTGTATCAAGCAGAAGACAATCCAATTAATTTCTCTTCATGAATCAACAACTCTGCAACACTCGGCAAATAAAATCTTTTTAATTATAGCTCCGACAGAAAAGCATTGTAGAGACACTAATAGGGTCGCGTTTTACTTTCTAAACGGAACCCTAAAAGTAGAATAAATGTCAAGGACAACGATTTGGTGTCTCATCATTGTTTGTCATTTAGTTTTCAAAGTGAAGTACCGAAAAGAGCGAGTGAGAAGGGAAGAATCTCTCCAAAGTAGGGATGAGGGTGCAGTCGACCCAGAGATCAATACAGAACGAACGCCATAGCCACCGCAACAATCCCCTAAATGTTCCCTCTGTCTCTTTCTTTCCTGTCCCTTTCACCTTTCTCCATCTCTGTCCCCCTCACTTTCGACTGCACTGTGCAGCGTGCACTCAATTGCCAATAGTGACGACGAGTGTCTGCAAATAGACCCTCCCCCTCTCTTCCGACCTCCACCCTTGGGATAGGGATGATATGGATGGTCAGTTGAGCTCTTTTTGTCCCATAAAATGTGAGAAATCACCTCACGTAAATCTCTCTATCTATCGAACCGTATTTTTCTATCTATTTATCTAGATGTCAATATTTTTCTATGGCAAATTTATATTATAAAAATAGCAGAAGCTTGGAATCTAATAATTTTACAACTGACCGAATTTAACCTGTTTTTTATGGTTCCCCAAATAATTTTCAGAAATGGTCTTTCCTTCGCAAAAAGTGATTTTGTTATTCTAATGTTATTCCGCACTTGAAAAGATTTTATTTTGCCGTGAGTAATAGAGGTTTTGATTCTGAGGTTATCCTCTTCTTGATGTAATATATATGTAATTTATTTTTTAGAGCCTAGAGTTTGACCTTCATCATCAATCAGACTTTTTAATTAGAAACATAAAAAATTATAATTTTCTCATTAATATATCAAAGAATGATTAATATATTAACGAGAATTGTTTTGATCGAGATTTTTAAAACAAGATATATATCGCGAGACTACTGTGGTTGAAGCTATTGGAGTCTGCTGAGTCTTAAGTCTGGACCAAGATCGAGAAAAAGATATGATCCATTTAGCTATAATCCAGCATTATTCTGCGTATAGCCCGCATGACACTTGGATGGATCACCGTGTCATGCGGGCTATAAGCAAAATGACGTTGGATTATAGCTCAATGGATCATGATAGTTGGTTAAGCCGCTCTTCGCGTAAAGGAGAGAGACACGGGTTCGAAACCCGTCGGATGCTGTATTTATTTTTCCTTTTCAAATAAAATCAAAAAATGATAAAATAATTTTCTTAATGTAGAATTAACATAAGAAATTGTTTATATATAGTTATATATATATATATATATATATATATATATATATATATATATATATAGATTCATATATATTTATCATAGTATTTAACTTTCGCGGTTCAAATTGCTTAACAAAAATCAAAAATAATTGAGACTTTCAGTTTAAAAAAATCAATTTGTCTAAAAAATGGATCATATCTTTTTCTCTCTCTTGGCCCAAACTTAAATCTCGGCAGACCCCAATAGCTTCAACCGCAGTAGTATCGCGACATATATCTTGTTTTAAAAAGCTCGATCAAAGCAATTCTCGTTAATATATTAATTATTCTATGATATATTAATGCGAAAATTATAAATTTATTTAACTTCATTATTTCAAGTTAGAAATATATAGGTTCTGATATTATTTTCACTTAATATTTGACAAAAATCACCTCTATTTGATTCGCGATTGAATCAAATATAGGAAACATACGATTTATCTGTTCTTTGTCAAATGAATGTATCAATTTCGGGCAAGCCTTTGTCGAGATATGACCATGACGCTTCAACTGCTGAAACTTTCTGTCTTGCTTCTGTTACATCTTCCATGATTGCCTCCGATGTTATATTTGTGTACAAGATTAAGTCCAGCAAGGTGAATTGTTCTGATCTTCAAAATTTGTTTCCAATTCCTAACTCAAATTATGTACTTAGAAATAATAGTTTTTAAGGAATTTGGTGTTGATACTTGTTGAGACATTTTTTATCCAATAATTTACTTAGAAATAGAGTACCATTTTATCCAGAAGTACCATCCAGCCGGCACTCTGAAGCTAATCCAAAATTCAGATTAAGTAGATGTTATAACGATTTATCTAAACAGCTAAAAAACCCCTTGGATTTCTCATTGAATATTAATAAAGTCGCAGTCCTGTTCAAAATGTTGTCCCTACTCTACAAGTAACTATTCTACTATTATATTTCATTATATTAATATTATCTTATATTATTTTTATATTTCTATATTGTTATTTAACATATACTCTATTATTATTATTTTAATGATATTACTTTGTCTATTATTGTTCATGTTGTTTTACTTGATAATTATTGTATTATTTTAATGTATATTAGGCATTTAGCCGTTGAAAATAATAAATGAATGGATTCGTTTTATTAGTAAGCAATCTGGTCACTTTACAAACAAACTATATATATATATAATTAAAATTGATAAAATTGTGAGGTAGGTTTCACAAAAAAATGAAATAAAACAAAATGGAGTTTAGAATTCCATATATTTTGGGTTGTCAGCCCATCTTCAGGGGAGTCAGAGAAGTTCTCCGGCTATATATCGAATTCTAAACTCATTTTTGTTTTATTTCATTTTTTGTGAAACCTACCTCGCAATTTTACCCAATTTTTATTATTATATAAAAATGTTTCTAGAACCAACACCTATCTCCTTAAAAATTACTGTATATATATATATATATATATATATATATGTTTATTTGATTCAAGCACAGGACAACTTCTTTGTTTTTTTTTAATCTACACTGACGGACACAAAACTTTGGCCTCCCCTTAAAACTTGCATAAACATTGTGCTTTTAAAGTATGCATTACTAAGGTCTACGATCAAAGACGAGGGGTGAACCGCAACATAATATTGTGTACACCTACTTCCACTTCCACTTTCATTTCCAAGTAGAAGATAATAGATGAAGGGGCATTATCTAATGAATTCCAAAATAATTCCACATAATTCCAAAGACGTGTACACCTAATTCCAATCGCGGTTCACCCCTCGATCAAAGATGAGCTAATCTTAAAAAAAAATACCAATAGTTTTATTTTATTAAAATAATTGATGAGAGTGCCTTTTACTTAATCCGAGATGTTAAAGATATTTCTAATACGTCAGAAGGATATTGTTTGACTAAAATTTATTAGCTCGCTAATGGTTTACATATCAAATGGGTTTCTCCTCGAATGATAACCCATACATATTTCTGGCAATTGGATTCAATTTCTAGGTTTGTTTTTATTATTATCATTTTTTGTCAAAAATGGAGGAGGAAATCCATCATGAACGACTGGTCAGAATGGATGTTAGCTTCTCGAGATTTTGCTAGAATCCTACATACTAAAGTCTTCTCACTTTCATTAATCACGTCATCAGAAGCTCAGCTAATTAGTTTATTGTGATCGCCCTAATATTGCTTAGTACTGAACTTAAGTCCCGTTTCTTTAACAAGAAGTTAGAGTCTTTTATATCCGCGATATGTCTTCTGTTCCAAGAATAGACTTTCAAATATTTGATATCTCTTGTGACCCAGTGGTTCGCAATTGAAAATGAATGCCTCCTCTTTAAGGAATTTAAAGGTATTTTTTCAAAAAAATTTCTTAAAGTTTTGGTTAATACAATTCTTCTAATTGATTCTCATGTGAGAAAAATTATCTCTAACAACTCTGATCCAGTAGTCAACATCATTTTTATTTTCCTATGGAATTTAATTCTACTAGTATCGGCAAAATTAACGTTTATATATATAGTATATTATAATTCTTTTGAAGGAGACATTAAAAGAGTGTGTCTTCTGCTGGAATTTGAATTTTATTTATTTATAACGAGACTATAGTTTCGTTATAAATAAATAAAATTTATTTGATACAAAATTTTCTCTGGAGAGAGACGGACTGGTAGAACTTTTAATTGAGTGTAATGGAAGGCATTAACACATTTCAAATAAGGTGTAATTTATTGGAATCCACCCTCCTTTCCTTTCAAACCGACGTTTCGGAGGATTCTTCCCTCCTTCTTCAGGGTTTCAAGGGGTCAATGAATGAAACAAATAAAATGTTTCCTTCTTCTCTCCATAGAGGTGTTCAAAACTTTCTTCTTTTTTAGCATTTTTAGAATGCCTTTGCTAAAAAAGAAGAAAGTTTTGAACACTGCTGTGGAGAGAAGAAGGAAACATATTATTTGTTTCATTTATTGACCCCTTGAAACCCTGAAGAAGGAGGAGAGAATCCTCCAAAACGTCGGTTTGAAAGGAAAGGAGGAAGGATTCCAATAAATTACACCTTATTTGATATGTATTATTTTTTCTTTCCTCACTAGCCCTGGGCTGCCTTCCATTACATTCAATTAATAAAAATTTTAATTCCAGCAAAAGACACACTCTTTTATTGTCTCCTTCAATATAAAAAAATTCTTTTGTACTAATATAAAAAGAACAACTCGATCAAAGCAGCGGATAATTCGCCCTAGTTTCAAGATGAAAATTTCAGAATTTATGCTTTTTCTAAATCAAAATATTTAAAGTATTAGTAATCTATGCTTTGTCATGTAAAATAAAAGAATAAAAAAATCTATTAAAAATCATGAGTTTTTGAGGAATAAGGAAAATCCGTAAAATATGTAAATAATACAATATGCAGAGGGAAAGAAGGGAGGAAGGCGTTCGCTGAGGTCATTTGTGACCCCAATTCCCAAAAGCGAATCGCTTTCTCCCTGTCCCTTTGATATCTTGCAATTCAATTACGATTTTACGCATACACTAAAAAAAAAATCATAACTTTATATCAACGGACAATATCTAATCAAAAAATAAAAGATCCCATATGCTTTAAAAAATAAATTGTTCACCTTTAATGGAAGATGAAATTATTGTCGTGGAGTATAGAATATATTACTTTCACTTATATCATATGATATCATATCATTAGATATATGTATATGGTGACTAGATTATAATTTTGGTGTAACGTGAGTCAAAAACTAATCAGAGGTATTAATTAATGAAAGTAAAAAAAAAAAAAAAACATCCCTCTAAATCACTTCTGTAAAAAAAGGTCAATTATAATTTAATTAAGGTTAATTATAGGTACTGTTTGTCCTAAAAAAGTAGTGAAATTTAATGTGCTGCAGAGTTAAATCAACCCATATTAATTCCAGAAAATAGTAGTTTCAATTAAAACGAATGCTTTCAATTTTACATGCCGATCTAGATTCTACATTTTTAACAAAATTTATTTTCTGAAACTCTGCTTTTGAGAATTCTAAGCTATGCCACAAATTTAATTAATTTACCCTAATAATATAATGCGTAAAACTAAAAGCCTCAAGAAAATAATTGCAATGAACAATGTTGAATCTATAAATCTAAATTGACATGTAAAAGAGAAAGCATGAGACTTATTTGAAAGTACACTTTTATCGACTTGCTATTTATTGGTGAAGTTAACTTGGCAGTACATTAAATTTCACTAGTTTTCTCGAGAAAATGCTATTTAATCAAAATTGGCTATTTTTGATAAAAGTATTTTTATGTTTTGTTATTTGATTTCTTTTTTAAAGCTGATATGTGGCATTTTTTGAGTGTGTGTGTGGGGAGGGGGATTAAGGTGGGAAAAATTTGATCTAAACTCAACTTTGATATAAAATTAATTTTTACTTAATGTGAATTTAAACTATTTAAACTTCACACCTTCAGCTTTGAGATTGAAAGATGGAAAAAAATCTTCCTTGATATACGTAAGTGTACCAAACTCTACCAATAGGTATAACAAGTTTTAGCATCATTTTTAGGGTCACATTTACTAGATGTGAATTTACCCATTCGTTTTAGAGGTTGAAAGAGAGAAAATCCTTTTTCCGATTTTTACTTTTATAACTGTTCCAAACTCTATCATACAAAATTTCAGCATCATGGAGTCTCTGAAAATACTCTACATTTTTATAGAGAGTGACTGAATGAGTAACGCAATAGTTTTTAATAACATTCTATAACTTGGACAGTATGAGCATCAGATATGTGACAATTTGTGATTTAGTTAATCTTATAGAGTTGTAGTGATGAAATAATTTTCAGCCATGATAACGTTTTGATTGCCAAGTAATAGAACATTTAAAATCGCTTAGAGAAAAAAGAGTCCCAAAGAAATCAGAAAAAATTGTCATCTATTAGATCCAAGAATGGATTATTTTAAATTATATTATATCTTGCTAAATGGGCATGTTTCTTGAAGCGAAATATTAACTAAAAAAAAGTCACTAATTTTGTCACACGGGTTCGATTCCTTACTATGACTGAATACACCCCTACTGATACATAAATAAAAATTATCCATTACAGTTTCTTATGTTTTCATAAAATTGGGAATCTCTTTTCCTGAAAAGGTCATGCATAAATAATCTCCTTATGCTCTCTCTCATCAATTAAAAGGCTGAGGGTTAAAAAGACAAGTCCAGACCAGTTTTGGTCGAATAAAAATTATTACTAAATTCTGTTATTCGAAAAATGCCCTTACTTGAACTAGTACGAGGCTCTTAAGATATAAAAGGAAATTAAAGAAATAATCAATTGCAAGTGGATTAATTTTTATCTAATTAAAATAAATTGAGGAGAAAACCTGATTTACAAGTCAGGAACTTAAAAACGGTTGTTAAGTAATTTTAAAATAAGTGTTTTTCGGTTAAGTTTGAATAAATCTAGTTCGTCTCATTACTTCGGTTAGGATTTTCAGGCGTTAAGACGGGACGAACCTCATATTCTAATCGAACATCCGAGCCGAACTGAACCGATGCAATCGTTAATCAGTCAGAGAATACTATTATTTAAAAAATGCACGTGGATATCTATCTATTGGTTTATTTTTTATCATAAAAAATAGTTGCAGTGACTGACTCTTCGATACATCTCACCAAAAAAAAAAAAAAAAACTTTTGAACAAATATATTTACAACTCCTAAGGGGATGAATCTTTCTGATAAGTAATATAAAATTATTTTCTAGTAAAATTTTTGAATTTTGACTTTAAAAATTTAGATTCTTTCTTAATATTTTTTTATAATTAGGGTATTTTTTCATTAAACTACCTTATAATACTATTATTAAAAACACATCGATATCTCTATTAGGTTATTTTTTATCATAGAAAGCAGGTGTAGCCACTCTTTATCTAGATTGCAGATGGTTCTTAAAATATTCCCACTAAATTGGAGTTGTTATCGTCCATGTTGAACATTTTTCTTATGTGTCTGGTTATTGGACACTTGACTTGAAATAAATTGGAAGTTAAATTTTTAAAATGTTGCTACGTTTCGCAGTATGTTTTTCTGCTTCCTCAGGCAATTTTTAAACTTAACCTCCTCGTAATAAGTAATCTATAGTTTATTAGACCATATGTCGAATACAATTAAAATATGATATTGACTCCATGAAAAACATTTATAATTGAAGAAAGACTGATGATGAAGACCAAGTCTTCGAAACTATAGTCTCAAACAAATAAATAATATATATACAGATATATCATCTTGATATATATGTGTATAAGTTTATTTGCATCAAGCAGAGGACAACCTCTTTGTTTCTCTTTGTACAATTAAAACAATTATCACAGCAAAACAATGACATCCTTTTCTTTTATCTCTTAAAAAAAAAAAAAAATTGTCTACAAGTCTTAACTGATACAGATAATATTATATATTTTTTAATAATGTAATCTGTATCAGTTAAGCCTTGTAAACGATAGTGTTTTTTAAAAAATAGTAAAAAAAGGAATGGATGTCATTGTTTTGCTGTGATAATTGTTTTAATTGTGGTTTGACGTATGGTCTAATGAACTATATATTACTTAATACAAGGTCAAGTTTAAAAATTGTCTGATGAAGCAGAAAAACATACTACAAAACCTAGCAACATTTTAAAAATTTAACTTCCAATTTATTTTAAGTCCAAGTACCCAATAACCAGACACATAAGAAAAAATCCCCTAATACTGTTTCTATCGAAGATTGTAATTTGATCTTTGCGACCTCTTTAAAAGTTTTTATCCCGAGAAAGGATAAAAATCAATCCGGTATTTTTCTTTTTAAGATTCGATTGAAAATAAATCCTTTACTGATTTTCATATCAAAATGCTTATTTTCAAAAAATCCTACGAAGACAGAGAAAGAGAGACTAAGGAAAAAAGAAAGAGATCGAAAAGAGCGAGAGAGATAAGTCTTTTTAAATGTTAGAAGATAAGAATATCAAAAACGCATCTGGCTACATTTAAAAAGATAAAGCTCCTTTATATCTGACTTTAATATTCGATAATCCATCAATAATTGAATTACAAATCGACCACAAAGGAAATAAACTGCAACGGATCGTTGCTAAACTTTATCCAAATTCATTTGAAATATTTAATATGTTTATTCCTTTATTATTAATCAGATATCACTTGTGATTTGCAGTTCATGTTGACTTTAATTCAAAAATAATGATCGATTCTAATTTAATAGTCGAAGAATAACCATTGTACATTGGATTTTTGACGTTTCGATTATTATTGGTAACCATTGCTGAAGACATGGAGGAATCGACTTAAAATCAAAAATAACAATCGATTCTTATCTATTACTAGATGAATAACCTTATTGCATTCCATATTTGATATTTTGACTATTAATGGCAACCTCTACTGAAAACGTGGAAGAATCGACTTAAAATCAAAAAGACTAAATTCTTTTATGGCAAACAACTCAAGCTTATAAAATTTCCTCCTAAATATTTAGCATTTCACAGAGAGAAGCCTATCCATTCTTCCTTAAGTTAGGTTTAATGAGCTATATTAAAACGATCAAATGAATAAATTTTAAAGAATTTAAAAATGTACTATCTCACTCTAGAGTAAAGTACTTTAAAATATAATTTTACTAAAAACTTTATTTAACCTTTTTTGTGGTCCCCAAGGTACTTAATTAGGATATTAAATTTCATCAAAATTGGTTAAGTGATTTTCAAGATATTTAGAAAAAACTAAAAAAGTACCGAAATAAAGTACTAATGTTTGTCGACCGATATGTACCAAAAACTAATCAGCGCTTCATTTTGTTAAAGTAATGTTAGGTTTTCAATTTCATTTCAATCGGTGTAACGGTGTGGAAAAAATCGTGGGCCAAAAAAACGATAACATACATCCATCCATACATCCGCACGCACTAAATGAAAAAATGGCACTTTTTGGCCTCTCGACGAGACCCCATGTAATTTTTGGCAAATCCCTCACGTGCTAAAATTCAACCTAATTGAATAGTACAATTTGTGACTATAATTGAGTCCATGGGTTCCGTAGTCTTTACCTGAGGACCCTTTGAAGCCACGCTTGCCCCGAGAGCGATTACAATACTTTACCCATGCTTTGCATTGGATAAAGTAAAAATTTTGTTTTCTTTCAAATTTATTAATTTTTTTTTTTTCATATTTGGAAAACAAACAAAATGATTGTCGAAATTGAATCTTAAACACAGAGAAAAAAGTTCACAAAGCGTCCCGCTTTCTTTGTAACGATTTTTTTTTCAAATTGAATATTGACATTGTCCTCGCTTGTTTTTTGCCCATTTTATATACTCAGCTATTCATCCTTTCTAAAATTAAATCAATAAGCCCTCTAAACCTTCGATGACATGGTCATAATTATTTTATCGAAAGAGAAAAAAGTAAAAGGCTAACAGCAATTTTTAATTAAATTTATTTTATTTTACTCTAATCATTTTTATTGCCATCGTTTTACAATCAAATTACATTTTTCACATTTTTTATTAGTATATTTGATTAATAATGGATATTTATTTTTAGAATTATTTCAGAGGTATTTTTTTACCAATTTGAGGCTAGGTTATATACTTGAATTTTTGAATAAAATAAAAAATTGAAAAAAATACTTTATTTTTTTTATTTTATTCTTTATTTTCAATAAAAAATCATGTTCATAAGTGAACGTTTCTCATGACGGTATGTTCGCACTTTATTAAAAAAAATATCATTAAAACCAATTTTATAGAGTTTTCCAAAACTTAAATGATTATATAATTTGTATTCTTTAAACTTGAAAGGCTGCTTGTCTCACAATTGAAATAATTTTAATAATTTGATAATTTATTTATTTTTTATATTTATTGTTTTAAGAGTTTTGGTCAACACTGGTTGACCATATTCACTTGTAAATATATTTAATTTAATTATAATTAGTTTAATAAATTTAATTAATATCTATGAAAAACAAATGAAGAATGAGATGTTTGTAGAGACTAAAAATATATTTATTACTGAATATTGTCAACCAGTGGTGACCTAGATTGTTAAATGAATAAATAAATAAATAAGATTGGAGTAATTTTTGGAGACGGACTGATAAGTGAAGTTGAGCGGATATTGATAGGGCAGTCCAAAAAAAGAAGATAATTTATACTATATTTTTATTTTTATTCAAAAACCGACGTTTCGGAGAACTTCTGGAAATTTTCAAATTAAAAAAGAGAAAAATGTATGTATATAATTTATTTGTTTGAGACTATAGTTTCGAACATTTGACCTTCATCATCAGTCCTTTTAATTATAAATATTTTATCTATTATTTCTCATTAAGTCAATTATCCGATTGGATATAGAAAATTCATTTTGTTGTTATAGCAAGCCAGCTACATAAACTAGTATTTCTTCCAATATTATAAAAATAAAAATTAATAGATAATTAAACATTATATTTTGGAGAACTAAAGTCTATAATTATAATATAAGTAAATATATGAATATTTTGCTCATGGAGGGGGGAGGGGGCGGGAAATTGAGATCTGTTCATTTTACTATATAATTTTAATTTTTAAAATAACGTACAATTAAGTTTTCCCAGTCATTGTCTACTTATTATTATATTTTTTTAAGTTTTACTTACCTGTTATTTGAAAATTATGTTTTCGTCTGCAGAGGAGACCTAGCCTCGCCAGCGCTGACTATTTAGTTGCCGAAGCGCAAGGGAGAATTGACTAGAAAAAAGATACAATAAATAATCAATTGAAGGGTTGAAAATACCATTGTAATAAATTCGAGAGGTGCATAAAAAGTTGTTTTACATATTAATTGGGCTGTGCCTACGTACCAGGCTTAAGCTTTCTAGTTCAATCAATTGACTGCTAAAAAATTTCCTAAAAATTAGAAGAAAACGTATCCACAATTTTTATTGTTTATTCTTTTTTTTACAACATTTAAAATGTCTTTATGCATTTTTCATTTTAAATAAGTTTATTGTAAATCATAATGTAACAAATAATGCTATAATTATTCAATTAAGTTGAAATTCTCATCAAATTGTGGTGTGTCGCGAAAACTAAATTAGTTTTAAAATATGTCGCTAAACTAAAAAAACAAGTTTGGAAAATTCACCAAATCTATTTAATAAAGATGTATATTTTTTAATACATTTAAATCTAATACTTCTAGAAGAGCTGATCAAAAAAGACTTATTGCTGCTATGTTTAATTGTGAGATAATTTTAATTGCTTTGTTGGGAGTAACAAAAATAAATCTTTTTTTTTTTATTTCTAATCCCTTTGCCCTGTAACCTCTTCATAAGAAAAAAGTAATTGGCCCTGCTGATGCCAATTAGTACGGCCAAATAAGAATCAGCGGAAAGAGCGAGGGCGAAGCTCGTTATATTGTATATGCGATCGCAAAGAAATCAGAAACACAGAGACATAATTATACTTTTTATCGATATAAAATCTCATTTTAATACAACATATACTTATTATCATTTTTCTAATGAGATATTTAAAAAAAATGTAAACAAGTAGTGATTTTTATCCAACATTATCCATCGAAGCAATTTATTGAAATACAGTGATACCTCGAGATACGAGTTTAATTAGTTCCATAACCTTGCAAACATAATAAAACAGAATGTAAAGTAAAAAAAAACTGGTTTTATAAAGTGTACATACATATTTGTATTTTGGTCACTTAAATGCAACTTACCCACAACTTAAATGCTACTGTGTGCTTAATTTTAGTCACTGGTTTTCTCTTCACTGGTATTTGCCTTTTTCGCCGGATTTAAAAGAAAATCTGTCCAAGGAGGTTTGTTTCTTCATCCCTTTCAGAATGCTACGGAAATGAGTTAGGCAAGTGTCATTAAATAGCTCCGATGCACTATCAGTTGCGGTTGTTTCTTTTCCACGAACTGTGAAACTCTCTCCCACTTGTAAAGATAACCTACTCGACCTCTGGCTCTTCCGCGAAACCAATTTCTTGCAGAACCCCCGAATGCTGCTGCGACTGTAACTTTGTTGTAACTGTTTACCCACTGCACAAAGAACTGCCTAGTGACCCATGCCTTCGGTTTGCCCTCCACATAACTTGCAGTTTTTCTTTTAAAATCTTATGTGACTTAAAGGCTCTGGGGTTTTCCGAATGGTATACAAGCAGATGCTTTATCTTGCATTCGCCACTCGAATTGGCGCACAGTGCGAGAGTTAGTCTATCCTTCATGGGTTTGTGGCCTGGCTTTATCTTCTCCTCTGCCGATATTTAAGTCCTATTCGGCATCTTCTTCCAGAAAAGTCCTGTTTCGTCACAGTTGAAGACTTGCTGGGGGATGTATCCATTGGCTTCTATCAGTTTCGGAAAAAGTTTCGCAGGTGGCCGTTCCTCGTATCTCAAATGTCGCTCGTATTTCAAAGCAAAACTTCGCTCGCTCGACAGCTCGTATCTCAAATAACTCGTATGTTAGGGCACTCGTATCTCGAGGTACCACTGTATACTTATATCGCATGTAGAATTACGCAAATACACCATTCCTGAAATCTATTGGCAGAAAGCTATCAGAATAACAAAATCTAATAAATAATAGTATTACATCCCTGTTAACTAGATCCCGGTTGATGATTTTCCACAATGTCAATGTAAAAACACCATTAACAGTATTAATAATTAATTTATGGATACCTCTGTAAATTCACTAGTCTTCTAGCGAGGGAGAAAAAACGATGACTGGGATCCATTACGCTCTCAGGTTTTCTTCTGGAATGACTTCACAACCACTTGAAAACGATTTCGAAATTAGATGTCAAAATATTATGAATTTTAATCTCAAAAAAAAAAATGTTGAAACTAGGTGATTTCAGCTGAAACTTCTCTTTTGAAATACACATTTATATATATAGTACCTAAATCGCTCTTTGGAAATAAGACAGTGCCAGCTTAAAAATGGTTATTTTTACAGAAAGTAGGTACACTTTAAAATTTGAACCTAAATCTAAAATCTACAAAATTACATTAAAACTTAAGAATGCGATTGATACAAGAATACAGTAGTTTGGCGTTTACTTGATTAATTATATTAGTTTATAAGATCATTATTGAGCGGTAACAACTATTGTTTTTGTATCAATCGTAGTATCAATAGCTAGAGGCGCTCGATATCAGTGAATAACAAACATATTTTTATAAGAGAAACCAATAGCTGTCTATGTCTATCAATATATGTCATGAATTTGCACTACCATATTAATTCTATACCTATATCTTGAATAGATGTAACATTTATTGTGATTTTCAAAAACTCTCAGTTATATATAGCAACTTTTTCAACAAAGAATATTTAGTTATTAAATCAAACAAATTTTTAACAATAAATTCAAGAGCTTGAAAAGCCTCATTTAAAGAGAAGAAACAACGCTGTTGAATTTGTTTTTGTTTTGATTTTTTTACGAGAAGTACTTAAGAGCTCATATTTAAAATTTAAAACAAATGGTTATAAATACTATCATACTATGAAAATGTTATTTTTTATTAGAAGCTTTCAAAAAGCTGTGGAAGTGTTAAATTTATGAAATTTAAAAATAGATTAGGTTATTACATAGATTAGAACTCAAAAAACTGCATAAAATAATTGCTTGTATCCTAAAAAACCACCGTTTTTATTTAAGTATGCAGTTTAATTAAAAATATGTAATAAAAAGTCTTAAAAATAGTACAATACCTAATATATACAATATGCTCAGAGACTAAGCGGCATCTTGTAAATTTATTGAAATGGCAAATTACATATTTTCTTTTACTTATAGTGTGAAACCCTCCCCTCATAAATCCTTTTTATTTAAGTTAATGTCTTATATTAATTTTTTTTTTTATTTCAGGTAAATCATCAATCTTCTATTTACTTTTATAACATCGCCTAAAGTAGGTAAGTTTTATTTTTATATAATGATTAAAAGGTGTTTTTATTTATTATTTTTTTTACTCTTGAAAAAATTCAAGTTTTATGGTAGGTAATTTCGTCAATATTAAATTTACTTTAGAAAAAATAAATTTAAAGTCAAACTCATGATTTAATACAAAAAATCAAAAAGTAAAAAGAATTTGTTGCTGTGAAAGAAAAAACGTCACTAATAATAAAATGTAATGTTCTAAAATCTAAAATATTGATTCACGTGTTGTTAAGTAGTTATTTTATTTTTCCTCATTGTGAAATACAACCAACTCCAACCTAATATAATTTTAAAAATGTTTCCGTATAAACCCACACCATTTTCGCTAAGTTGTGTTAAGTAGCTAGATCAGGGGTGTCCAACCTTTTGGCTTACATGGGCCATATTTGAAGAAAATTGTCTTGGATCGAGGATAAAATATTATCTATAATTCTATTGATTTTGTTATTCAGCAAAGATAGTTAATAATGTAGAAATAAGAACTTTATTATTTTTTTAGCTCATAGTGAGCTTCTAATTTTGCTTTTCTTAAATTTCATACTTGAAGATAGCTTCTCGTATATGTAGGTAAATACATATCTACATACTTACAAAAAGTGAAATCATGTATTAGTATTTACAAAGAGATGTATTAGTATTTGTTTATATTTTTTCCTGGCTAGATAATTAATATAAAATTCTAATAAATAGACAATATTCAATTTTTCTTTAACATCGGTATCTAATTGTTGTTCTAGAACATTCAATCAGAAAGTTTGCAAGTAGAAAATTTATTTTTAATTAAAATGGAGTGAAAAGTAGACTAAAATGATGATTATTTTTTTTGGAAATCTTGAAATCTAGTTCCAGATTCATTATTTTAAAAATAGCACTTTTATTTTTCGGAAACTTCACAGTAAAATTTCAGATTTATTATTTAAAGAAAAAAAAATTATCAGGCCGAATTGTTGTGTGTTTTCCAGTATCTAGAATTACATATAAATCTCAATGTTTTAAGTAATTTAATGACTTTAAATTTGGCTACGGGTTGGACAAGCTCTGGTAAACCAATTTAAATCAAATGGGATTAAAAAAGGTTATGAGGAATGAGAATTTATTTTTTAAAAGGGTCAAAGATATAATAATACATTATCTATTGACATGTAAGAATGTCCAAAGATCTAAAAGACAAATCTTGGCAAGTTTTAGTCCAAAAGAGAAATTATCAATCAATTGTGATTGTTCTAGAAAACCCCAATTCCTTGTCTTCTCTTGTACTAGAATGATAACTATAGACTTGGTTAGTGTCGTAGCATATAAATTACTGAAATAATAAATATTTTAGAAAATGAAAATATGAGAAGAAGAAGAATTTTTAAATATTCTAATCTTTATTATTTTTTTTATCTTCTATAGTTGAGCTTATTTATAATTTTGCTTTTAGTGAATTTTATTCTTGAATAAAGCTTCAAATATTGTACAAATGTAAATTCATATTTTGAAAAAGGGAATAAATATATCTCTACATATAAATCTCAATGTTTTAAGGAAGTATATGATTATATGTTGGGCCACACTCATTGTAGTGCTGGTTCGCATGCGGCCCGCGGGCCACGAGTTAGACAGCTCTGACCTAGATACACTTTTGAGATGAGTATTTAGATATTTGAAAAATTCGTATCTGTATCTAGGTTCAACGTAATCAATTTAAAAAAATATGCAATAAATATTTCCGATTACTAGGTTCAGAAATAATATTATTTTTGAAACTTACCTAGTAATTTATATTTTTTCAATTTTAATTTTATTAAATATGTTTCACCTCAAACCTACACAATTCTCCCTGAACAAAATTATCAATCCTGCATGAATTTATAATTTCTCATCTTCGAAAGGATGCCCGGTTTAATCTTGATCTTTAATTTGGAATGATTCCTCATAATAATAAATCTTTTTTTTTTTTTTTTTTTTTTTTTAAAGAAAAAAAACTTTAGTTTTCTTTGTTCTTGCGAAACCCATTTAGTAACAAACCGACTCGGTTGGTTTTCTCGCCATGTGAAATATGGAATCCGACACAGAAGGTTGCCTTCGAGACATAAACTGCTGATTTATTCGCATTCGTTTGACCCCACACACGCGAGCCTTGGCTCTCTCACGAGATATGTTGGCAAACTCATTGCTAGGCAAATTCGAAGGGGGCGGCATTGCGGATAATTCAGCTTCTATTCTAGTACTAGATATACAGGGTGTTTCACACAAATATCCCCTTAAAAATTTCCTATTTGTAATCGGAATTTATTTCCAAAAATTTGTATAAGGTCTTCTATACACATTTTAATAAATATATTTTATTTCTCGTGATTCCGGATGTTGTATATTACCATATATAATTATTAAAAGTCCATTTTCATTTAAACCGTACATAGTTTATTATAACTATTTAGCGATCACAAGAAAAATAGTACAAAAACTACATACACACTATAATATTAATTTCACCAGAAGTTGATGTACCATATAATAGTTAAATTTTTTTTAAACCACAAATAATTAATTAAAATTATATATTAATCACACCACAAATATAATATACGACGATTCGATAAAGTAATTCTTCTAAACCTTGTAGTTGTATTGCATTATTTGTTAATATCTTATAATTGTAAAAATATTAAATAAAGTTTGTTTTTTTTAGTAGAAATGGATATGCTATGTAATAACAATCTGCGAAGCTTAGATTCATCTACCTGAACAGAGAATAATACGATTTTTCATTTTTTGGAAAATGGCTTCATACTCTAAAACTTATATCTATAATTCCAAGTTTGTATCTTATTTAATTTTTGAGCTAAATTTTTCTGACAAATGTAGATATAGAGACAAACATACATACATATGGACAGACAGACATTGTATCGATACTACTCGTATTAGGGTCCCGTTTTATTTTTGAACTGTACCTTAAAAATAAATTTTTTGATATTACAATATAAGATTGTTAAATCAATCTGTAATGAAAACGAGTTCTACATCAATGCCTATATTAAGGAAATGTTGCTTTTACGTGTTTACAATTTTCAAATTTTATTCACCATACTTAAATAAGTTTATAGATTGTGATAAAAACTTGAACTTAATGTAGATATTTTAACAAAATGGTTTTATTAGAGAATTATTATTGGTAATCATAGATTGTAATTTCAATAAATATTTTTTTCTCCAATAGTACAAAAATTAAAGTGTTCAGTTTTAAATAAAATTAACAAATTAATAGGTGTTTTGTCATTCCATGTTCTCTCGAATTTTGAATCTCTTCAAAATTCGAAACACTCAACGACCTTTATTTAAATTATATGGCATGGCTATATGTTTAAATTTAGAATCACAATATCGCGAAATTTTACAAATTAAGATAACAAACTTTGAGTAAAATATTTTACGCGTTTGCATATGTCAGAGAGGTTCGTATCCCGCAGGTGAGCCAGGTGGCCCGGATTGCTGTTACTGGCACTCGGGTTCGATTTCCGAGGGGGTGAAAAACAACCCCTCTGACATATAATTAAAAATATTCCATTCCATCGGATTTAATAGATGACACCATCTTATGATTTTCTAGTAAATTTGAATCTATTACTATCGGCAAATTAATATCTTTCATGAAAATTATAAATTATAAAGTGTACAATTTTATGATAGAAATATTAAATTAAAAAAAAGTATTTTAATAATACTAAAATTCAAATTATACGAAAATCCTTATTACAAATAGGGGTGCCAAAACGTTTAATAGTTCATTACTGTGAAACACCCTGTATTTTGTAATTGCTTTCCTAACTTGAATCAATATATTGCTTATTAATTCCTGGGGTTTGCTGTTAGCGGCCGCCGTAAGTGAGTCTCTTAATAGAATAATAAAATCGAAATCAAACTTTATAGAATGGCTGAAGATTTTGTCTTAAGGATGTATGATATCCTTCTCAAAATAGAGAAAATTAATTGAAATTTCTATAAATTATTCATAAACATATCATGGAATTCTTAGTAAACTTCTAGAAAAGAGTATTGAAAAAAAAACTTACATTATTTAGCAAAATCAATATGAATTGTAAAAAGCCGATGATTGCAAATTCTCTGAAAATTTCATTAATAAAATGGAGAAAAAAGTAAAAAGTTTTAAACCCACATGTTTACTAATTAATAAAGAAAGTGAAAACTTTCCCAAGGTGCCATAATAATTAATAATACACTTAAATATAGATTCTTAATTAAATCACTCATTATAAATAAATATGATATCGAAACCGGGTGCGAAAATAATATTTTGACATAAGAACGAACATTCTAAATCGTTTCGTTTAAAGTTATCATGAAATCCGAACACAGAGACTCACAGGAAAAAATCATGTTTGAAAATAATTTTCTTCTTCACGTTTGAGACATTTTTAAGCACAATGAGGAAATATATATATTTTTACTTTATCCAATGCGAAGCATGGGAGAAAGTATTGCAATCGGTCGCGCGGCAAGCGCGACTTCAAAGGTTCCTCAGGTAAAGACTACGGAACCCATGGACTTAATTAAGGTCACAAATTGAAGTATTCAATGAGATTGAATTTTAGCACGTGACGGTTTTGCCAAAAATTACCTTGAATTTCGACGAAAGGCCAAAAAGTGCCATTTTTTTTGGAAGTGCGTGCGGATGGATGGATGTTATCGTTGTTTTCGTCCACGATTTTTTCCACACCTTTGGACCGATTGAAATGAAATTGAAAACCTACCATTAGTAAAACAAAATGATTAGTTTTTGGTACATATCGGCCCACAAACATTAGTATTATACAACATTATTTATTTCAAGTACTTTTTTAGCTTTTTCTAAATATCTTTAAAATGACTTAACCAATTTTGATGAAATTTAATATCCTAATTAAGTACCTTGGGGCCAACAAAAAAGGTTAACTAAAGTTTTTAGTAAAATTATATTTTAAAGTACTTTACTCTAAACTAAGATTTTTAAATTCTCAAGTTTGAGTTGTTTGCCATAAAAGAATTTAGTCTTTTTGATTTTAAGTCGATTCTTCCACGTTTTCAGTAGAGGTTGCCATTAATAGTCAAAACATCAAAAATGGAATGCAATAAGGTTATTCCTCTAGTATTAGATAAGAATTGATCGTTATTTTTTATTTTAAGCCGTTTCCTCCATGTCTTCATCAATGGTTACCAATAATAATCGAAGCGTCAAAAATCTAATGTAATATTGTTATTCCTCGAGTATTATATGAGAATCGATGGCTATTTTTGATTTTAAGTCGATTCCTCCATGTCTTCAGCAATGGTTACTAATAATAACCGAAACGTCAAAAATCCAATGTAGAATGGTTATTCCTCGACTATTAAATGAGATTCGATCATTATTTTTGAATTAAAGTCAATATGAACTGCAAATTGCAAGTGATATCTGATTAATAATAAAGGAATAAACATATTATTTTTTTATTGTTAAAGGATAAATAATTAATATATTCAGTACTCACCAAGCCAGCAAAACATATTAACATTTCAAATGAATTCGGATAAAGTTTAGCAACGATCCGTTGCAGTTTATTTTTATTTACTTGAATTTAATACTAGGACGACCTGACAGGCAGACACACGTAAAATCTACCACCCTTTTTCTGAGAATCAACAATTTAACTATCAATTTTGTTGTTGATTGTGTATTATGTACTTTATATTATAGTTTATTTTTAATCAAAAAATGAGCCCGATATTAGAGACCGCTCCAGGCTGGTCAGTGTAAAAGGGTCAATGACACATGAATGTATAATGTATATTTAGTCATTTAGAACCCTGAAGTAAGGAAGCACTTCCTACACATTTGGTGAAAAAAATGTGATGTGGCCATCTCATGACTTTACCAAACACCTGCCCTCCTCCCCCCTGGTAATTTTGGAGCTCTCAATTTTGCATTGAGAGTTTCCTAAAGCTTTAAATGCTAATTGTGCAAAATTTCGTCTAAATCAAAAACGATTCGAATTTTTAAAAACCTCCCCTCTCCCTCTTATTTTTAGCCCAATTTCAATCAAATTCTAATCAAATCTTCATCTCAATATAATATATTTTCAAATTTTGAAACAAATAAATTTAAATGAAATAAAAAAGAAAAATTTAATATTTTGTGGCGTGGTTTTGCAGGGTCTTCTTTCAAAACAGGGATGGGCAAATTTCAATTTTTTTGAAATTTAAATACCAATTAAATATAATCATTAATCAGATAGAATATCGCTGAACTACATACGGAGTTTCTAACTTTTGATAAATGTAAGATGTGGCCATCTCATGACTTTACAATACACCTGGCCCTCCTTCCCCTTAGGTTATTTCAAGAATCTGATTTTTTCATGGATAGTTTCTTAAGTCCTTAAAGGGGCTAAATTTAGACCAAATCGGACAGAGTTCAAATTTTTAAGAATCCTCCTCCCCTAATTTTTGGTTCCATTTCAAACAAAATCTAAATCTAATCAGCTCTTTATCTATAAATATAAAATTTCATAAGACGTCCAATGGTTTTTGAGCTAGAACTCAAACAATTTTTGCTAACAAATGCACTGACATAATCACTAACTACAAGAAATTTTGAAAAAATCATTTGTATTTCTTAAAATATTAATTTTTCGATGTTCACTATACAAAGCCTTCTTGTAGACCGAGGAGTGAACCGCGATTGGAATTAGGTGTACACGTCTTTGGAATTATGTGGAATTATTTTGAAATTCATTAGTTAAAGCCCCTTCATCTATTGTCTTCTACTCGGAAATGAAAGTGGAAGTTGAAGCAGGTGTACACGATTTTAGGTCGCGGTTCACCCCTCGTTGTAGACCGAAACGCAATGAATTCGTTCATTTTTTTTTCTCTTAATAATTCAGCTATTTTTGAGATACTGCATAAATAGGCAGCAAAAAAAGAAGAAAAAACTTTTCATCCACGTTTACAATACGGTATGATATGGTAAAGTAAAAGATTGAAGTGACACTCGAGTAAAGTCTTTTATTCGAAAATATTAGTGGTTTCATTACCGTGGGCTGACGGCATAATTTAATTTCAAGTAAATTTTTAAATGAATATCTATTTAGCAGTTGAATTGAAAAAAAATCTAGTTTATAAATACGGTTTCTTGACATAGATTCATATGTAAATCATTTCTAAATGACGTCATTTATGGAAATGACAAGAGGCGGCTGGTTTGATGGTTCCATTAGTGAGCAAGGAGGTAGGCGAAGAACGAACCAGCTCCCTTAATTCATTTGCAGATAATCACTCCCAACACTCCCAACTCCCTCCAAGTCTCTTAGAATATGCGTCTGGCAGATTCCAGCCACCCTCCTTTTAAGGGCGCTCTGTCAAGTTCAGCAACGCTTGAGAAAAATAGTACTCCGTACGTCTTTTCTGACAGATGTCTGCATGAACTAAAAGTATATAACGATGAGACTTCGTCATTTCCAGTACAATTAGACGCAGCAGGCAGTTGAGTTGAGACGCCGTCTTCATTTCAGATCCACTCATTGCACAAAGCTTTTGTAGTGACGGTTGTTGACTAGATCAAGAGGATCTGTTAAAGCAATAAAATGTTATTCCTTCATACTATTTATTTTTGATTTAACTTTAATAACGTAATTTCGAAGGATTTCGTTTTAGATCTAATTATTTATCTTAAATTAAAAGTTTTTTTTGCCTAGAGTAACCGATTTTTTATAAATTTAAGGAGGCAATAAAAGAGTGTGTCTTCTGCTGGAATTATAAATTTTTAAATTTATTTATAACGAGACTATAGTTTGCCCAGACCACGTGTTAATTTCGCTTTCATACATTAATTCCTGTGAATCAATTGTAATAGACTCTGATGAAGAGGACAAAGCCCTCGAAACTAAATAGTCTCTTTATAAATAATATTAAAAAATGTATAATTCCAACAGAAGACACACTCTTTTATTTATCAAATAGTAATTATATTTTTACTTTCATTTGTTATACAGGTGACTTTATTTATGGCACTGCCAAGGGTGAAATTTTTTTATTACTACAAAAAATACACATTTACCATAGATAAAAGTATAATTTTATTGAAAATTGATTTTCCTAATAGAATCAAAAAGTAGTAATTCTTGATGGGGGGACCATTTTTAATTTTTTTTCTCTTGACGAAAGGTACAAAAAGTTTTTTCAAAATATTTTAAAGAAAATTTATTTTTCATCCCTATATAAGATAGTTGTTTAAATAAAGGTGTAATTTTCTTGGAAGAATTAAAGATTATAAGGCCACAAAATATTTTAGAGTCTTATGGGTATAAGTAAACGATTTAGTAAATATGTTTACTAGATTTGGCTCTAATAGGTATTTATTATATGCTGGTCACAAAATTATAATTTTTTAAATATTTTATATTGATTTTCTAATTAATTTATAGAAATATCAAAATTTCTCTAATTATTTGAAACATTCCATTCTAATTCAGTTGTTAATCAACCGAAATGCCGAGCTAGCTAAATCAACTTGGCTAAAATTACCAAAGGGTCCTTTAGTGCAAATAGGCTGGTGTTAAAATTCAATGAGGGTTGGGTATACTGTATATAGGAAAATGAACTTTAATACTTGGATGAGCTTGAAATTGAGTTGGGTAATTTACACACTACTACAACAAGAATGAAGACTTGGACTATGTAAACCACCAAACCACTAATACGTAATATATAGTATATCTTTCTTGTGTTTTTAATAGTCCATGCTCAGAGGACGACAACCTTTTGGGGCTAAGAGTCATTTGATTTCACTTTAAAAGCTCATCTCAAATTCACCAAGATCCACAATGGGTAGAGAAGGTGTGTTCCAAAGTTGCTTGATAAAATTCTTTTAAAACGACACTTGAATAGAAGAATAAAATCAGGGAAAAGAAGGAAAATTTTTTTTCAAAACTTTTTTTGTCAGTAAACAATTAGATTAAAAATAATTTTTATAAAAAAAAATAAAACCGACTTCAAAAAAATTAAATGCGACAGATAAAATAATAAAACTGAAAAATAAAATAAAATACGATAAAAGGTATAAAATAATTATCTAATTTAGTTACAACTAAACGACGAAATATTTACATGAAATCACTTTTTGAAATCGGTGCCAAACATATACATTTTATGAATCAAACTCGACGGATTTTACTTAGTACGATTGGCGGGGTAAGCTCGCTTATATAGTTTGTTTAGCACCGACTTCAAAAAGTGATTTCATGTTAATATTTCGTCGTTTAGTTGTAACTAAATTAGATTATTATTTTATACCTTTTAGTGTATTTTATTTTATTTTTGAGTTTTATTATTTTATTTGTCGCATTTAATTTTTTTGAAGTCGGTTTTATTTTTTTTTATAAAAATTATTTTTATTTTTCTCTTTTTAGTGATGTTATTAATAGTGACTTAATATAATACCTTGAATGCATCTTGTAAGAGAAAGGGTCGGGCGAATGAATCAGAAAATGATATTTTTTTTTTTTTTATAAATTTTATTAAACCAATTATTTTACATTAATAATGTATACATTGTATTTTGCTTCGATTTCGGAGATAACTTCTCCACCATCGAGTGTCCTTATTTATCTTTAGTCCTTGTTTTTAATAAGAGGAAAAATCTAATTAGATAAAAAAACCTCTTTTCCGATAATTATTTTAATTCCATTATTCCCCAATCAAATCGATTGGATCTCTCCTCCCCTCCAGAAAATGATAATAAAATTAAATTCATAAATATAGAAATTCTCTAGAAACGTTTGCGGGTTTTAAATGAATGTTTTCAGATTGATTTTTTATAAAAGATTTTATTTATTATAATTTAGATTATTTGCTCATAAGAATTGGATATTTACGTTAATTCGTCATTGATCATATCATCAAAACTTGACCACTCCTAAGGTACCCTCTTTCCAATATAAAAAGAATCATCGAAATCGGTTCATAAACAAAGAAGTTATGCCTAAACAAACATGGCAAAAAAGGTCCAATACCAATGAAAAAAAAACGGGACTAATCGGAAACTAGACTGAACCCAATGCAAAAAAATCATCAAAATCGGTTCTCAATTGGCGAAGATATCAGGTAACATAGACAAAAAAAAATCAGTCGAATTGAGAACCTCCTCCTTTTTTGAAGTCGGATAAAAGTACAGATTTTTTATACAATCTTTTGCGACGAATTTTTTATTAGCTATAATCGTTCAAGAATTTCAGATACGAATACTTATATATTATCCAAATATTCGATTTTTTCTTATTTTTTGTATTTTTCTACTGGAAATCTGAAACTAGAAAACATAAAATCTTTGTTTTTGTCATATAAATGTGATAAGTAAGTATAAGAAGTCAGGATTTGATGAAAATTAAAGAAAAAAAAATTAATAATAATATTAATAAAATAATAAATTAAAAAAAACTTTTTCACTACTTGGTCATAACGTTTCGTGATTTGATAATGTTTTTGTCAGCGATCGGTTTGAGCTAGAAGCTAAAAATTTCTTATCTAACATGAATTTTTGAAATTTCATGAATTGATCTAAAATTGAATAACAAATTACTATATTTCTGAGTTAATTAAACTCATTTGGATTTAAAATGGTTCAAAAACTTTATTAACAAATAAACTAAAAATATTTCTAGTTCTTTAGAGCTTTTTGAGCTATTTAGTTTTATTAAGATGGAAGAATTATCCTAATATGTACTATTTTTGAAATTATTATTTTCATCACATTTTACATTCAAGTAGTAAATGAAATATATAATTCGCTGGTGTTAGAAACAATTTGAATGTAAATTTTATGTTTACTCTTCAAAATATTCAAAACATTCCACCATATGTAAGTATTATCATATAAATATTCATCCTAATAATAGTAATTCTTTGTAAAATTAAAACTTAAAAGTTGTTTTCAGCAAGAGTAGCTGAGTCCATTTTATCTAATAAAATCAACCAACTTGCCCTATGCTTAACCTGAGTCTTTTTTCCAATAATTTTAAATTTCACTAAATGTATACTGAAAACTTAAGGTCATAGAGAATTCAATGCTTCAATATCAAATATCTAATATATTTAGATATGTTTGAAATTCGTGAGAAGGGATTTCTGGAGTCGAACCCGAAAATCAAATTGCATTGTCTCCAGCAGAAATTTGCATTTTATAGATCGAGTAAAATACTACTTGTATACATTATATACAATAGATGTGGTAAGATTAGTCAACACCCCGGAATGCAAGTATGGCAATGGGTTCTGTCCCAAGGATCTTTTCTGACATTATATCAAACATAAACAAAATATTGAAAAAAATGTATATGACCGTAATATTACCTTTATTGTAAAGTTAATATAGGAATCGAACTTAACTCCCTTGCTATAACAGATTATTAGTATTTAATGCATAGATATAAGTGGCGGTTGGTGACTTTTCGATACTGTACAAAAAGCTCCCTTCATTTTTTGAAATTTTATCTTAATCTTCGCCTTTTTTTGCAAATTACATCAAATACGGCATAATTTTCGTTATTTATCAAATTTAACATTAGATTTTGTAAAAATATATTTTAGGACCTTCGCCCCAAACGGATACTGCTTTGTGTGAGTGAGGGTAGGAGTCAGAAATTAATTCTTGTGACTTAAACTCCGCAGTCCCTGTGATGGAAATCGACCATCTTCCACAATGAATCAGCCTGTCCTATAAGAAAATCGTACATTTCTCCTAATTCTAATGCTATAAGCAAGCTTTGACTTCTCTATAACGCTCTTAGTTATCTCCGATATTATATATTGAGAGGTCTTAGAAATGGATTAGTCCAAAGATTCCCTAATCATCTATATTTATTCCTTTTTTGGATTATTGCTATTTTAATAGTTCCTCAGCGAGAACAATTTTTATTCGACTAAAACTCGTCTGAACTTGACTTTGACCTCAGGAATTTTTAAAGGGTTATAGTGGTGTTTCACAAATGTCTTTGACCTGCTTGAACTAGAAAATATACCAGGGAGGAACTTCAAGCCTTCTAATAGCACCCTTTTCCGGAAAAATCATTCATTTTAATTGCCACTTGAAACTATGTAACAATTTTATTTTATTTCGAGAACCAAAAATATACTTTTCAAAACAAAAAAATGTTTTTTTATAGAAATATTGGAAATTACGGATAATAATTTGAAAAAATTTCAAGATCCTCCTGAATTTATGAAAATACTCTAAATGTTTAAAATTTTAGGGATGCGCCACATCCACAGCATTCATGGACCGCACGCCACTGATAGATAGATATTTTCGTAAGATTTCTACACTGTCATACTGATACTTTTTGATGTAAAAACATAATCTGAGAAGTGTGAACTTGCAAACTGAAAAAAAACCCTTAATCTTTCAACAAACTTCTTCCATAATATTTGAAAACAGCTTCAGAAATAGATGTCAAAACGTCGTCCATTTCTCTTTAAAAATCTGCAATCTAGATGGCTTGAGCTTGAACTCCTCTTATGATAAACAACTCAACTACTAAAGTATCAAATGTACAATAATTTCTTTCATTTCTCATGGGTTAGCATGGCTAGGTTCACTCCCTCTAGGTCGCGTCCACTCCCTTAGTTCGCTGCTGGTTGCCTACCCTACAGGCCTCCCCATTAACTCGCTTATGAAAATTGACTTCGGATATCATAATGAATTGATTTTCATCATGTATAAAACCTCAAAAATGCGGTATTTGAAGCCCAAGAGAGACAGATGTAAAATGAATAAAATTCTTCTTCATTGGAAAAACCTTTTCTTTATTACGTAGATAATCAAAATCATTGGAACATGTTTCGGCTAAGAGGCTAAGTATTAATTATCTACGTAATAAGTATTAATTATTTACGTAATAAAGAAAGGTTTTTCCAATGAAGAAGAATTTTATTTATTTTACATCTGTCTCTCTTGGGTTTCAAATACCTCATTTTTGAAGTTTTATACATATTAATTGCCATTTCAAGCAATAAATAATCAAGGGATGTTTTTTAATTTAGGAGTTAAAATTCAATAAATAGATTTTTAACTTTTGCTATATACGTATTGATACACAGCTTATTTCTTCCTAACAATTTAGAACTTGTTCAACTTTCTACCTTCAAAACTTCTTGTTGAAAAATATGAATTTTAAGAACCTTATGTCTCTAAATATGGTAGTTGAGATATTTTTTTTATTTTTCATCTATAATGAAAGAACCTATATATATATATAATTTATAATATTTTATGATTTTAGGCATGGTGGTTTAAAAATCCAGATGGGAACAAAAATCATGTGGTAGTTGACTGCCTCTACCGTTATTTTAAAGTGAATTAAATTAAAAAAAATAATCTTAATTCTCTTTAATGAGATCTTTAGAGGGATTCCAGATATCTAATAATTAAAAACTATTTTTCATTTTTGACTAAGCAAATATTTCACCCTCTCCAAAATTAATCCAATGGAATTAAAATTTTAATACGATTTTTGATATTGGGAAAAATAATTACAGATTTCAAGTCTGTATCTTATTTTCCTTACAAGATATAATTAATTAGATTAAATTTGACACTAAACAATTTTTTAGTTCAATCTCTTTTTAGAGTGAAAATTTTCCAAATTTCCAAAATTTGTGAAAGACATTTTTTTTTCAAGTGATTTACATTTTAAAATTTAAAATTTTTATTTTTATTTTAAAAAAGGTTTTCGAAAATATATGACTTATCTAAAACGTTCTAATACGTTCATTGAAGCAATTAACATAATAAAAATCAAAAATTTATTTACTGTTTAAAAATTTTTGGAAAACAATTTCTCTGTAAAAATCTTATTTACTCAGTGTCCTTTCCGAGATTGTCTTTTATCCATCCATACGCTCTGCGAGCTGATTTCAATTCTTTCAAAATCATTTCCAAACACACAATATTTTTCTCCTGTCTTATCTTTTGGTTTTTGAGTATGTTTGAGTTTCTAAAATGTAAATAAATTATCCATTACATCTCAGTTTATATGTAGAATTTAAATTTTAGGGTTTATTTAGTCACATAATTTAAACAAATAGAATAATTTCATTTAATTAACACTATTTATTTCGGTCACCACTGTCTGGTAAATCTATAAAAAAATAGTGTAAATTAACTGAAATTACTCTTAAATTGAAAGTTTTTGCCGAGAGTAGCAGAATTTTTATATATTGAAGGAGACAATAAAAGAGTGTCTTCTGTTGGAATTATAAATTTTATTTATTTATAACGAGACTATAGTTTCGAGGGCTTTGCCTCTTCATCAGTCTATTACAATGTATTCACAGGAATTAATTTATGAATGAAAAATGTTAACCTTTCATTCATAAATTAATTCCTGTGAATCCATTGTAATGGACTGATGAAGAGGGCAAAGCCCTCGAAACTATAGTCTCGTTATAAATAAATAAAATTTGTAATTCCAGCAGAAGACACACTCTTTTATTGTCTCCTTGAAATTACTCTATTTGTTTGATTTGTATGAATAAATAAACCCTAAAATTTTTAAAATTAAAATCTCACTTTAAGCAAAAAACAATTATTTTTTATTTCATTTTATAAAATTAAAATTAATCTCATTTTTACTTCATATTCGTAAAATGGTTTTTTAAATTATTTTGGAACCGGATCTCTAAGTGATAACAACGGGAAAAGGAAATCTTTCATAAAGAAAATTCGGTTAAAATATTTTGTGTTAGTCAAAATGAAATTAACCGACCGGAAAGTCGCTATAATATCTCAGATTAAGCAGAGGAAAATCTATTTGATTTGATTTTATAAAATTAAAACTAGTTCATTTTTTACTTCATGAAAAGGTTTCTTTACTTCGCTTTTGGAACCGGATTGTCTTCAGGGTGTTAACAACCGGAAACGGAAATCTCTCATTAAGAAAATTTGGTTAAAATATTTTGTGTTAAAGTGAAATTAAACGCGCGACATATCATGATAGTGAAAACAAAATGGAAATGCGCCCGGGCGGCGTGAAAATAAATGTCACTTTCGTTTAAGTTCACTTTTAGTTTAAACACTAGTGGGAAAAACTTAATCTTCAGCATCTCGAGTTTTAAGGGGAAACAAGGAGAAGACAGGGGGCGTTAATGTCTTCGGTTTCATCCGAAGCGGAATTTCACCGACACCGAATCAAGGTTACACACACACACACACACACACACACAGAAACATACATATAAAAAGTTAAATTCACCATCAGAAGAAATAAGACAAAAGGTTTTACTTTCACCGATCCCACAATTAAAAAGCGGAACATAAGTAATTTATAAATAAAAAATAAGAGTATTTTTTTAAAATTTTGTTTTTACTTAATAAAATAATCAACAAATATAAACAAAATCAACAACAAACAAACAAACAATAACTTTAACAATAAAAAAATGCCAATAATTGGCTGACCAGTATCAGGATGGTTGGTCATCCGAGCAACCGATGCGTTCTTTTTTTCTTAATGATGGTGATGTCCGTGTCCTCCGCTATGATGATGTTTGCTCACATGGTGGTAGATGTATTTGACCACAGGCACTTTCACGGGGTAGGGCTTTTCGACGGGTACTGGAATATGCTTCTCGATATGTACCGGGAATGGTTTTTCCACGGGGTATGGCACGATCTTTTCCACATGAATGGGTATGTGCTTTTCCACTGGCATTTCCACGACCTTCACGATTGGCACCTGAAACGAATTGCGGTTTCATAATATTTTATTCGTTCAAACATATTCATCTATCGTAAATGAATTTAGGTCAAATCAAAGATTTTAATAGATATGTTTATATTGCATGTAGGAGGGTCTTGTTAAAATCTTTGATTTGACCTAAATTCATTTTCGTTAATAAAATTGATTAAATATCGGGAGTTGATTTTGAGAAAACTTTCTTTCTCAAATAGACACTCAAATGATTTCTGCTTATTCATCTAAGTTTTTATTTTTATTTTATTGGTTTATCTACTTATTATTTAAAATTTCTACTGTTTTTCTTTTTTTTTATAAATTTTATTAAACCAATTATTTTACATTAATTAATGTATACATTCTATTTTTGCTTCGATTCCGGAGATTACTTCTCCACCATCGAGTGTCCTTATTCATCTTTAGTCCTTGATTTTAATAAGAGGAAAAATTTAATTAGATACAAAAACCTCTTTTCCGATAATTATTTCAATTCCATTATTCCCCAATCAAGTCGATTGGTTTGCTAATCTCTCCGTCCTCCCAATCCTCCTCCTCTACTGTTTTTCATGAGATTTTGGCCTTTTATTTCAGATTCATTTTCAAGTAATGATAGAAGTTAAAGTGAAACTATTTTTTTCATGACGAGCGTTGTTAAAATTAATATTGTTTATTATTTATTTTATAATTATATCATAAATATATAAATTATTAAAAATTTGAGATTTAGTTTAAAATTTTGATTAATAAAGTGAAATTTATACAATTTGCAACGAAAAATCAGATTTTTTATTTGTAATTGGATCTAATAGATTTATTTGGTTTGGACCCCCTTTCGTAATATAATTAGCAAATTTTCAAAAAAAATACTGTTATTCACGATGTTTCGCCTATTTAAATTTATTGTTAATAAAATTTAATTTACTATCTAAATATATATGAATATAAAGAAATTAAAAAAACTTAAAGGATCTGTTTTCAAATAATGATAAGTAGATTTAGTTAAAGAGAACCCACTATAAAATTAATATTGATTTATGATGTATTTTATAATTATATGATAAATTATTAATAATTTGATTTTGATTTGTAAATTTAAAGGACACATTTTATAAAATTTGAATTTTAGAAGCAAATCTATTTGAAGGGGACAATAAAAGAGAGTGTCTTGCTGGAAAAATACATTTTTAATTTATTTATAACGAGACTATAGCAAATCTATTTATTTTTCATTTGATCTGATGGATTTTTTTTTAGAAAATTTCAATGTGTTTTTCTCAAAGTTTGGTTTTCATATTTTTAACCCGTTTTCAAAGGTAGAAGCCAACGTTTTCTACCTGTAACTGTATTAAATGATTGATTGACTACCTATAAGGCTGAAAGTATAGTGGGGTAGAGAGCAAAGAAATCACAATAAAAAACCAGCAAAAACAAACTTGCTTGAATCTAAGAATAGTGTGATCTGTAGAGGGATTTTATAATCAAATTGAGCGTAAAATTCAAACTAGTTTGTTTTTGCTGCTGCTTTGTTCACTTTTTTACTCTCTACCCCACTTTTTAGTCTATCTGAAAAATTTTCAAATTGATTTTGAGTTTCTTGAAAGTCCTAACAGCTAAACTATAACATAGATTATCTAGGTAAGTTTCAAACAAGAAGTGATATTTACCTCAATTCGTTGAGGCACCTCCACCTTCACGGGGTAGGGCTGTGGCACAGGAATCGCTACTTTATGTGGCACGGCGACTGGAATGGCATGAGGGAAAGGAATTTTTACAATTTTAATTTTTTTGCCATGTTCCTCAATATAGGAGTCGCCATATTCATCGCCGCCAATTCCAGATTCCCATCCATGGCCGGCGGAGGAGATTTCATAGGTACCGGCATCGTGGCCACCACCACCGTAGGAACCTGAGTCGCCACCTCCACCATGGGCTCCTTGCCAGTCACCTGAAGACAGTTCAGCTCCTCCTCCTCCTCCTCCACCACCACCACTTGCCCATCCCCCGTGTTCCACACCCCGCTTTTCCTTGGCGTACCCCATCGTTGAAACACACACAATCAAAAGACACGCCTGCAAACAAAAATTTTCAAATTAGTATGATTTAAGAAAAACATTGGTAAGAATTACAGATATACGAGTATATATAGGTATGTTATATAGGTATCTATAAACACATGAGAGAAATTTTGTAAGTACTCTTCTAGGCCTTTTACCTAATCTAGATCATACTTAAAAGATGTTGTGGAACTATTGGCCCTAAGATCAGCTACTTATATTTACTGCCATATTTGTGCAAAATTTAGCAAAGTTATTCTTTAAAACCTTGCGGATGCTGACAAATAGAAGGGTGTAATGACCTAAACAATAGGGTCTTGAAGTTTCATTAAAAACTCCGAAAAACAGTCCGCATGAATAAAGTGATCCGTCACAGGTCAAGTGTGAGTCGGACTTATATTATCAAAAAAACTTGAGTTAGTATCAAATTATTACTTATTTTAAATTAATAAAGAGAAAATGTAAGTATTTTTTGAATTTTTTTGATAATTTTATGTTCAGTGGCATGGAAATCCCGTTAAGTACAAAAATATTGTAAAGACGTGTACTTTGACTTACTCCTAAACCGTTATTTTAAAATCAAATAGATTTGAAAAATTAAGCTTAGTTCTACCCAATGAGATCTTTACAGACCTCCAGATCCATGACGAAAAAATATTTTTTATTTTCGACCTTCGTAATATTTCAAGAATGAATTACCACTGTAGTGCTGGAGCTAGTTGAGCACCTCTATTGATTTTTATAGAAATCCTAAATTGACATTTGTCTTATATATGGTATATAAATAGAACCATCAATACAATCAATGTATTTGTAAAATTCACACGATTCTTTCTTTGTTGAAACTTATATTGTTTGAGGAAGAAAAAGTTAAATTGAAATACTTCGAATGTTATGATCGATTATAATTGGTTTGAAAAGTATTTTCACTCACGTCCTCCTACTCTTCCTTAATGGCGGGCGCACTCTATTTTGTTGTCAACTTATTTTGAACTTGTTACGACTTTATATTCTCTCTTAAGACTAGAATGGTGGTATTTTGTTGCAATCGAAGTTGCCAATCCTATCAGGATTCACGCTAAAAATTCACTTTAATTGGCGCAAAATGAGTCTCCCTCCCCTCAAAAAATAAGCCGATAAAGTGCTAGTCAGGCTCGCATACTGAGTGTACCTTACTTCATATCTTTCAAAATATATAAGATATCAAATTCGTTCTCATTAGTCGTTGTTAAGGAAAGAATGTACTAATTCGCAGAATTTTAGGTAAATAATTGTCCAGGTACAAAAATCTGCTAAAATGAATACTTCGAGGCCTTATCACACCGTCATTTTAAAGTGAATTAAATGTTAAATAAATTCAGTCTAATTCTACTTAATGAAATATTTACTTAGCTACCCAATACCTGAAGGATAAAACATATTTTTTAATTTAAACTTGTTATAGCGGAATTCTACTTTACCTCCTCAAAAACTTCTAAAAAGGCAAGAATATCAAAGCTAAAATATCCCATCACACATTAAGTGAAAATTTACTTTGTTTTAAAACTAAAAAAAATTAATAAATGTTTTTTTTTTTTTAATTTTGATTATAAGAATAATTTGATCCTCTTCTGAATAAACTCATATGATTGTTTATCAAGGATCATATCCATGACATCTACAGACGATCTCTTAGAACACTAGGTTTCATTACCCGCAATTCTTACGAATTTAGAAATATCCAATGCTACATCCATCTTTACAAATCCTTAGTTCGTCCAATTGTTGAGTATGCCACTGAAGTATGGAGTCCTTTTTACTCAGTAGAAAAAAACTTCTCCAATCTGTACAGAATAAATTTCTTCGTAAGCTATCCTTTAAACTCTTTATCCTAAATGATACCTCTTCAAATGTCTCCTTGCAAACTCAATTTAATCTTCCTGATCTTGATAGGAGACGTGAATTTTTTGATGTGTCCTTTGTTTATAAATTATTAAACAGCCAGATAGATAGCAGTTTCCTACTATCCCAACTAAAAATAAATGTTCCATGTCGCAGTTTGAGATCGCAAGACATGTTTTACATTGACTGCCCGAGATCAAACTATATGATGGCTTCCCCCTAAACCGAATGATGAACATATGTAATGGGGTGTTCATTGGCGTTGACGTTGACAATTGTTCTCTTGGTAGTGTTAGGAGACTGATGCTGGGTAGATAGACTTTGCTTATGTTTGGTTGAGTCTGATTGTATGATTTGTATTCTTATATAATAATGTATTCTTGTAATTTATGTAAATGTGTGCTTGTAAATGTGTAAAAGGAATTGTTCCGTTCAAAATAAATAAATAAATAAATAAATCTGAAACAACTATATCAAAGGACTCCGTCCTTTAAAATTTTTGATTAGCAGATTCTCTTGTGAGTCAAATAAAATGCTTGATTGATAAAGTCCATCAGCAATATAGAAGATTTATAAAAAATATCATTGTTGTTTGTCCAAACTTTCGTATGATTGATTTTCTTTGTCATATTAAACTAAACAAAATCTTGAACATTGCAACTCGGAGCTCAAAAACACTCGATACATCTAGACTGTATTTACCCACCATATACAGACTTGCGGATAGACATGAATCTAGATATAATACTCTTCAGACCTTCAAGACCTATAATTCCAGATATCCTTTTCTGCACATTTATTTTGATGACCCCCTTTTATTTCTTTCGGTAATGCAAATATCTTTTTGTATTCAATTCCATTAAAAAAAATCCTCAAGTTCTGCGCCCTCACGTCCTTAGCATGCACACAGAAGTTTTTGCTCAGTAATTGAAATAACATGTCTATTCTACATGAGTTAAATTCAAATAAGTTAAGTTAAAAAAGCTTGTTCATTTAGATTTAACTTACTGGATAAAAGATACAGAATAGAGTCTAGACACCAGTCCAAAAAAATCTGCAAATCCCAATTTTGATTTATTAAATAAAAATTTGTTAAAATAATGTAAACTATAGATTAGGTACTTTTTTTGGTTGAGTAAATAATTGTTTCTTCAAATGGGTAAGTACTAGCAGACCTGTATACTTGATATCGAATTTTACAAGAGCCATGTATTATACTTTGCTTGGATTTTTGAATTTCAATAAACTTTTGAATATTTTCATTTTTCAGTCGTTCTACAACTTTAATTATCTTAATATCCAAGCAAGGAGTTAAACATAGTCTTCAAAAAAAAATTTCACTTTCCGGCCGCATAATTAAGACATTGATAGCTAAAATTAGAAAGACTTATAAAATATTCAAAGAAAAAAAGGATACTACAATAGATATAGAATATTTATAGACACCCAAGTTCATTATCTACTTTCTAATTCTTTTAAAACGCATGACTTCTACTTAGAAAAGAACGAAATGAAAGGGAAAATGTTCATTTCATGTACCAATTATTATCCTTGAATTTAATACCAAATCGGATCAATTAATTATAATACTTTCTCCCTATTTGTAATTTTTTCCAGTTATTCGATTATTTTCACCATCCTATCCAATTAAATTAATTTGTTGCCTTCTCTCCAAAAACAATTTCGAATATTATTTGTTTTAAATCAAAGCAGATTTAATTGTATCTACAATTAAAAATAAATCATCCATTTGTAAATTAATTGAATAGCATGGAGTGATCTTGTTTTTTACTTCTTCAATTGAATTCGAAATTGATGTGGGAGGAATGCATTAAGGATTTATTCATTATTGGAATTATTTATAATCATATGTTGGTTGTTAATTAGAATTTTAATACTACTGAATAATCGATTTTTTTTTTATTTTTGCCTATCGTGTTAAAAAATTGAAAATATTTTTTTTTGTTGTGAGTAGCAGATTTGTTGAATATTAAGGAGAAATCAATGACGTCCTCTGCTTGATACAAATCTATATATATATATAATTTATTTGTTAAAAGCTATAGTTTCGAAGGCTTTATCGTCATCATCAGTCTTTTTTAATAAGATCTGTTATTTCTCAAGGGTTCAAATACCCGATTGGATTGATAAATTTTTCGGCTAGTGAAATGCATAAAATGCATTTTTTTCATCACAATCCTGTGTGTAAAATAAAATAATCATTGACATATTTTCATTTTTTCATCCGATATTTTAATTAAAAATACGATTTCCAAATTTTATTATTTATTTAATATCAAGAGAAATGAAAAAGCAAGATTTGATTTAAAAAAATAAATAATAATAATAAATAAATTAATAATCTGAAAAGTAATATGCTTGTCTATTTATCTACGTTTGTTTTTATAAATTTTTATTTAATAGGCAAATTTGAGTGGTTCTTTAAATTTTTTTAACCATCATAGAATCGTTTCCGCCCTTTTCCCTATATTCACCTTGTTATATAGATATGTTTTGGTGGTATATTCTAATATGAATCTAAAAAAATCGATAATTTAACTAGAGATTCAACCATTTAAAATATTCCATTTGCAATTATCATGTGTATAGAGAGTCAAAATAAAAAGAAATCAAATTCGTTTATCCTTAAGACTTCTAAAATAGAAAATGGTAAATAGCAGAGATTATCAAAGTTTAAATATATAAACATAAATTAAGAAAAAATTCAGTCAGAAAACTTAGGAATATTCGAAGTTCAGATCGGATGGATTCAATACACTATTTCTATTATTTTCAAAACAAGTAGGTACATAGAAATAAAATGAAAATTATATTAAATGTGGAATATTTATATTACAATGAAGATGAAACCAATGACTACAAAACTATAGCCTCATATAATGAAATAAATTTGAATCTGTATCCGAATTCTCAACTTAAGTATTTTTGAGATTTTATTAAAAGTGAGGCAATAAAGCAAAGATGCTCAGAAACAATGCTAAGCTTTCGATTTATTATAAAATCGTCATCAGTGCAAGATTCTAAGAATACTTCAAATAAGGATATTTAGAAGAAAACACAATCAATAATTAGAAGAGAAAGTAGAAACATTTCTAATATTGGTTCACAAACTTTGGAGATTAGGTATTTTTTCGTGTGCGAATGATTTGAGTTATGGAACTCAAACTTGGCACACAGTTAGTGTTAATATTCAAGGGCTCACCGTGTATTCTCATTTTCTGCATTTTTTTCTATTTTGAGTTTAAAAAGCCTAAGATAGCGTCACAAGATTGGTTGGGAATAAAAGAAAGAAAGAAATGGGAGAAAAAAGGTTTCATGGCTCGGAACAATTTTCTCATTTTCGGCAATTTTTGTGTCATGGAAAGTTTATGTTAAAACTTTACACAAAGATGCACTATATTAATATAAACTTAAATTTCAAATTTAAGGTCAATAACTAAAACGGTTCGATAGTCTATATTTTTCCTGTTTTCCTGTATTTTTCAATTGGAAGTTCTGATACTAAAAACAAACAAATTTAATGAGTTCTTTCATTTCCGAATTGAAAAAATTTGGCACCAGAACGAACTTTCTGCGCCTATCCTCTTAAGATATTGCAAACATACAGTTAAACAAGCGGACTGAAAGAGACAGAAAAAATAATTTTTAAGAAAAAATAAAAACCGACTTCGAAAATTAAATGCAAAAATAAAATACACTAAAAGGTATAAAATAATTATTATCTTATTTAGTTACAACTAAACGACGAAATATTAACATGAAATTACTTTTTGAAGTCGGTGCCAAACATATACCTTTTATGAATCGCACTCGACGGATCTTACTTAGTACGTTTGGAGGGTGTGCTCGCTTATAGGTATAGTTTGTTTGGTACCGACATCAAAAAGTAATTTTATGTTAATATTTCGTCGTTTAGTTGTAACTAAATAAGATAATAATTATTTTATACCTTTAAGTGTATTTTATTTTTTGCATTTAATTTTTGAAGTCGGTTTTATTTTTAACCGACTTCAAAAAAGGAGGAGGTTCTCTATTCGATTGAATTTTTTTTTTTTTTTTTTTTTTTTTTGTGCCTATGTTACCTCATATCTCCGCCAATTGTCAACCGATTTTGAAAATTTTTTTTGCATTGGGTCCAGTCTAGCTTCCGATTGGTCCCATTTTTTTTCGATTTTTTTTCATAGGTATTAGACCTTTTTTATTAGGTTTGTTTAGGTTTGTTTAGACCTAACCTCTTTGTTTATGAACCGATTTCGATGGTTCTTTTTTTATCCGAAAGGGGTGTCTTAGGGATGGTGTCATATTAATTTGGTCAAGTTCTGATGATATAATCACTATTAATAACATCACTAAAAAGAGAAAAATAAAAATTTTTAAGAAAAAATAAAAACCGACTTCAAAAAATTAAGTGCAACAAATATAAAAATACACTAAAAGGTATAAAATAATTATTATCTTATTTAGTTACAACTAAACGACGAAATATTAACACGAAATTACTTTTTGAAGTTGGTGCCAAACATATACCTTTTATGGATCTTACTTAGTACGTTTGGCGGGTACGCTCGCTTATAGGTATAGTTTGTTTTGGCACCGACTTTAAAAAGTAATTTCGTGTTAATATTTCGTCGTTTAGTTGTAACTAAATAAGATAATAATTATTTTATACCTTTAGTGTATTTTTATATTTGTTGCACTTAATTTTTTGAAGTCGGTTTTTATTTTTTCTTAAAAATTTTTATCTTAAAAATTATTTTTATTTTTCTCTTTTTAGTGATGTTATTAATTGTGATCATATCATCAGAACTTGACCAAATTAATATGGCACCATTCCTAAAATACCCCCTCTCCAATAAAAAAAGAATCATCGAAATCGGTTCATAAACAAAGAAGTTAGGCCTGAACAAACCTAACAAAAAAGATCTAATACCAATAAAAAAAAAAATGGGACCAATCGGAAGGTAGACTGAACCCAATGCAATTTTTTTTTTCAAAATCGGTTCACAATTGGCGGACATATAAGGTAACATAGACACAAAAAAAAAATTCAGTCGAATAGAGACCCTCCTCCTTTTTTGAAGTCGGTTAATGATAAAAATTATTTTTATTCACGGTCCAAACATTTCTAAATATGAATCCATCTTTTTCTTTAGGATACAGTCTATTTAAAAAAAACAAGATAGTGCAGCTTCTTAAATTTTCATCTCCAAGAAACATCCCCCCCCCCCCCCCGTTTTCTTTTTTTCTAATTAAATTATACATTTTTTTGTTTGCCGATCCCTTTTCCACCTCTCTTTCCTCCTTTTCAAGAAGTTAAATAAAAAGTCGATCGATTATATTCTCCAGTAATCTCAATAAAAAAAAAAACGCAAACTTTCATTTTGATAATTTGTTTATTTTTGAAAAGAAAATTTCGTTCGTTTAGAAATATACACACAAAAAAATATTGATTAGATGGAAAAGTTAATTGTTTATTTATATGAGATTTGGTGAAAATAAAGCAAAATAAAATATCTGAAAGTAAAAAATACAAGAAGAAAAAATAAATTTCAGACAAAACCAACGTCTACTCTTTTTTAAAAGGGCAAAAATTGCTCTCAGGCGTTATTTATAGCATTCATTAGGGAAAATGTATTTATATTTTACGCCCACTCATATTCCCACACAGGTTCGAATTTGCAATTATTTCGCTTTTTGCATCCCTAGATTTATTGCACAATTATACTCAAATATATTTTTAGAAGAAAATTAATATAAGCAAAAAAGTACATGGCAAATAATGTTCTCTACTATATTTAATTAAGCTATTTGAAGAAGGATATATTTAATTTTATTTAATATTTAATTCATATTAAAGCTATCATTAATTTGGTTTTCAATTTAAGATGATCTCTGATGAAGTAATTGGATTTAGACTAATCAAACAACGACATCTTTTACTGCAGTAAATTACATTGTTGACCACAAAGAGAGATAAATTCCTCTTTGGTCGATCACTAATTCACTACGAAGTCATTCGGCTAGATTTCTTATCGCATTTTATAATATTTTTACTTGAAAATTATTAATAAAACGATATTTTCATTTTATTATGAAAAAATAAAGTAAATAAGCTGACGTGTTCTGATGTGGCCATCGACTTGACTTTACCATACAACCTGGCCCCTTACTTATATTTAATATTTAATAAAATTATTTATAATCATGTGGGGTGGAGTTAGTTTTTGCTTTTTAGACTTCTGGGATCCCACTGATCATGTATTCAAAATTTGGTTGAGTTTGTTCAAATGGCCTAGATATTAATTTTTTGACCCAGCACCCCCCCCCCTCCCCCATTTTATGCGGTTAGTTTTTTCATTTTTAGACTTCTGGGGGTCCACTGATTATGTATACAAAATTTGGTTGAGTTTGGTCAAATGGCATAGATTTTTAATTTTTAACCCCCCTCCAGCCCTCTTAATTTTGGGTCGATATGCACCAAAATCTAATCAGCTCTTAAAAATCAATGGACCAAAACTACGTGTGAAATTTGGTTTCCATATTCACACTAGTTTTTGAGCTAGCTCGTACACAAAATTTGGTAACGCACAGACTAACTAACTAACAGACATTTTGACAACAAAATTATTATCTCGGAAAATATAATTTTTTCGATGTTCACTTATTAGGGCTTTTTTGTAGGGCGAAATGCCATGGTTTCGCTCAATTTTTTAATCGAAATAGCTTCAGCCGTTTTTGAGATATTTAGAAAAAAAAGAAGGAAAAAACCACCTTTTTCATGTACGATTACAATACTTGACCATATCCTGTATGGTATGTATATAATTTCTCAATCAAAAAAATGTTCGTAAATTAACAACAGAAAATATCTTTCTTAATCCCTTGTTTTATAATTTTAGATTTTTGGTCAATTATAAGGGAGTCAGGTTGGCCGAATGGTTAAGGTACATGCCATCTAATCAAGCTAGGGAGCAACTATGGGTATATATTCGATGCCGGAACTCAGGTATCGTTTGTAAATCGAGTATGGCACTTGAAGAAGAGTCATATATGCCCTTTCAAGTCTCATTTTGAAACCTTCATAACTCATTGCGGTCAAATTTGAAACCATTTCAATAAACATGTTAATTAATGCTTTTTATAGGGACGAAAAATCGCTCAAATACCTACCTTCGATTTCTATCCAGCCTGTTTTTTTTTTTTTTTTTTTTTACGTTGAGGTGTTTAAAATTGATTATGAAAAAAAATGAAAATTATTTAATCATTGGTTGTCAATAAAAGTGATATGTTATTCGACATGCTAGCTACATTAACCACCATTCTGTCTGTCATTCTCTTTTCAATCTTTTTGATCTGACAATGGCTCAACATTCATTTTAATTTTTTTAATGAAATTATGTTTTCAGAAAAAAATAAATTAAAGATTTTTGAATTACATGGTGAGCTCTTAACCCCGAACACACTTAAAATCTTTAAAAAATATTAAATCTTTTAAATGAGTTTAAACTTGGTGGTAGATTACAGGTTTTTTAGAATATTTTTTTTTTTTTTTGGAAAATACCCTCAAAATTGTGAATATCTATTATTAAAATTATCACAATCCACAAATGATTTTTCACTTACTAATAGTTCCTGTTTTTGCCATCTGTGCATATATGCTTACGAGCTCTTCACCTTACTTGAAAACGATGAGAGATGTATGGCGTTAAAGTTGTTTATTGTTCAAATTAGAAAATAAAGAAAAAGTTATATAGTCAAAAGGAACAGCCAGGGCTTGAACCCGAGTTCCACACATCCTGCCCAAATCACTAACCAATTGAGTCACAAGTTCTAGAACCCAACCAATCCTAGATGTCGAGATGAAGATGGTAATTCATTTTATATTAAATTTTTTTTAATTTATTTTCACACGTCTATAGTGTCCAGTCTATTAATTAATTTATTTCATATTACCCTTGGCTTTTCTGTAAATTTTGAAAATAAATAAACATTACAATTATAGAGTTATTTTCTCAAAAAATTCCCACTATTTATCTTATTCTTTAACAAGATTAGAACTTATTACTGCATTCCTACTTCAAATTTTACTCATTTGCAAATAAAATTCACACTTTTGGAACTCAAGTTTTTCTACAATTTGTTTTCTTCAACTTTCACAATAGAAATCAAATCATGTGTAAATTTATAATTAAGAAATTCAAATTAGATATGTATACCTACATAAAAGTATTTTTCTGATTACTACATAATATAGATTTAATTTGCTAAAATAAAATCTACCTATATACATGAATTTGTTTTGCTATTGCTCAGAGATTTCTATAGAGTTGATTTCAAACACAATTACGCAAAGGCCAATTAATAAGAATAACAAAGTTTGAAGTGGTAAGTGGATAATTTGAAATTTTGAATTTGTTAAAATATTTCTTCATTAAATTTTATTTCAGAAAATTAAAAAAAAAAAATGGAGGAAAAAGTAAATTATTTATCATGAGCATCGGAATCCAGACGGACATACAGAAAATAATGATTGGTTGTAGATACTATAATAATTTGCAGAAAGAATTTTGTGGTAAAATTAGATTTGAAAAAAGAGGAATTCAGAATTCAACCCTCTATAACCCGCAATCGATTTTTAATTTTAATTTCTCGAATTATAATTAGATCATTATATCTATATCTATCTATTCCATTTAAACAACCATTATTTAATTAGTTGTTGAATACACATAATTAGAAATCCCATTTGGAAATTCACTTGATCCGTTAACTATGCATTCAATATAATCATTCCTATTAAAATATCAAATCTTTCTTATGACATTTTGATATTTGATAGGATTTTTTTATTCAATAAACTCGTTACTGATGTATTAAAATTCACAGTTAATTTGAATAATGTTCGAATGCTATTCCATAGCCTTAATTGGCTGATCAAGTAAACAAAATTTAGTTCATATTGCATCTCCTACTGAATTATTATTATTAGACTCAATTTTATTGAATTAATTTTATGGGATTATTATAGAGAGCTAACATTACTTACCACTATTATATTAATTAGTAAAAGGTTGAGTTAAATTTTCGAAATAACAAAAATAAGTAAATAAAATAAAATACAACGGCAGTATCAAAAATCTTTTATGAAATGTATGATTGTAGGACAAAAGGGCTGTCGCCCATCGGGAATGGGACTCAAGTGTCGAACTCGTTAACCGGGTATTGTTCTTAAGACAGAATACTTTAGAAGCTACTGATGAAAGCGGACAGAAAAAGAAGCAATAATTTTTAAAGAGTTATGTGTCGGTTCAAGGTGAAACAAAAAATGAAATGAAAATTTTTCAAGGTAGGTTTCACAAAATAAAACAAGCTTCATCATTAGATTTTTGTTTTATCCATTATTAGTACGAGTCTCAAAATATCCACCATATTCAGGATGTTTAATAAAATATTCTTTAAATAAGTAGGTTCAGCTGATTTACCGAATTATAATTTCTTTTTTTTTTAGAAATTCCATGTTGCAAATTAAAATTAAAAAAAAAAAAAAATATAAATAAATAAAAAATAATTTACAAAGGTCCTTCCATGATTGATTGTACAAGGCTGCCTGCTTGTGGGGGATTGAATCCGAGTGCCTAAATCGCTAACCGGACAGTTCATGATTAAATTATGCCTAATAAGAGATTTGATAAGTCTTTAATATTTTTTTTCATTATTAATTTTAATTGCTGGCTCCAACCTATCCTCTTAAATAATAGATTTAAAAAAAAAATCGAAATGGTTTCTGTATATTATATTTTTTCCAATTGGCTCAATTGACTTTTTGGGTTATTTAAGGGCTCTTGTATATCCTAGTCACTTATCTTTATGCTATAATAATGTAATATAATTGTATTGTAATACAATAAAAATACCTATGTCAAATATTTATATATATTCATAGACATCCAGATAATGAGTGGACATGGGATAATCCTCCTTCCTCCCCTACAATGAGTTTTCAAATACACACAATACTTATAAATAATTTCAAATTTTCGATTAGTAATTTTATAAAAGTGTGATATTTTAAAAGTTCACTCGATCGCCCCCCTCCCCTTCCCCCTTCCTAGAGATTTTTCTGCGGAAGAGCATGTATTATTATTAGATTGATGATATTGTTCGAAATCATAGTGGTAAAAAAATTAATCTTAAATGACATATTCTATTTTTTTTTTTTTTAATAACGTTATCTTTTAAAACTTGGTAACTAACTGCCTATTCTTTACTTATATTGTAAAATATTAAAATAATTATCAAATATTTATTTTGCTTAAAATATAATCTTTTTCAATATAATGAGTGTTTTAATTTCATGATCTGAGATTCATAAAGTTTCTAGGCCATACGGAAAAATTAATATACATATTATACTAGTATAAATGCAAATACTTGAGAGTAATTGAGTTAGGATTTCTAAAGAAAAAAAATCAAGAGTGGTTGCCATTTACTAAATCAGAGGTTTTATGGATACATTTTATTCTATAAGGGTTGTCTTCAACACTTCTTGTAAGATTGCCATAGGGTTGAAACAACCCTTCTGACATAGAATACAATTTATCCATAACACTTCGGATTTAGTAGGACATTCTCTAGTTCTTTTCTTTAAAGAATATAATTTTGAAAAAATTTTGTTCCTTTATTTTTGATTTTTATTAAATTTATTTAAATATCTTCAAATTAAGTTATATTTGGAAAAAAAACTTTTTTATATTAGTAAATGATTTCATCACATTTTTATTCACCATAATCTCAGCCCCTCAAGTATTTCATTCAATTACTAAAACTAAATCACTTAAAGAAAAAAAGTAAAATATCACCTGAAAAACAGAAAACATTGTTATAAACACTTAATATAATATATAGAATCATTATCAACCAAATTTATTGATATGAATATTAAATAAAAATTAAATTAAATTATGATATTATAAAAAATAAAAAAATTGTTCAATTTGAACTACTATTTTTTAATTAAATAAATCATAATTCATAGTTAATATGAATATAAAATAAAAATAAAATTTTTTTATTATGTACTTTAAAAATTCATTTTTTTTAATTTAACTCAAAATCTTCAAAACTTTGCCCTGATTCTCTTTAAGTAAAAACCTCCCTCTATTTGTTTTCATATCAATTAATTTGTTTAATTAATGATTGATGTGTTTGGCAAATGTTATTTACCTGAAGATTCATCGTTGCACTTGCTTCTCTCTGGTCTTGTGTTACTCGTTTGCTTGTTGCTGGTTGAATGCTGTCTTCTCGTTGTCCTCAGGTACTCTTATAGCGAATTGGAAAGGCAAGGTGTTTCGCCTTCGCCTGTTCCCCTCTACTTTCTTCTTTCACCTAGGTTGGATTCTTTTCACAGATGGTGCCCTGTGTCCATTGCCAAGAGGAAATCAAAAGATACCATCAAGTATGATCTTCTTACGCGGTTGCGCACCTAGAACAAATATAATAGCAGACCAATTAATTGATACTAATCTATTGATAGGAGATTTTTTAATGCATTCTTTCTTTTAATTATCTATCATATTATAAAGATTATTATGCGTTTAGAATGAATCGTCTTAAAATAAAAGTGGTTTCAAATTAAAAAAATAAGTCGGCCAAGTGCGATTCAGACGCGCATACTAAGGGTTCCGTGGTGTGGTTAGTAATCTGAGAATTCGAGGAATTTTTTCATAATTTTAACTCCGGGCCGTTCTCAAACAGGGGGGAGTGATGGCTATTGATTAGCGTGATGATATGTGACAAGGGGGAGGAAGGTCTAAGGAAATGTGACGTTTGCAGTTCATCAATTTTATTTTAATTTTTTTCTTATCTTGTTTTAATTTTATTATAGGGGGGGGGTCTAGCTTTTGAGAAGTTATATTTGTTAAGGGGTTCCAGAAAATGTGACGCAGCTTGACGAAGGGGGGGTCAAAAAGTTGACATTTTGGGTGGGGTATTTCATGAATGGCCCCTTATTTCTAAACACCGACAGGTACAATAATCGCATAAAAAGACCCAATTTGGGACCCTCTCATTTTAAAACTTTTAAAATTCAAGCTAATTCTACTTAAAGAAATCTTTACCGGAATACCTCGCACCCCATGATAAAAATAATTTTTATTTTTGAGCCCGCGAAAAATTCAACCCTTTGAAAACCATTTTCTAATAAAATTTTCACCTGAGGTTGATTACTAAGAAAATGAATACATATACAATAACTTGTAAATTTCATGTTTGTATATTGTTTAATCAAACAGAGAAGACATTATAGGGTCCCATTTTACTTTTGAACAAAGCCCTAAAAATGAGATTTTTGTATATAAATTTTTAATATAAAAAAAATTAAAAAAATCACAGGCTGCTTTTTTAAATATTTAAATATATTTAAAACGTTTTGATTGTCGATAATGACTTCATCCTTTCGTCATTAGTCTAATTATATATAGATTAGTATTAAAAATAAATTAGAAGAATAAGTGAAAATTTTTTCAACACTAGGTTCTGTTTCAACAAATAGTGAAATTTAGTAATTTAATTGTTAGTGAACCGAAAGGGCGTTGAAAAATTTTAAATATTTAATTAGAAAATGAATTTTCTAAATTTATAAGATCTGACAAATTTCACAAATTTTTATCGAATTGTCTGTTCTTCCCGCTACACACCAAAATTGGCCTTTCGACCCATAGTTTGGGAACCGCTGGTATAGATAGTTAGATGTTCGTACCTTAAAAATTTATCTGTCTCTCTCCTTATTCAATCGAATCATCTTGTACCAATAGAAATACAAATTATGCTGATCAACCTACTGGCTTGAAATTTATTCAATAGTTAACAAAACAGCCATTAAACAACTAAACTAAACGACATTTATTCGTCGTTTGTTCTTTCTTTTTTTCGAATATATCTGAACATAAAAGTCTCAATCAAACTTTTTATCCCCTCGTCTTTTTCGACTATCCTTTCAGATAATAATCCTATTTTATGATCTAAAAGTTGAATTCTTTTGAATCATTCATGAATGATTTTTTTCTTTTTGGAAAGAGATTTCCTCGTTCTATTCCTATCTTTATCTAAATGGATTTATAATAGATGTTCATTTTTAAACAGTAGAAAACTTATCTTATTATCATTCTTCATAAACTATCATATGTCTGTCTCCTTTTATCTACAAAGAGGGAGTGAATTTTAGTTCGACGATAGGATATGTGAATTAAAATTTATATTTAAGAATTTTTTTTAGTATAACTTAAAATATTAAATAAATATTTATTTGATTATAAAAAAAGACATAAGATGGATATAAGATGGTATTTAGTATCTCAACTGGAATATGTTTAATCTTATTTAGTTATTAAAGATGAATTTTGGGGAAAAACTATTTCAAGCATTTTTCCGTACATTCTTTCGTAGATACGATTTCAAAGATGAGAAAAGAAAGGGTCCTAACAGACTTCTTATGTTGTTGTTTTTGGTATTAATTTGTTTAAAAAAAATTTGAAAAATTTAAGATACTTTTTAAAATATAAAATACTAGGTAGGTTTCACAAAAATAAAAGATAAGATGCTTGTTTAGCACGACTATCTATTTATATTTCGAGGTATAAGCCCCTCTTCAGGAGTTCACAGAGGAAACAATGTTTTATTTTTGTGAAACCTACGTAGTATTTTATATTTTAAATTTTAACAAGTTTCTTAAATTTTTCAAAAAAATTTTACTTTATTTAAAATGTTTCACCAAGAACCCACAGCATTTTCCCTTATCAAAATTTAATTTGTTTCCCCAACACTCTACATCCAAGTTGGAGCGAAGTATCGAAACGAACTGAAATAGAAAAAGGCATATTAAGTTCGTTTTTTTGCCAAAATGTTTCCACAACGAAGTACTGATTAGATTTTGGACTTAGTACCTTCAGGACTTCTTATTTAGGATTGTGGAAAATATATATTTATATATTTTTTTTTAAATTTTTATTTGATGAAATTGCATTAGGCAAAACAGCTATTTCAAGAAATACATTTTAATAGATTATTGAATTAAGATTTAGGGTTTCTACCTAGCTGTCTGCGATATTTCTAACCCTACCCCACACTTTATGCAAAATTTAAGGAGAGCGTACCGAGAAGAGTAGGGAAAGATTTTTGAATTTTTCCTATAATTAAATTTATTTTATAAAAAAAAAAGAATACAATATTTTTAATTGAAAATCGATGAAAATTAAATTTTTTATGAACCCATGAGGTCTGAAAATGTTTCAAATAGCTTTATTGCTTATTTACAAAAAATGTTTTCATTTTTAATTTTGAGTTCAAAAATTACATATTAATGGCTATAATAGTTATTGAAGACAATAATAATTCAGCAGTTGATTTACGTTTAAATTGGCAACAAAATCTCATTTTTGTTAAATTATACACTTAACTACCTACAATACTTTAGCTTTTCTGGGTTTAAATAGTTTTAACCAAAAAATAATCGATTTGTAATTCATTTCAAGCAACCTCAATGAAATGAGATGTTTCATTGATGTATACTCATCTGATGAGTTTCGTAAAGCTGCCCGATTTCCCTTGATGTATTGATTTTCTAAAAGTTTTACCAGCGATTCTATCTCAAGCTTTTCGAATATATTCGAGTGGATTTAAATTAAGTATTTAAAATTTTTTAAAGAATTTAGGATACGTTAAGTGAGAGCTAGCGTAACTTCAAAGGGGCATAGAAGAGATCCCTTGGCAAAATGACATCATTTATTTAAACAGATTTGTTATTTATTCTTAATTCATTCTGCCTTTCCTCATGCTGCTCGCTCAAGTTCTAATTAAAAAAAAATCGTATTTAAAATTCAATCATTATTGTCACTTCAGGGAATTTTTTGACTTTGTCTTAATTATTTAATTAACACCTTTAAAACTTAATTATTTAATGATAAAAGAAAAAAAATCTAATTTATTTAATGCTTCTGTTAAAAGATATATTTCAAACACTGCTAGAGGAGAAAAGAGGGAATCATCTTGTTTGTTTCCTTCGTTGACCCTTGAAACCCTGAAGGAGGAGGGAAGAAACCACGTTAGTTTTAAAGGAAAGGGGAAAATGAATGATAGTCCAATAAATACATCTTATTTGGAAATGTAATAATTTTTTTTTTCACTATCCTTGAATATTTGAATATTTGTTATATATCTAATGATTTAATTTCGAAAACCGTACTTTTAACTCGAATTGTCTTAAGTAAGAAAATTTGAATAGACATTACACGCTGCTGCCATTTTTAAAATCAAGATATTTTTAGAAAATTCGGAATCCTATGGTTCTATCATCAACATTTTTTTAAGCACGCTTAAATATTAAAAAAAAGAAACATTAATGGTACTTTCTTTGTGGATAAAACAAAAATACATTAGATTTCATAATATTTTAGCACAGTTTATATTTATGTCAAAAGCATTTTAAGAACGGATTTTTGACCCAGCCCTGGTTGTCAATTTTTTCAGGCTTGTTACATTGTTATTATTTTCAATGGCCCAACGAATGCATAGCCAAGGCTTGACCCGGAATTAGCCCGAGGCTCGTCAGTCTTGGTCCTAGCTTGGACCAAGCCTGGTCCGGTGATTGTTTCCTACCTGGGTAATTTTTACGACTCATAAATAATATAATATTAAAAAAATACTTAAATAATTTAGAAAGAATAGAGAAATGGCTATACTTACTTAATTTTATAGAAAAAAACATTATGAGTCGATAGTAGTAGAATTAGAATTCACAAGAAAATCATGAGACAATCTTGTATCGAATCGGTGTTGTCCATGACAGGATTATTCCTACGTATATAATATATGTCAGACTGGTTTCACTTCGAAAGAAAGCCATTGGCCCGGATTGCTTTTTGGCACTGGGGTCAATTCTCAAAGGGGTAATACAACCCTTCAGACAAAAAAAAAAAAAAAAAACAAAAAAAAACAACTTGGATTTAATAGAAAAAATTATTTTTCTTAGTTTGATATTATTTTTGTCATGAAAAAATTTATTCACAAGCCTTACATATATAGTAAGCTGGCCATAAAAAAATATCGATGAAAAATTCTAATGTTTAAGTAGATTTTTAGATTTTTTACTTTACCATACAGGGTATAGTCTATTATTGTATTCGTGCATGAAAAAATTGGTTTTTTCGCTTTTTTTTTTCGAAATATCTAAAAAACGGCTGAAACTATTTTAATAAAAAAAATTGGCCGAAACCAAGGCATTTTGGTCTACAAAAAAGCTCTAATAAGTAAACATCCAAAAAATTATATTTTTCGAGATAATAACTGTTTTGTCAAAATGTCTGTTAGGTTTTTATTCTGTTGGTCTGTGCGTTACCAAGTGGACGAGCTTGCTCAAAAACTAGTGTGAATATCAAAACCAAATTTCACACGTAGTTTTGTTGAATTAAGATTAAGAGCTGATTAGATTTTGGTGCATATCGACCCAAAATTAAGGGGGGATTAAAAATTAAAAATCTAGGCCATTTGAGCAAACTCAACCAAATTTTGTATACATAATCATTGGACCCCCAGAAGTATAAAAATGCAAAAACTAACCGCCCAAAATTGGGAAGGGGGTGTAGGGTCAGAAAATGAAAATCTTGGCACTTGTACCAAACTCAAGCAAATTTCCTATACATAATCCGTGGGCTCCCAGAAGTCTAAACATGCAAAAACTAACCTCCCAAAATGGGGGGGGGTCAAAAAATTAAAATATATGCCCGTATAGTAAACTCAACCAAATTTTGTATAGGTACAGTCATACTAATAATTCTTAGAGACAATGACGTCGAAAAGTTTCCACTTGTACTTTCAGTTGAATATAAATATTTCAAATTATATAATTAATATAGAATTATTTGCATAAATTTTGAATGAATTTTTAATTAATAAAATTAAAGAACAAATTTTTATTATATTTTTGTAAAATCCACACATTTTAACTATTTCTAAAAAAGAGTAATTATAATTCTATATTTGAGTTTTCGAAATTGATTATTATCATTAAGGGGAAAGTGTAGTGCGTATAAAAAATAATACAAATATAATTATTATATACGATTATATATCTATAGTTGATTTATACAGAGATATAGACAACTGTTTAGCGAGAACAGGGGGCACCACGAGTAGGCAGCTGTCACCACCCCCACATGGATAGATAAATAAAAATTATTAAAGGGAGATCATTAATATAATTTTGAACGCAAATTACATAATATACTCATAGAGTGATAATTTTAAAATTTTAAATATTATCTTTAGTTTCAAATGTATAAAACACTCAGAAATACAATTTGAAATCTGAAAGCCGAAAATAATGAAAATTTCAAGGCTAGACGTGTTTTGAAACAAATAGGAGACATTGTATTTGTAGCAAAATACGTCTACACTTGAGATAAGTAATTGTTAAAAGACCTTTTCCGAAACAAATCCCAGTACAATGTCTCCAATACTGCAATTTGTTTCGAATCAAAGTCTTAAACATTCGAAATTTTGTATAAAAATTTTGTCAAATATTTGTATTTAAGAAACAAATATAAATAATTTGTAGATCTGAGTATGATGAGAGAAAGGATTTATGCATAAGATCAGAAACAGAAAATAATTAGATTGAAGTTTAGAGGCGAATATTGAAATGTAAGGGGATTTTTTTAAAAGTAAATCATTTATAATTTACTCTTGAATGTTATAAATAAAATTGAAATTGTATTATCTATCCATGTGAAATAATTTTATTAAACTGAAAATATAAAAGAGAATATTTGCTTCAAATCAATATCTCAAATTAAATTTAGAAAAGATTACAAAATTGAATATAGATAATTTTGAGTTTTAATTTATTTAATTATTTCTAATTAATCATTTAATATAAATGTTAGTATTAGTAGGACGAGCACCTACCTGAAAAAGAAAAAAATAATCTTAGTAAAATAATATGGTGAATTTAAGTATTTTTTTATATAAATATTCATAATAAAATTATATTTAATTTTGGGAAAAAAATCAAAAAAAGTAACTTGCAAAATTTAAAGTATTTCTTATTTATTTAATTATAAGAATAGAGTATTATAATAGATATATTACCTTAACAGCCAACGTCTCGTGTTTAGACCTGCGATGCTGACTCCACAGGAACACATTGACACCCGCGCACAATAAAAATTATACTCGCGATTCGATTCGAGAAGGAAACACTAAGGATTGACGGGAAATGGATAAAAGATTAAAAAGATAAAAGATTTGATTTTCCAGAAAATAAGAAAATCAAATACTTAATCTAAATGTTAGTTTTAGTAGGACGAACACCTACCTGAAAAAAGAAAATATATTTGTAAAATTATATAGTTAATTTAAAGAAATATTAGAGTATTAAAAAGATATATTACCTTAACACCCAACGTCTCGTGTTTAGATCTGAGATGCTGACTCCACAGGAACCCATTGACACCCGCGCACAATAAAAAATATACTCGCAATTCGATTCGACAAGGCAACACTAAGGAATTGACGGAAAAATGGATAAAAGGTTGAAAAGATAAAAGATTTGATTTTCTAGAAAATAAGAAAATCAAATACTTAATCTAAATATTAGTTTTAGTACGACGAGCACCTACCTGAAAAAAGAGAAAAAATATTAATAAAATAATATGGTGAATTTAAAGTAATTTTAGAGTAATAAATAGATATATTACCTTAACAGCCAACGGCTCGTGTTTAGACCTGCTATGCTGACTCCACAGGAATACACGGATATCGGCGCACAATAAAAAATATACTCGCAATTCGATTCGAGAAGGAAAAACTAAGGAATTGACGGGAAAATGGATAAATGGTTAAAAAGATAAAGGATTTGATTTTCCAGAAAATAAGAAAATTAAATATTTAATCTAAATGTTAGTTTTAGTAGGACGAGCACATACCTGAAAAAAGCAAAAAATATTAGTAAAATAATATAGTGAATTTAAAGTAATATTAGAGTATTAAATAGATATATTACCTTAACAGCCAACGTCTCGTGTTTAGACCTGGGATGCTGATTCCACAGTAACACATTGACACCCGCGCACAATAAAAAATATACTCGCGATTCGATTCGACAAGGCAACACTAAGGAATTGACGGAAAAATGGATAAAAGGTTAAAAAGATAAAGGATTTGATTTTCTAGAAAATAAGAAAATCAAATACTTAATCTAAATGTTAGTTTTAGTAGAACGAGCACCTACCTGAAAAAAGAGAAAAAATTTTAGTAAAATAATATAGTGAATTTAAAGTAATATTAGAGTATTAAATAGATATATTACCTTAACAGCCAACGTCTCGTGTTTAGACCTGCGATGCTGACTCCACAGGAACACACGGACAACCGCGCACAATAAAAAATATATTCGCGATTTGATTCGAGAAGGAAACACTAAGGAATTTATGGGAAAATGGATAAAAGGTTAAAAAGAAAAGGATTTGATCTTCCAGAAAATAAGAAAATCAAATACTTAATCTAAATGTTTGTTTTAGTAGGACGTGCACCTACCTGAAAAAAAGAAAAAATATTAGTAACATAATATAGTGAATTTAAAGTATTTTTTCTATATAAATATTCCTAATAAAATTATATTTAATATATTATTTATTTTATTTTATATATTTTTTTTGAAAAACTCGAAAAGAGTACTTGAAAAATTTAGAATATTTCTTACTTATTTAATTATAAGAATAGAGTATTATAAAGATATCTTACCTTAACAGCCAACGTCTCGTGCCTGGACCTGGAATACTCTGTCCCCACAGGAACCCACTCACAGACAAGTAAAAATATACTCTCTAAACATTTCGATTTCAAAGGAATAAGGATTTATAAAAACAGGGATTCAAATTGTTTAGGATTAGGGACATGACTTGATTCTCTTGAAAAAAGAATCATGAGCTCAAGTGGGGAGGGAGGGCAGGCCCTGAAGTAGGTCTGTATATCTTTAACTATAAGAACAATGAAGTTCACACCTACTCGTATCCCCAGCTATTAAAAGTAATATAAGTGATGAAGGGTTGTTTATTAGTGAGGGGTGGAGTCAGCTGAGAGGATGGATGAAGGTCCAGAAGCCATATTGTAATATTCCCAGTTGATGTTTCACACGCCACTGACTGAGATACACTGACCACTATCCACATATCTCTCCACCTTATATAGCCCTCACACTATCCCCAGCTCTTCCCGCTGTCCCTATCTACCACCCTCACATACTCCTCCCTACTCTCCCTATCTCTCTCTCTCCCTTATATACCCCTCGAGAGCAATTAGTCCAAGCTATTTTTAACTTATCTTCCGAGATAATATTAATCGGCTTAGAATAGTACGTCATACTACTTATTTTCATTTTTACTTATTCAATTTAATTATTTAAACGTGTTTAAAGCATATCATGACAATAATGAAAATATTATTGACTTTAAAAAATTCATATAGAAATTCAAGAAACGTGGTCTACTATTTGATCTGAGAAGCTATGGATTATTTTTATTATGTCAGAAAAGTTGATTCCAAATTCCCATGCTATTTAGATTGGAAACTTAATCACTTACATAGAGCCTCAAAGGTGCCTCTTGTTTAAAATTATGTTAAGTTTTAAATCACACTTCGAGATCTGAGGTTTTACTATGCAAATTGATCATGGATTGTGAAGCGAAGACTATACATGTAAAGATCTCTTAAAGTTGAATTAAACTTTTTTTTTACATTGCAGTACTTAGTATGGTCAAGTATATTAATCGAGCATGAAAAAGTTGTATTTTTCATTATTTTTTTCGAAATATCTAAAAAACGGCTGAAACTATTTTGATTAAAAAAATTGGGCGAAACTATGGCATTTCGGTATACAAAAAAGCCCATAAGTGTACATCTAGGCTCTTCTCTTCTACTAAACTCAACCAAATTTTGTAGAGATAATCAGTGGGCCCCCACTAATCTAAAAATGGACAAACTAACCACATTTTTATACATAATTTTATTAAATATTAAATATAGGAGAGGGGCCAGGGTGTAAGGTGAAGTCATGCCGATGGCCACATCAGAACGTGGCAATTTATTAAATATTAGAATTATTTTTTAATATTAAAATATTTGATAAACTAAGCAAATTGACTTGAAATGAAGCATTACTTATTATTACATTATTTGAATAAAACTCTTATGTATTAAATTAATTACAAAAGTTGCTGTTGATAATAACTTGAAAATTACATTTTCGAAAGTAGGTCAAAATCAAAAAAGGATTGGGATTTAATAAAGGAAATGTGATTTTTGAAGTGAATACGTCTAGTGAACATAAACGATATATAATTAAATGCATTTTCTATTGAACTAAATCTAATGCGCACTGACGTCATCGCAAAATTTATGTTTATTTAAGTTTTTCAAGCAACCGGAAATTTATGCTCTTACTGAGCATTAAATCGCCCACAGAAAACGCTATTTGATCTAGCGTTAACTAGAGTGTATTTATTTAAGGGTGTGTTTAGTTGTCTATCTTCAAGGCGATGCGTTCAATTATTCAAGGAAAGGATAATTTTTTACAATCATTTTTTTTTAATTTTGTAAAAGCAGCATGGGATAGTTATAAAAACATACAAGAACATTTTTTATTTCATTTGTTTTGTATTTATTTATTTTACTTTTGCTTAAATTTTTTAGAAATATCTCTCAAACAGCTATAAAAATATTAAATTTTTTTAGAGAAATCACCGCGTTAAGACATAAAAAACTTATATAGAGAACATTTTAAGAGATTGTAATTATATCCTCAAAAAGTTTCCAGTTCGTTATGGGTTCGATACTCAATGGCCAATTTTTTTGCTCAAAAACTGATAAAAAACAAAACAAAAAAAAACGGTATTTGATAATGTTATTCAGATATTAATAGCTAGTCTCGGACACTTGGCATTTACCACACAAATTAAAAAAAATATCTCTCTTGATAAATTAATATATGGTAACTATATGGGAGAGTAGGTGTATAGCAAAACCAGGAGATATGTTTAAATCACACCACATTTTTTGCACGGTTTCTAAATTTAATTGGCTTATGAATTATTTCACCATCATTGAATCAAAAATCGATTTAAACCTAAAGCCAAAAATTGTCGTTAATTCTCAATTTAAAGAGAAACAAATACAATAAAATAATTCATTTATTGTACAGATAGTTCTTTCATTTTTCTAATTTTAATGGGCTATTTTTTCATTTTTTTTTTCTCTTTTTTTATTTTAATCAATTTATTTTAGATTTATCACTGTTTTATTTTCGATCAATTAAATATGAAGATATCGAGCAAAAGCAATTTTCCAGGTTTATATTCCTATTTTATAATAGTATTTATTACTCGAATAACATTAAAGATCTTTAGTATTCATCTTAATAGGCAATTTGATGCCATATTGAACGATTTAATTTATTGTTTTTTATTGCTGACGATTGAAATTTTATATCGGTATAGGCAGTTAAATTGGTTTCAGTAGGATTTTCCATATTAGAAATTTTCAAATTAACCTATCAAAAATATTATTTATTTATTTTTCAATGATTATTATTTTCTCATAAATATAGCATTTAAATTGGAGGAAAAAAGTTAAAAAAAAGTTTTAACACTCAGCGAATTTCAGTGATTTTTTTGTTCTTAGAATCGAAAACATTAGTGGATTAAAATGTTAAGTTACGAATAAATAAACCATAAGAAAATCGTCTTAAAGTGTATCTGGTAACCATGTACATTTGTACATATATCATCATCATCTTCTTACAACAGCCTTTGTTAAGGTTTTATTAAAACTAAAGAATATGAATAAAAGAGTGTTCTTACAGAGAACAATCCCAATTTGTTAAATTATATTGCTTAACATGATCATCTACATAGGTTTTCAATTAAATTAAAGCGTCTAAGTGAGCTATGACTCGCATATCTAAGATTCCGTACGAATAATTAATAATTTAAGAAGCTTTACCTGATTGAAATATTGTCACTAATCGGATTTAAGTCACAGATCTTCTATAGACTATCTCGATGGTCTATTCTATAGAATACTCTACGATGGCTTTGATTATTATTCTGTTAAAGATACAGACTTAAGTCTCTAAATTTTCAAGGTAAGTTAAAGAATAATAACTCTCAAAATATTTTTATTTAGGTAAAAATTGTTCTTACTTGTAGTTCATTAACAGAGAACGAACGTATTTGTAGAATTTTTCATAATTTTATGCATAGGAGTTTGAAAATCCCATTAGGTACAAAAATTATGTAAAAATAGGCACTATTCGCCTTCATACACCATCATTTTAAGGTGAATTAAATTTAGAAAAATTTGGCCCAATTTCACTCAATGTAATTATTTAAGGGATATCTCACTCCCTATAATAATGTTTTTTTTGTCGATTAATCCAAAATAATTATTCATTTAATAATAGGACATTTGATTGTGGTGTAAATTACTACATATAACTTGTAAGTTTCAAGTTTGATTTACAATTCTCGGACAGACAGATAAATAGAAACTGAAGCCATTCTAAATGGGTGTCTTTTTTGTTTGTAAAAGATTTAAGTCCAATTAATTTTATCAGAATTATATACTCTAAATCAATTTCTGAAGTAGAGTTAAAAAAATATTACGAGTAATATGCATCGGAATAATTATTGTTGTAATTTTGAAGACATATGAATGGAAACATTCATAATTATAAATATGTATGCAAGTCTCTGTATATGATGAAGCTTAACTCATTTTGGTATGGTTAAAGGCCGGTTGTATGTCGCAAAGTAAATGCTTTTCTACCACTAACACAGGGTAGATGGTAAATGGAGGGACTGGGGTGGCCAATCAGATGGCATGCACTGAAAGTTCCTGTCATCTGATTGGCCATCCCTCCATCCACCTACCTGTAGGAATAAGCATTTACATTGCGACATGCAACCGGCCCTTAGTGTTTGTTTACTGTATCTACGTACTTATAAAATGGTCTTTGTTGTAGAATTATTGTTTTAAAAAAGGCAAAAAGAAGAGAAGTTATTAAAGATTGAAAACGTCGGAGGTAAGTTTATTAAACTAATACGTGGAAATTTTGGCCCCTTCTTCTCTATTTTCTTCATTAAAAATGAAATAGTAATAAAATTGATCTGAAAGTCTTTTTCGGTGAAATTAGTCCAAGATTACCTGCAAGAATCACGGACCACAACAGATAAAAACACTAATCACTACTGTGTTATCAAAACTGATAATTGAATATTTAATGGCTTTCTCAAAATTTAAATTAATACACTACGGCAGGGGTTCCTAAACGCTGCGTCTTTTTTCAATTAAAATGTTGCCATGGCGCCCTATGTAGTTTACAAAATTTGGTCTATACATTGTGGCAATATTTACATTTCTCTCTCTCTCTCCCTCTCTATTTACAGTAGTAGCATTTATTTTAGTATTATATACATATGTCAAAAAAATCTTTTTGGTACAAACAATAAAAAACTAAAAATATTTACAAAAATAAGAAGAATGAACACAAAAATACGAAGTAAAGTATGTCTAATCGTAAAAGTAAGAGATCAAAATAAATAATAAATAAATTTTTTTTGTTTCTCACTTTGTTTTTTGTCTAGTTAAATCACACATAATCAATTATGTGTGATTTTACTAAAAATTCAAATCTTAATAAAATTAATCACAAAAATAAAAGCTCCAACAGCTTCATTACAAATAATTTGAAATAAAAATAAATATGTGTAGGAATTATTAATTATTTTTTTAAACTAGTAATTAATATTTTATTTCTTTAGTGTTTGTGTTTTGGTTTGAGAAATGTCTGTAACTGAGAAATGTTCATTCGTTCATGTATATGTTAATTCGGATTTCTAAACCCTCGATAGTAGAAAAATGAAAGGTCGTAGAAAGTTCATTCAGGTCCCATAATAATATCTAATGTCGATTTGTCTAGATTCCCATAATTCACGATGAATTCAAAAACGTAAAGTCATAATTTTTTTTTGTCGGTCCGGATTCCCCATATCTAGTCAAGAACGCAAAATGGTTCAGTTCGTTCTAGGGCCAAAAAATTTGAATTTTATTTGATCACACACGCAGATATATAAAGAGAGATTTTCAAATTTTTGGATAGGTACCTGAAAAATTTGAAAAAAAAATCGAATTCGAATTTTTTTACGTTTTGATTAAGAAATTTTTATCAAATTTAACACGCCCAGCAGGCTTTAGCTTGCAAGCCTACCGAGGAACTTTTATTAGAAAAAAAAAATTATTAAAAACAATATGAATTGATTTTCTAAAATAATAAAATTTTTATTTATTTGATTAAAAAATCACCTAATAAAAATAAATTCATTGTATATAGCTAATTATTTAATGAAATTTTTTTCCTTAAAAAGCAAATGAAAGGAATTTACCGAAATTTCGAAAAAATAATTCCCTTTTTTCATTGAAAATATTTTAAAAACAATTAAAGATAAAAATTAAAAAAATAATAAATTTTCTGAAATGCAATTGGGGTAGAATATCTCACCCTGGTATAGAAAGAAAAGGGTGTGAAATATAAGCTTGATGCCCATAATCCCCGATACATGTCCTGACAAGTCCATATCCTTTGGAGACATTGAAACTAGCTCAGACCGGGGCAACTCGGCTCACAATTTGAGAACATCAGCAGTACAACTTTTTGAAATAGAAAAACGGTCATTGAATGTTAATAAGAATCAACGGCAGCAATTAACTAAGTTTTGATAAATGCAATTTCGAAAAGGATTGGTAAACAAACATATCTTCACTAACTCTTCCTTTAAGTATTCAAACATAAACAATAAAAATCACTTTTAGTCTCTTTGAATTTGTGTGTGTTTAAGAGTTCGTTAGAGTCAGTTCCATGAGGGCTCTCAAAAACTTTTATATATCAAAAGATCGATTGCTTGACTTCTACCCTAGGAAAATAAATTAATCCACTATAAAATCCAACGTGATTCTTTATAAAATAAGCTAAGTCTAGTCTATCTACCCTCCTTATTCTTCCTACAATATACAACTTTCAGTCGTTCAATTTCTGCATCCACGGGTACCTCTGATTACGATCCAACCCCTCAAATGTTTTCCTTTTCTTTTCACAATATCTCGGAAAATAAATTAATCCACTATAAAATCCAACGTGATTCTTTATAAAATAAGCTAAGTCTAGTCTATCTACCCTCCTTATTCTTCCTACAATCTACAACTTTCAGTCGTTCAATTTCTGCATCCACGGGTACCTCTGATTCCGATCCAACCCCTCAAATGTTTTCCTTTTCTTTTCACAATATCAACGCTGATCTATAGGGGTTGGATCTTATTGGATTCTCGACATCAATATTACTATATATATATATTTTGGACTCCGATACTAAAGTCCATTTAGACTGATCGTATATAATATGATTTTTTTATCAAAGATTTTGTTACCGTACACAGTATTATGGCAGCTAAAATGTTTACGTCATAAGTCTTGAGCTCGAATCAATTTTTCTTCGTTATCATTATGAATATTACGATGTAGCAGGCACGCTACAAGCCAAAGCAGCCCACTGCACAACAAACAAATAATCAAATTAAAGTATTTTTTATCCAATAATTAAAAAAAAAATTTCACTAAGTACCAACAGCAAATTCCGTAAAAACTACTTTTAATTTATTTAAGTTTCCCTATAAGGTACTTTTATTTATTTAATTTTAAATTGGTTTGTTTTTAAAATTACTAAACTGGGGTAAGTGAAAGTCGTGTGATGTATAGGTACTAAAAAAGCCACGACATTTTTTTAACTATATTCCTTGCTGTTTCCAAAGTGAATGAAGTGTATTATTATTTTGTTCTTGTGATTATTGTTGCTCCTGGCATTTTTCTATTTTTAAAAGAGCTTTCATCTTTTACTTTTCTTCCCTTTATTATTTGTCAATGATATTTACTAACTTTCCTCTAGCGTTTTTCTTTCTTAAAGGTTTATTGGCATTGTCTGTTTAAAAACAGCCTACACAATATTTCATTATAAATTCTATTAACAGTTAAAATTTGTAAGAGAATATTTTTTCTAAATTTTATGAAAAAGTTTGATCCGAATTATTTTTTAAATCTAAATACAGAGATCCAGAGACGTTTTTATTATAGATAGAGGGGAGGTTTTAGATTTTTTTCAATATATGTAGATTAAATTCTATAGAAATCACGAGAGATTGTCTTCTAATGAATCCGAGCTTTCATTCACAATTTTTACTACATGGCAGAAGGGTTGTGTTCACCTCCCTCTTTTAATTTCTTTAAAAATTTAAAGTCGGCTCTTAGCGGCAATTTGAACTATTATATTATAAATTTTAGAAACTTAATATAATTAATAATAGATTAATAAATAAATCATTAGGATATTTCTAAATCAAGGATCATTTGGGGTTTTAAGCCATATCTAAAAAATAGAAATTATTTATGACAAACATAAATATTATTAATAAATGAATTTATCTTTAAGGACCAATTATAGATTTTAGAGAAACTATTTTTACATTGCATTCCCCTTAGGAAACGAACCTTTAAGGTCTTAAAGGTTTGGCTAACGGCCCGGCAAGCTTAGTTAGGGCTTGGGTTCGTTTCCTAAGGGGACGAACCTCTCTGATATGCAATGTAAAAATATTTTCTCTAAAATCTATGATTGGTCCTTAAAGATAGATTTATTTATTAATATTATTATAGGTCTGGGTTGATTTTTGAAATAATTTCCATTTTTTTTTTCAAAAAAAGACACTCAAAAATATACTTAAAACTTTGTTTTCACTATAAATATTATTGATTCAATATGGCCTTTCACTGAAAATTTAATTGAGTAGCCAGCAGATTTTACCTTTGAGTTTTTTATAACTTGATTAAAATTTTCTTACATGTAATAACATATATCTCTATGTCAAAAGAATATTAATTTAAACTACTGTCCATAGAGCAAGCTTAGTATTGAGTTCGACTCCCTTCTGACATGAATAAAATCTAATACTCTTATTTTATCTTTGATTCTGGGCCTTAAATTATAAATTTTTATTTTTATTTTGAAAAAGTTATTTTTAATTTTTTTTTTTATTAAAAAACAAACAAACTTTATTGTGAAATGAAACCACATTAGTATCGTTTTAATATCTCCATGTTCATCAGAGTATTGTAGATCGTTAACTTAATAAGATAAAAATTTGAAATTTACATGATATTTAATTTTATTGTATATTTATTACATTATATTGCTGTTGATTTGTTGTATTTTAGAAGAGTAGTTTAATAACACTTTGTAAATATATACTCGGTGATGGTAAATACAATCTAGAGTAAGACTGTCGAGAATAATAATAAAAATAATCAAAAAGATGACATCTGAGTGCTATTGTAACAAGTTTTGAGGATGAGAAAACGATCTGGCTATGTCTGGACCTCATCAAAATTCATCTTAATTGATTTTTTCTTAATTAAAGTAATTATTGATAGATGAAAATCTCAATAAAAAAAAAATGATTTGCCGCATGTCGGATTAGAACCTGGGACCTCTTGCATCATAGGCGGAGACTTTACCAGAAGACTATAGAAGTATTTTAAAAATCATTGTTTTTTACTTTTACGAAAATGATTATTATTGATTTAGACTTTATTATAAGTGTGGAAATAATTGAATATATTATATATAGCTATGTATTTTATAAATAGAATTTATTGAATAAATTGCAGCTCGGCAAATTTGAAATATCTTTAATTGAATTAAGCTGAAAGAAAAACAACAATTAATTTTAAATCCAGAAACATTAAATATATTAATAATTATTCCTTGGCTTCCCCCCACTCTTCTAATTAAAATTAAATATTCAATTCTCTTTTCTCCGGGCAATTATCCTTGAAATTGTCTTCCTAAAAAAATATTTGGTTGGTGAAAGTTATCACTTCTGTCGAGCGTCCCGAGACGCACAGATTTTTTTTAATTTTATCTTTTTATTTCAGATCCTATACGATTATTTTTTTTATTATTATTTTATTTATAATGTATATCAATATGAACGAATGTGGGCAAATTGGTGTACGAGTAAACAAATATACACATAATATGTGGACCATTAGAAAGATAGAAATGCAAAAACTGGGTGAGGGGTGGGGATGGATGTGGGGGGTGCAGGAGGTGGGGTGCAGTTGTGTGGGGGGGGGGGGGAGTGGGGGTCCAGTGTTGGGGGCGAGGTGTGTGGTTTCGGGAGGGGGGTCAGGGGTTACCGTGCATCGCTCGGTGCCTCCAGGTAATATATATTAAGGGAGACAAAAACGAGTGTGTCTTCTGTTGGAAAAATCAATTTTTTAATTTATTTATAACGAGACTATAGTTTCCTACGAATCAATTGTAATAGACTGATGAAGGGGTCAAAAGCCTTCGAAACTATGGTCTCGTTATAAATAAATTAAAAAATTGATTTTTCCAGCGAAACACTTTTTCATTTTCTCCTTTAATTTATAAAAATTCTGCTACTCTCGGCAAAAAGAATCTTCAATTTAAATATACCTATATATAATGTCATTTTTTTTAAAATTTTATTCAAGAAAACTATTTTCAGAAGCAAAAATTTTTATATTTTTCAAAAATTCATAAAGGGTGGGGGGTAACACCCTTCTTGATACAGGCCTTATATATACTTATTCGTGGTTATTAAATTCTGTTTTATCTCTTTCTTCTTTTGGAGAAGTTCCAAATCGAAAAACATTTTCATACGAATAACAATTTGGCAACAATTGATTTTGGAAACGTACAAAAGGATCTTTAGGATTCTCTTTATTAATAATAAATCTATTTTGCAATATCTCTATAAAAGACCTTTTAGGAAATGTTTTCTTATTTTTATTTTATTTTTTACTAATTCAACACGCTCATTGATCTTTTTACAAATTCCCTCTTTTGATAAGATTCCTCCAAACCGTCTTTTTTTTCTCTCTCTAACTATACCATTTCGATTTGATTCCCTTCCTTAAAAATCACCTGCCTGAAACTAAGTTTAGTGCCGATCCTCGGATTTTCGTTCCAGTCTCCTTTCAATTGGTTTTTCACTTGCCCTCTTTGCTCCACTAAATTGATTACCCTAAATCAGAGATTCTCTATGAGGGTGAGATTGTTCCCCCGAGGGGTTTAAAAGAAATTCTGGGCCTGAGCCACCACAATTATCCTACCTTAATTTCTCTCAATTGGGGTTGCCTTTCCCTTGGGTTAATACAATTGCAGATGAATTTTAAAGTGAATTTTACTTTTTAATGTACTAAACGAGTAACAATTCTCAAATGAATTTTACAAATGATAAATTAAGAGTTAATGAGAGGTATAGTCTAGGTGAAAAGCGATGTAAATTTAAATAATATTCAAAGATTGTTTTGAATAATAAATAAAATTATATAAAATACTTAATTTTTAAATGAGTTAGAAATTCCAAATCTTTTGAGGTTTCCGTTCAAAAGTAAAACGGTACCTTATTATTATTAGTGCCTATACGATGTATCTCTATCCTTATGTTGCAGTGTTGTAGATCGAAAACTAAATAAGATACAAACGTGAAATGTCCTCGGATATACAATACGTATATTCATTTTTCCCAAAATCAAAAATCGGATTAAAATTTTAATCATAGGATTTTTTTGAAAAGGTCAAAATTTTTGAGGGGAAAATAAATCTTTTTAAACGTGTTTTTTTTCTGGCTATTATTACTTTTTCAGGACTAGGCATATGCTTCCCGCAAATTTTAGCGATTCGAAAAATTTTCGTCAGAGAACATTTGAGCTAGAATGTTAAACTTGAAAGGTGCAGGTTATCAATAGAAACTTGGCGCCGAATTTCATCAGTCATAACCTTTCCATAATAGCTTTCCCTATACGAGTACAAGCTGAACATTTCTGAATTTATTTAATTTATGAAAGGCCGAAGTCCAAACCAAACAGTTTTGGAAATACAAAAATTTTGACACTAGAACAAATTTTTTACGATGCGCCATCTTCATCAAGTATCACTAGCAAAACAAAATAAAATATCATGCTTAAAAATATTTTTATCCACGATTCAGACATTTTTAAATACCTACTATAAGCAAAAATAAAAACTGAAAATTTTCGAATAAATTTACTATAGGTACATATTTACTACCTGCCGGGCTTACCGAGTAATATTCTATTAAAATTATTATTTATCTATTTTTAAATTTACTCAGTCAAGTGATTATTTATTTACTCGGTTTATATATAAACAGCCTCGTTCTGGCTCATGGCTTTGTAGAATAACAGAATTTATCAATAATTTTTATTCAAACATAACTGGCCTGGACTATCCTTTTTATCCTTTAGTCTTTTAGTTGATAAAAGAGAAAGGGAGCAAAAAGTGATTATTCTATCCGTGACTTTTTCTAAAATAAAAAAGAGATTCCAAATTCCTTCTTTGATAATATTCGAATGAAGTGAATGTTGGATCGTGGATTCATCAATTTATAAATTTAAAAATTGATAAAATTAAAATATTTTATTAAAACCAATAAAATGATTAGAAAATTTGATTTTTTTCTCATTTTTTGACTTAAACTTTTGAAACCTAAAAAGCCAATAATCGATTATTTTTTTTATCGTTTTTCACAATAGAGTTACAAACATTTTGAATGAAACATTTTGAATGAAACTTGTACGAGCTTCATTTCTTGATTTATAGGTATTAAAATCGAGACGCAAAGAAAAAACAAATTGTGTTTGAATTCAGCCAAAAATTTTCATTTTTTTTTTTTTTTTTTTTTTAGATGTCTGAAACATGGATAAAATGAAATGATTATTTTTCTATTTCCTTTTTTATCTGGCTTTATTATTTCAGTAATTTATATGATACGACACTAACCAATAAGTCTATAGTTATGATTCGAGAACAAGGAATTGGGCTTTTCTAGAACAATCAGAATTAATTGATAATTTGTCTCCTGGACTAAAACTTGTCAGGACACGTTCTTACATGTCAATAGATAATGGATAGTCAGTCGATTTAAACCACGGCTGTCCAACCCGTCACAAAGATCATTATAACATTGAGATTTTTAGTAGATACTGGAAAACACACAACAATTTGGCCTGATAATTTTTTCTCTAAAATAAAAAATCTAAAAATCTACTGTGAAAAATAAAAGTGCAAATTTCAAATTTTGAATCTTGATCTAGATTTCAAGATTTCCGAAAGATAATCATCATTTTGAGCTATTTTTGACTCCATTTTTATTATAAATAAATTTTCTACTTGCAAACTTTCTGATCAAATGTTCTAGAATCTAGAACAACAATTAGGTACCGATCTGAAAGAAAAATTGAATATTGTCTCTTTATTAGAATTTTATATTAATTATCTAGCCAGGAAGAAATATAAATAAATACTAATACATAATACCAATTTTTGTAAAAAGGTATGTAGGTATGTATTTACATATACGAGAAGCTATTTTCAAGTAAAAAATGTACGAAAAGTAAAATTAGAAGCTCACTATGAGCTAAAAAAATAATAAAGTTCTTATTTCTACATTATTAATTAATTTTGGCGCCTATGGTGAGGAAAAAAATATATATGTTTAAAAACTATATCACATTTTTATAAAAGTTTCATTTTCAACAAATTTCAATATATACTTAATAGTTAAGAATCTCATTTTTCGAGTCCATGTAAAATTAGTGCCTTTTTGTTCATGGAGAATGGTGTAAGTTCGAGGTGTAACATCAGTGCCTGTTGCCTAGAGCCTCCATACGCCTATGCATACATTTACTTAAAAATTAGAATAGACAAAAAAAAACACTTTACTACTAAATTAAAAGGGGAATAGAAATGGCCGTCTGAAATTACACTTTCCCTTTTGGCTATTCTCTAGAATTAATTGAAACATTTTTGCAGTGAAAAAGGAGTCAATTCAATTTGATTGAATAAATTACAGCATGCTATGGCATCGTTTCTATTCCATTTGCTCAAAACCTTTAATCGATCCAATCCGGTTTTTTCACCTTTACTCCTTTGTTTCGTTCCTCCTCTTATTTCTCTTCATGGACCATTATTTATTTTAAATGAATTGTCTATCATGGTTGGAATCGTTGCTCACTTAAGCGATTGCAAGGAAAAGGATTCCTTCTAAGGAAGCTTATTGCACTTTTATTAATATAATAATTCTGGTTATATCCCGTTAACACTTCACTTTATTATATCTTTAATGTAAGTTTTTCTTTGAGTCAATTCAAATTAAAGACTTTTATATGAGAAATTAAATTTAAGTGTTTCTCATATAATAGTAATAATAATGGTATTTATTTTTCACTGTCAGGTTTTTATTTTAGAACTGTCTGGTGATTTGCCGCTCGTCAGAGTTTAAAGATTCTATTCATTCAACGCATAAATTGCTAAAAAAAAAATGAAAGAAAATAAGCCGGCCAAGTGCGAGTCAGGAGACAATACAGAGGGTTCCTTGCCCTATAAATTGAGATATGGTATTTTTAATAAATAGAATTCACCATAGTGCAACGATTATAATAAATAATAAAATAATAGCTTCAGAGATCCTGGATATTTCCATAAATACAAATGTGTCTACAAAAACTATTTTTACATGTATCAATGTGTGCTTTTGTGCTGTTTCAGGATATACCTGACTGAACCCGTTAAACTAATAATTATGAAATTTTTAATTATATATAATTTACTATTAATTTTATTCTTATTTAATATATACAATTAATGAAGTATATAAACCTTTTAAAATTTCAGAGAGCCAGCGAAATATTGTTTCCAATTAAAAATAGCACGCGCGCCAATAATTCCCCACTCGCCCCTCTGTAAAGTTGATGATCAGTAAGTACCATATAATTTGCATTTTCATAACTATAGTTTTTATCCTCTCTTCAAACAAAACTTAAATGAACAAAAAATTAATTAAAATTAAAATTAGAGAATTCAAATAATAATAATAATAATAATAAGGTTTTATCAATAAATTTAATAGATGTCTGATCGGTTTAGTAAAAGACTTTGTAAAAAAATGCAATTTTATTGCATTGCCTTTTTATTGATTGACAGACCGTTAGAGAGAAAAAAGTTTTATAATTATTTCCTAGATGAATGATGATGATGATGATGGTTGTATTCGTTTTTATTTTTTGTCCAATCTCCGGAAAAAGGAAATAGCAATTAAAATTTTTCGAAATGATTACTATAGGATAGGAAAAATGAAAAAAAAAATATATGTAAAAATAAAAATACTTTTCCTCCTTTCATTGATATTTTCAATTTATTTAAAATTATTTGTGTGGTTATTATTTAATTATTGATGTAATCGGAGTAAAGGCCATTTCACGGAACTGTGAAGTTTTATTAAAAAATCAAATAATTGTGTTAGTTTTGGATCTGTGTTTAAAGCACGCTTAAGCTAAAAAAATAAAATAAATATAGTGGTGCCTTCTATTGATAAATAATGAAAACGAGGTTAAATCTCACAGAATATTAGGGATATCTTATAAGTACATATATTTATTATAGCATTTATAACCCTCCGCCAAAACCTCGGATGCGCCCTTCGCTTAAACCATTTTTTTATTTTTGAATTATTAAACATGCACTTAAATCAGTATTTTTCAAAGAGATGAAAAATCAGATTACGTTATAATATCTTAAAAAATAAAAACTATTTTTACACTCTTCAAGAAATGAAAGTTTACAAAGCGTCCACTCCCCCCTCCATCCCCTTATGAGTAATTTTTCGAATAGGAAAATAAATTTTCATTTACACGAAAATTATTCTTTTATTTAAATGTGTATTTTATCTTATATATCTTTTACCCCTATGACCTCCAGAGACTGGAACACATTTCCAGCCGCCGTCTTCCCTTATACCCTTCAGCTATTCAGCATCCACAGATACCTTTGACTCCTACCCAGCCCATAAAATCACCTCTTCTTCTTTTCACGACGGAGGGGCCAACCCAGCCCTTTAAGGGATGCACCTTTTTGGTGTATCTCCTTCTCACATCAATATCATTAAAAAATAAATAAATAAAATATCTTCCTCTTTTCCTACTTTCCAGGCCTATAGAAGTCTCCATTCAACTCTTTCCCTTCTATAAAAGTCCTACATACAATATCTGGGGGAAATACTTTCCTAACATACCACTCTCTGAATCGTAGATGTCATATTTTCTCTTTTTTTATGATCTCTTCTCGTGGTAACCTCCACCCTGTGATCCGAACAGAAGGCTGGTTAGTTTACCTGAGAAAAATTTTACCCAAAGAGACACCATCATGTTGCGTATACTAGTAATTTCTGATGTGGAGGTTCCCCAAAATCTTCCACATGGTAAGATGGTGAAAGCCCGCCACCATTCATTCAAAGAAGATTAAGACAAAATGAGGAGCTGATATAGATGGATTATAGGTGGAGACGTTCTTCTCTTGGTAATAGGATGTGAAAGGAGTATTTTACTCAGTCGAAAGGGTCGCTGTCCCTTTATTAGAGCACCCGCCTGCTACGATCGAAATTATTTATGAAAGGAAAAGAAATAGATCATTATAAGTGGGATTTTAGGTTAGGGTAAAAGTGAGAAGAGAAAGAATCCATGGAATAGGCCCCTATCTAGGATTAACACATAGTTTCTAATTTGATAAATTAGTATTCCAGGCTTAGAAAAAAAAATTCAAAATATTACACTATCGCTCAATATCCTGTTGATATTCCCGATTTACACCCTATTAGGCTACTCGCAAACAAAGAAGTTTTCTTTAAAACCCCTTAAGTTCCTTATAGAGGGACACACTATGAAGACACTTTGTAGGGTCTTAGAAAATAACTGTAGTATCTTCATAAGGCGTGACTTGAGATTAAAAATAAAAATTACAAAATTAAATGTTCAATAAAATTTTATAAAAATCTATTTCTCGGAACCCTACTCATTGAGGAACGTAAAATTTTTCTTCATCAGTACTTATATTTTTACTAAAGGACATCGAATTGTTTTTTAATTGCACTTGATCTGCGAGTCAATAAACTCTAGCTAAACATAAAATTTCAAGGTTCTAGCTTTAATACTTTGAACGGTATAGAGTTGTGACAGAGAAGACAGACTGACTGACATTCCGCAATGTCACTAGAAGAGATTCGGTTTTTATAATATTTGCAATGGCACCCTTCAAAAATTGCCGTTTTTCTCTTTTCATTGATAATTACAATTCATTTAAAATGATTCCCGTGGTTATTATTTAATTATGAATGCAATCTGAGTAAAGGCCATTTCACGGAACAGTGAAGTTTCATTAAAAAAAAATTCTAAAAGGATCCCCCTAATTCAAACGGTGCTTTCATTCAATTTGCTCTGTGATTGATTCGGTTTTCTCCAACCACCATGATCACCACCTCACACTCGCATTTAAGACTCTCTTTATCAACCTCTATTGATAGGATTAGCTCGACCTTATCTTTATTATTTCATCAAACCATTATTCATTCTTAACGTTGCTTCAATTGAAACCTCCGAATCGTTTCATATCGTCGTATCGTATCAATAATTTCCAAAAAAGAAGATTAATTTATTACTAACATTCACTCGCGTGATTTATAAATCCTATTTATCAACTTTTGGAATCTTTTCAATAAAAGGGCTATCCATTTTTATCATCTTCCATTAAATATTTTTTATAAATAAGTTCGCGAAGAGTGAGAGAGAGCAATAGGAAAAATTGACTGAAAATAAAAAAAAAATTAAGTGATAGACACTATGTCTCATGGATGTACACAGATGGAGCTCGAGGGGCCTGGTTCTCACCCCAAAACATCTAGCTTTCCCAATATATAGTATGAATGTGAATCCATAAATTTATTATAAAATATGTTTTTAAAAAGAAAGAAAATTTGGAAGAATGATCCTGTCATATTATATATATAATAGCCTAGATTAATTTGCAGCAACGTTAACTTAATGCTGCCGACAATGAGCGCTGATGCCGTCGGTATATTTGAAATATAATTGTAATTTGAACTCGAATTTTGAAATGAAAGACTCCAATTGATTTTAAATTAAGAAACATTAAATATATTGATAATTATTCCCCCCCCCCTCACCACTCAAAAATTAAATATTCAATTCGCTTTTCTTTGCGCACAGAAGAAGAAATTAATCACATCTTATTTGATTTAAATTTTATATATTATTTGTTTATTTTTTTAATAATTTGCCACTTTTTTATAATTTTTTAAAAATCTAAATTTTGTTATTCTTATTTTTTGATTTTTACAAAATTGAACGACTTAAGACAGTTTCTCATGGCAATACTGGAGCAGCCTGTCATACAAACAACACCTGATCTCTTTTAAATATTTGGAGCCTTATCGCTTATATCGATTATCGATCCCAAATTTAAAAAAATGATATAATATAATTCTCCTCCTCCCACGATCCCACTTATTTAAATAAATTTATTTCCACACAAAAAATATCACAATGCTGTAGATTATAGAAAAAAAAATACGTCCAGATTCATATCTAGAGCCTCATTTCTGTAGCTGTGTCAGGACGAAAATGAGGCAAAACTTTTAAGAGACTATGTATTTTCGGAAGTTTACAGGTATACATTTGGAGTGTGGTTTTTTAAGAGGAATACAATTTTTGGACCAAGAAGCCGCCCGCCAGGACATCAGTCCGGAGGACCGAGCTTCGAGGGCGGTGCCGACGGCACGCCCTCGAAGCTCGTTATATATATTTTAGTAGATGATCATGCTAGGGATGTTTCGAGGGTGGGTTTACCTGAACCGGAGATTTTAAATTTGATTTATCGGAGTCGGAGCCGGATCTGGAGTCGGAGTCGAAGTAGAAGAGAGATGTATATAACTAACTGTTAAGGGCAAGCAAACCTTATGATATAATTCAGTAATCAATCTCTTTAAGTCAAATATAAATAATAATACACATAGGTACGTAAGGGGCCGTCCATAAATTACGTCACGCATTAAGGGGGGAGGTATCTCAGATTTGTAACAAAATGTGACAGGGGAGCCCGGGGATCTTAAAAATTGTGATGTCACAAATGTCAAATTAAATATTTCCAAATATATTTTTTAGATTTCAGGTTATTATTATTCCAACCTGAAAATGTTGGTAAAATAAATCTAGACAAAAAATTGTAAGCAAGCAATTTTTAGTAAAAACACTTAAATTTTGTTTTCAAATAAATAATAAAAGTGATAATGTGACGTCACAATACAGGAGGAGGGCTCAATGAAAATGAGACAGAATGTCACACAGGGGGAGGAAGGTCTAAAAATCTTTAAATTCGTGTGGCGTAATTTATCGATGGCCTCTAAGTAACATGCAACAATAGAAAAATATGCTGGCGTGAGGGGATTCCCCGGCAGACAAGTCAAAACTTGTAGGTGCGCGCTCTGACTGGCTGCGGTCGAATCTTTCGATCTTCGTTATAACCTCCGATTCAAAATTATCGGAGCCGAAGTCAGACTCGGAGGTGTAAAATCAATGGGAAGTTCCGACCTTTCGGAGTCGGAGTCGAAGCTCCGTAATATCTCTAGACCATACTTCCAAATTTTCTTTATTTTTAATAATATTGAATGATCAATCATTTTTGTTTTATAAAATATTTATTTAATGTTTTTTATTTTTAATTTTATTTTTTTAAATGTTAAACTTTTGTTTTTTAAGGCCTGATGATTTTAATATCGATTTATTTCACAAAAAAGAAAAACTTAGGGTAAACAATTTTAGAAGAAATATTTTGAAATAACAATAGAAATGTAAAAATCATTGGATATTCGTGATGTATTTGTGTTTAAGTATTAAAAAAAAAATTATAGTACAATTTTAATTGATTAAAGATGTTCTTTGAGTATATTTGAGATGAAGTAGTAATTATTGTTAATAAATAGAGAAAAAAACATTTTATGATGAATTATCTGTATATATACTATATATTTATGTACTTTAAAGTAAATTTATATCAGTGGATCTTCTAACTCTAGAAAAAGTAGTTAGATCGAAATATGTCTAACCAAAATAAAATTTCTTTCAAAAATACAAATTTTTTAGTGACTGAATAAAAGAATAGAAAATCAGTAGGCATGTAGATAAATATTATTTAATAGGTATAATTTTTATTCTGATTTTTTTCAAAAACAAATTTCGGGCATTCTCTTAAAAATATTTCCGAATAGGTGCCTGATTTGTTTTGGTCTTTTTTTTCTAATGAAATTGAATACAAGAAGGGCGCACCAGGAAGATGCAGCCCCTATGGATCTCGAAAGACCCTTGCATTCCCGAAGAGAAGAGGAAATTGATCAATCGAAATGGTTGAGGCGTAGGTGATCTGGTTTGATTCAACATTTAACCCAGTTGGTTACACCTAGCACAACGCAACGTGACTAGAGATTATTAATGAAATTATAGAAAAGTGAAGCATGAATAATATTTTCCTACATTATAAGGAGCCTGGAATATTCAAAATTGCTGCCAATAGCCAGGCCCACACCTGACTTGGTTCATTTCGAGGTCTAGTCACTATGACAATAATACTTATTTACTTACTTACGATGCCGATGGCCAAATCGCCCTTGTAGAGCTTGAGCCTCTCGCGTGATGCCTCTCCACGTCCCTCTATTCTGGCCCAATCGCTCCCATTCCACCCCCACGTCAAGCTCTCGTAGATCTCTGACGACATTATCCAGCCATCTTTGTCTTGGTCTGCCTGGGGGTCTTCTTCCAGGCGGGTAGCTCTCGTGGAGGTTTTTTATGTGCCTGGTTTTGAGAGCACGAGCCACATGACCGAGCCATTCTAGTCTTCTTTTTCTCACTACACTTGAGATATAAGGCTGCTTTGTCATGTCTCTGACTTCTTCCTCGGATCTTCGTCTCCATTCTCCAGAAGTTAGATCTTGAACAGGTCCACATATATTCCTGAGAACTTTATTCTCGAAACTTATCAGCCTCTTCTACTATGACAATAATCTGAAAATAAAATATAATTTTCACAAAATTATACTTTTATTTAAATGAATATTTAATCTAGGGAGTCGGGTTTTCGCAGTCAGCTAACGCATTGGCCTCGCTTCGGCATCGATCGGTAATGACGATGTTGGAGTGGGAGGCCGGGGTTCGATCCTAGCTGGCAAATAAAAATCTCTACCTGCTGAAAACTCGGCTCCCTCACTAACCCTACTAACACTTTACTTATGTGCTGTCTAAATGGGCTTTGTCCCCGGTGACATTAAATAAATAAAAAAAAATAAAAATAAAATATTTAATCTAGAGATGAAACAATCTATTTTTTTTTATCAAAAATCTTGGAAAAACACTTTTTGCACCCTTCACAATGACAAAACTAATGCTACCATCACAGACCCCGCCCCCCCCCCCCAAAAAAAACCTATATCCTTTATATTAAAAAGAATACTTTGTGCAGGAGTCGCGGGGTTATTTACATTACTAACTTAAAGAATATGCAGGTTCGGGATCACATAGTCTGGCAATATATTTCATACAAGTGGCTATAAATAGCAATGGGATTTTCCTGATGTAATTTCAAATTTAATCCAAGCTATTCTCTATTTTAATGTAAATAATGGTAAAAGCACTTCCCTCTCAGTTTATTATAAATAAATAAATAACGATGTGAATATCAAGATTTTTAATCATGAGGGAAACGGAAGGGGGAATGGAGTTCCAATCTACATAAAGACTACATAATAACTTATACCTATTCCAAGTTTCAAAGACTTCTTGAATTTTTGCATTTGTGAAGGAACTACCTTAAAATAAAATAATAATACAAAATAATTAAAATGATAAAATTTTCAAACAAAAGTACTAGAAAACTAGGACGATGGAAAAATATTGTCCTTGGACCAGAAGCTAAAGTAATTTCAAATTTATTTATTATTATTAATATTTTATATGCAGTTTAGAAGTAATGTATCTGATTTATTAAAAAATTTTTTTTAATTTTTTAAATAAATTGTTTTTTGTAAAATTTAATTTAATATAGTCTAAAATTCTAGATAATAAGCAGCTCTAACATGTGTATATCTGTGATGACAAAAATGGGGCATGATGAAGTCCAAAGTTTAAACATCGAAACGTCGGTTTAACAGTAAATAAGCGTTTTATTAAAGGGAAATTGTTTCAACTAATTAACATCTTTATTTAAGCCGAGGTCGATAATATCTGACAATAAATGAATAAATAAAAATATAGTTTCGATATACCGATATGATCCCAGTGATTTATCAACTTTTGGGATCAATTCAATAAAAAGGCTATCAATTTTTATTAATTTTTTTTATAATAAATAAGTCCGTGGAAAGAAAGAGAGAGAGAGACAGTAGCCATCGTAAAAATTGACTGATAATAAAAAAATTAAGTGATAGACTCTATGTATTGATCTCGTTTAATTCAATATTTAACCCAGCGGGTTACATCTGGCAAAACGTGACTAGCGAGCGACATTGCGTTCGCACACTATTTGGATTTCTTATTCTGTTCACACCTTTCGAGATAATTCATTTTTCATTTTTGAAATTCTTTTTCTAATCACTCTATTTCTATTATACCAAACGTTTGCGCTTTTTCTGTATTTTGTGAAAGTAGCCAGTTGTCTAATAAATTTAAACCATTAATCCCTCTTAAAGCTTTATTCTTTTTAAATATCTATTTGGCAGCTTTCAACAAATTAGAAATTATTAGACATAGATTATTTATTTATTTGGTTATTGTTGTAATTTCGAAAGACTCAAAATTAATTATGAATTCAAATTGGTCGAAAATTAGCAATAAAATGAATACCATGGCTAGATTAAATCAACCCAACAATTCGGCTATATACCAATGTAGATATATATAAAAGTGAACAAAATCAACAAAATGATGAAGTAACTTTATGAAAAAGAAAGTCAAACATAAATAGAGATCTATATAGTCGCAAACAAATAAATAATATATATATATATATATATATATGTGTGTATTTATTTGCATCAAGCAGAGGACAACCTCTTTGTTTCTCTTTATGATAGAAATCTATAGTTTATTAAAGCGCTAATGGATGTCGCCGTGTCCCAAGAAGTCGAGTGGGCCTGAAAACTTGCGGGAATGACCGAAGACATTTTGATAAGTTCCCGCAGGCGCCAACCGGTCCTTACCCTTAGTAAGTGATATCACAAATAATTTTAATTAGTCTTTGAGCCAACGAATTCTGAAAATCGTTATTTTAAATTACTCAACAAAAATAATTCAAATTGGTTGAGATGTATAAAAAAATAAAATATTTCTTTAATGACATTGATGCAAGTCTGGCTACCCGTCTAGGCATGGATTGACCCCTGCATCGTGAAAAGAAGAAGGGAAATTTCAGGAGCTGGGTCAGAGAAAAAGTACAGATTCGTGTCTTAAAAGTGTAGATACGTGTCTTAAAAGAGTGAAGGTTATAGGTAAGAAAAAACGGAAGGGGGAATGGAGTTCCAATCTACATAAAGACTACATAATAACTTATACCTATTCCAAGTTTCAAAGACTTCTTGAATTTTTGCATTTGTGAAAGAACTACCTTAAAATAAAATAATAATACAAAATAATTAAAATGATAAAATTTTCAAACAAAAGTACTAGAAAACTAGGACGATGGAAAAATATTGTCCTTGGACCAGAAGCTAAAGTAATTTCAAATTTATTTATTATTATTAATATTTTATATGCAGTTTAGAAGTAATGTATCTGATTTATTAAAAATTTTTTTTTAATTTTTTAAATAAATTGTATCCAAATATCAGCTTGAAATATACATTTGAAGCTTTTTTTGAGTTAAGGTAGTTCTTTCGCGACAATCCACACCCAAAGTTTTAGCCTCGTAACCACTCTATAAATATTATGAACGGTACTAAAATTTTGGGTTATGTTTTTTGAACCTATCTTTTATTTAGGTTATGTTTTTTGAACCTATCTTTTATCTATGCACGTGACTGTACTTTTCACACTACTATATCCTCTTTATGAATGGATTGTTTCCAAGCGATTGTTTTTATATCCCCTCCACTAAAAATAATCGCCCAAATATATGTTTTTAGTAGATTGGAATAGTAGGTGGCATAGGGATAAACAAATTTGTGAATTTATTTCTCGATGTGTATCGCGAAAGAGTTCGGAAGGTTTGGAAATCGCATATATTGTCCAAATGAGGCTTTAAGAGCGATTATTGACTTTAACTTATCAGAATAAATACCATGCTAGTACCTAGAGTAAAAGTAAAGGGTGGAGACGATTCTACGTTCTGCCATGGAATCGAGTGAGTTAGATAAACCCGGATCTCCTATTAGTTTCATTACTCTCTTCTAAATTGCATCCAGGGTGACAAGATAATTTGTTTGTATTCAAGTCAAGACGTTCAGGCGAGATTATGAATTAAATTTTAATATATTATTTAATGCTATAGATTAAAATGAGATCAAGACGAAAAAATAATTGCATCCCGATGACATTCGATAAATTATTAACAATAATGATTTTTCATTAGCGATAGAGATTAATATTCCTTTCATTTTCAATCTCTCAAGAAAAATGAATAGAATTTTCTTGCAGAGAAAGTACTATATATTTATACATATATAATATTAATTGTTGATTGTAATTAGTTCATTGAAAAATAAAGAAACTGCAGGATCTGTTTATTGTCTATTTTTTTTTACTTTTTTAATTTAGATTAAATTAAACAAATGAGAGAGGTTTTTTAATTAAATTTAACAAATATATTTATCTCAGTTAAACATTTATACCCAGAAGCGAGCAAAAAATAAACAGAAGAAAATAAATTTTTGTTTTTGTTGTTAAGAGTATTGAAAAAGATGCAGAGACCCAATATGTTAATTAATTAATTAAAGTGTTGTTTATTGACCTAAAAACCTGATCATATAGAAAAATCAATTAGGGTTACCTGAATTGATACTTTGATCAAAGCGCACAGCGTGCGCAGGGCAAGTTCGAGCATTGGCTTGGCCGTACAGGCTGTGCGCTATTTACACGAACCATTCCGTGCCAATTTCGACCCACCTGCTGCCTGGAACCCATTTGAGATACAGAGCTGAAATTATACACATGTAATTATGTAATCCATCTTGAGGAGAGTAACAAATTTCAATAATATAGCATAAATGGATTCTAAAATATGGACCTGAGAAAATAGCTATAATTTTGGCACTCACTGACTCACTTGCTCACAGTTCATCAAAACCTATAGGGTACTTCCAATTATTCCAGCATCATTATATTTAGCCTGCTAGTAGAGTTTGAGATACAAACAAAGGAAAAATTCCAAAAATCCAAACTTTCTATCCTTTCAATCCCTTCAAAATGGGGGGGGGGGAAGGGTCAAGAAAATTCTAGGCCGTTGGACCATACTCAACCAAATTTTGTAAACATATTCCGTGGGCCTCCAGGATGCTAGAAATGCAAAAAAAAAAACCCACCCAAAATGGAGGGGAGAGTCAAAAATAAAAATTCTAGCCCTTTGGCTTCCTCATAGGCAGCTTACAAAAAGCAGAGAAATCCCAAAGAAAACATTCTGTGAAAAAAGACCAAGTTCGAAAAAGTTGTGAAATCTAGTGTGCAGCCAAGCTAAATTCGCCAAGAATAATTAAGTTGAGAAAATAGTACCTCTCAACTTATTCTTGACGAATTTAACTTGCCTGCACTCTAGATTTTTCTACTTTTTCGAACTTGGCCTATTTTTTCACAGAATGTTTTAGTTGGAATTACGTAAAAACTACTTGTCGCGCCCCAGAGTTAGATACCATTTGCTTATGGGGTTGACAGCAAGTTGGTTGGTTCCTTTCCGACTGCGAGCGCTCATCAAGGATGGTTGCCTATCTCCGCCTGAATCGTTTCTCTTGAACAACGTCCTGCTAGCCACATGATTGTGATGTGGCTAACTTGCTATAACAATAAAACTAATTTTTCTATATCCACTTGGATAATTGAACGCATGAGATATAACAGATAAAATATTTTTAATAAAAAGACCGATCTGATGAAGGTCAAACCTGCGAAACTATAGACTTAAATAAATAAATTATATAAATATATATATATATATATATATATATATATATATATATTAATAATTGATATATGTATTTGTTTATTTAAATCAAGCGGAGGACACCCTCATTGATCTCTCTTTATAAATCATGAATTTTGATAGGCTGCTACTCTTGGCAAAACAAAATATTTTCGAAAAACCCGATCACTTTTCACGAATGATCCTCAAGCTCCAATGTCATTACTAAGTTGAATTGGATAAATTATTATTTTTTTCTAAGCCGAAAAGTCATGGGAAATTATATAAAAATTTTAATTTCACCATGGATTGTGTACCCCAAAAGAAACTTCCTAATTATAAGTGTGATTAAAGCCTGCTTAGAAATTATTATCTTATTTATTTATTTATTTGTTAAACTGAATACATTAATATAATTATAATTAATTGGAATAAAATATAAAAAATCAATTCGAATTAAATTCATTCATCAAACAAAACAAATGGGAGCTCGAGCCCCTTTCCTTTGCCTTTGTTAAGTCTTTTCAGTATTAGATATTAAATTAATTAAAACAAAGTTGACGTTTGGAGGGCTTTTTCCCCTCAACCTTTGAGCTTGTTCGTCTTATATCTGAAAATTCATGGCTTTCTTTTTTCCATGCCTTGGTTTAGTGGACCAGAAAATCCTCAAATTCTTTTTATAGTCTTACTTTCTTCTTTTTGTTCTTTTCTTTTAGCTTTTAATTTATCTTATTTTTTTTCTTCGCTTCTTCAATTTCTTTTTTCTTTTTTAAATAAACGTAATTACAATCGCAACGGGAGAGCATTCTTAGGATGAACAGAAGAACACAAGAGACATCCACCCCTGGAAGCGATCGGCTTTCCAAACAAAAACCCAAGCATTTCACTTGTAGCTTAATTACTTACTCTAGCAAATAGACAATCGAGATTCCTCGCGGGAGATTAATTGTTATTTTTTTAATGGGAAATGGCTTTTTAACAAAACTTTTTTTTTTATTGAATAAACCTTTTAACAAATTGTTAATCTAATTATAATAATTAAAAGATAACCAGAGCAATATCCAAAAGTTCCACGCTTCAAGAAATATACTAGAATAATTTAAAAAATAGTTCCTAAGAGACAGAAATTAAGCTATATTAATTCTATTAGTAGATATATTTTAGAATTTAAACCAAAGTACTTAAATACACTTAAAAAGCACTTAAATGCAAATAAATTCAACTTTCCCGATTATTCGAGGGTTAATTAAATATCAATATAAAGAGAAAAATCCATTAAAAATAGGATTTATTATTTCAAAGGAAAATAGGTAAATATCTAAAAAAATGTCTATGTATATTTTTTTTAAAAATGGCACTCTCTTTGATTATTATGAGGTAAGCTCAGCAGATAAGCCAGCACATCGACTGGGCTGTTGAATTCACAAAAATTTCAATTTGAACTTAGAAATGTCTGAAATGCGAGGAGAAAGGCCATTTTCACATATTATTACTTTTTTCCATGCCTTGGTTGTTTAGTTTAGCTGGATTCTAATAATCGGCATAACTGAAAAACGGAAGAAAGTTCGTTTTGGTGTTAAAAATGTGTATTTCTTAAAAAAACCACATTTGCATTTTAAGCTTTCTATCTTTCGAAGCTCCATGAGAAAAATGCAAAAATGGGGAAAAAAAACATTGAATCGTCATTATAGGGCAAATAAGATGGTTTTGAAGCTTTGCTTCTTAAAGCGCGCTGGGCACGGCCTAAATGGGAAAAAGGGACCCCGTAATATTCCCACTCCGCACGATTCTGGGCTGCTGGTAGGGGAAGTGAGAGAGGGCGGGTGAAGGGGCAGGCCAGGTCAAGCGAGAGAGAGTGTGCTTGTAAAGTGTGTTTATGTACTCAGATTCCACGTAGTAGCTATGTAAAAATAATATTGTTTTATTTGCAATAAATTTATTATTTGCAAAAAATTCTGTTTCCGACATCTTATTTCATTATTATAATTGATTTTTTTTCAATATTTTTTATTTTTATTATTTTATTATTTGTAATCAATGGACAATGCATATCAACGACGAAGAGGCAAAGCTTCTACCGACAGTCCCACGACTATCTGTATTTGTTAATTAACTGAAATTTGAAGACAAATTGTTTTAATATTCCATACATTTGTTAAAAGTTTAAGTTATCTAGCACAAATCGTTTTTAAATAAAGAAAAATGATCAAATCCCCTAAATTTCCAGAAAACATACCGAAATTGAAAACAATTTTATTTTACTTCTACTATTTAGAAATGTCCGAAATGCAAGGAAAAATAATTTTCAAACCTAATTTTTCACTAGATAGTAAGAAACGGTTAAGTGTCCCTATTTTCAAAAAGCTTATCTTATTAACATTCTAGATATATTTCTTGAAACGAGGAGCTTTCGATATTGCTCTGGTTATCTTCTAATTATTATAATTAGATCTTGAATCTCAAGATAAACGGTCCGGTCAGACCACAATCATTACATTTTTATATAAACAGAAAAAATACTTCACCATATTATAACTGATAAAATTAAACTTCTATTCATTCCACAAATTTTAAGATCGGGTTGATGATGTTCTTATGATAATTACTACTTTTTTCGATTTTTGAAAATTTCACAAAAATTTTATTCGCTATTAACCATTATTAAAACCACTTTTTGGTATTGAGTTCTCTTTTTTTAGGTATTTTGAATTGATTTTTATACTTTTTATCGTCAACAGGTGTTTGAAATGAATAATTAGTATTTTGGTTTGTTGAAAGAAAATTAAAATCGAAAAAATAGTAATTAGATATCATAGGACCACTATCAACCCGGTCTTAAGATTTGTACAATGAATAGAAGATTAAAATAAAAAAATTATCAAAAAATCGAAGAGTACATACCTAGAGTTTCAAAAACAAGAATAAAATTTTCAAACTCAAAAATCACATATAAAAACACTATTAATAATTTTTTGTATTTTTTTTCTAAAAAGTATGTAAAAAAAAAAAAAAAAATTTCCGAAATTTTTTTGAGTTTTTCTCATTTTTGAAGAAGTTATGAGCGAAAAACCGAAATTAGATATCTTTTAAACCGGTGATCTAAAATATTTCAAAATTTACCAGGAAGAGTTTTTAGATGAGTACTAAAAAATGTCAAAAAATGAAGAAAATCAAAAATTAAAATTTTTCAAACCGTCCGATTTGGCCTGGAATGCCCGTCCCATAGGTATGTTTCATGCGAGATATACACCCATTAGTTTTACTTTATCAAACGGAGCATGGTGAAGTATTTGTGTCTCTTTGTATGTAGTACGGAAAAAGTAAATATTAACTCAAGAACAAAAAGTTGTAGAAAGTTCATTCTGAGACTAACTTACCATATGTTTCTATTTATAAAAATGAAGATTTGATTTAGATTTCGCTATTTCTAGTTTAAGAACTTCTTGATGAAAGAGACAAAAATAAAAATAAAAAATAATAAGAGATTTTAATGAACTAATGTAATTAATTAATGGGCAGAAATTTTGAAGAGAGTTTATATTGATCTTCGCTTTTGTGTCAATTTTCAGCTTTCCAGATCAAAATATTTGGTGACAAATAAATTGCCAAATCCTTATAATACATATATTTTCTAAAAGTGAACTCGTATAGTTTTCACTTGTACTATAATTTAAAAATGAATAAAACGTTTTATCAAAATTTTTTTCTCTCTCAAATTTATCGTTTCCAATCTATTTTTTAAATCGATAATGTATATATTTCTATCAAAAAATAATCTACTTTCTAAATTTTTCGATAAATACTAGCTAGATGACTACACAATTAAGATATGATTATTTAGAACTTTTTAAGGTCACTGTTTAAAACAAAAAATAACAGGATAAGAGTAAAAAGATTTGTGAAAAGATAAGAGACGGGCGTATTTGAAAATGGGTTAGCGCCTCTGATAACGCCAGAGAGATACAATGGACTATTCCATAAAAAAAAAAAAAATGTTAACGTCTCGTGGTCTCGGTAATGAATATCACACCCATTTACTTACGATCATTCATCCCATTTTATAATGTTTTAATAACATTTTTATATCATTAAAAAAATGTAATAACGATAATATTAATAATAATACTAATAATTAGGACTTTACTAAATAGTAAAAATGAAATTGATGCCATTAATGGTAAGTTAATTATTATCTCTTTGCAAAGAAATATTTTTTAATTATATGGTATTTATTATATTATGCAGTTTAGGAGTATAATTTGCGTTTTTGAGGGTGAATTAAATAGGTATAATTTAAGCTTTATGCTAAGTCAGCTTGATGGTGGAATCATTAAATTAAATCGATTTATTTTACTCATTCTTGATTAAAAATATCTGAAAATCATTTTCAATCACTCTATCCCAGATAATTCAATAAGCTGAATAACTGCGTGTCGGACAGCATACCGAGGGTTGCATATCTTTAATTCTAAAAATACATAGAATATCAAATTGGTTGTTATTTTTCGATGATAAAAAGGAAATGAGGTAATTTGTTGAGTTTTTTCATAATATTAAGTTAAGCTATTTCTAAAAGCCGACAGGAAAAAAAATAATCTGAAACTAGTCATTTTGGAACTCAATCAGTGTGTCATTATAAAAATAAATATTGAAACCTAATACTATATACATATACATACTAAGTATATACTTCACATGACTGTAGCCAGTGGGAATAGTTAGGTTGTTAGCCCCCTCTCCCCCGAAATATTGAGGTAAATTTCAAATTTTAGAAGATATAAATAAAATGTTAATTAAAAATTTAATAAAAAAAAAAATAATAATCTGTACATCAGGGTGTCATGGCTCCTACTCCTAGGAGTATATTCATAACTCCTCGCTGGCTAGCTACCCTCGTCCCCCTTCCCCTGAAAATTAACTAACCCCTCCGAAAAAATTGTCTGTCTACAGCTTTGATACTTCAAAATAGATGATAATAAACATTTTTAATTTTTAACCACTCTAAAAATTTGACTCGCCTTTGATTAAAATTTTAATACGATTTTTTGAATACTTATAACATCTAAATTTCAGCTTTTTATTATTTTTAGTTTTCTAGCTACAGACGGACAGATAGAAAGACAGACCTTATAGCGATACTAATAAGGTCCCGTTTCACTTTTTAACTGGAACGTAAAAAGTTGGTTTTTAGATTCAGGTTCCTAAACCCTGAAAATCAGAAATATATCGAACGGTTGTATAGTTAATGATCTGATATTCGAGTTTTCATTAAAAAATTCCACATCTATGGCAAATTTTAACATTCTACCCCTATGCTCGCATAAAATTGAACAATCAAAATTGCAGAAAGCGTACCGATTTTTGAAAAAATTTCCTCTAACTTTTTCTCTTTTTCTAAAGTTACTAGTTTTTTCAACATTTATATTAACTTTGTTTATTTTACTTGGAGAATCTTTTTTTAAATTTTTATTAAATTTCCTTTTTGAATAAATAAGCCCAATTCATAGGAGAGGATCATATCAAAAAGGAAATTTAATCATTGTTTCCCTATCTTTTGTTTGTAATTTCCATAATAACTCAAAAACTTAAGTTCGTAAAACTTCATTCTGGAGTTTGAATGTTTAAATTATTGATTCAGAATTTTCAGTTGAAAATTTCGGAAATTCAAATGTTTTATAGAATTATTTTTATCAATATTTTAATTTGATTAAACTTTTAAGTGTATCTATGATTTCTTATCTCCTGTTTAAAGAAATTAATTATTTAGGTAATTTTATTTTATTAAAGAAATGGGAATATCTTTTGTGAGAAAAGGCCATGGATAAAAGAATTATACCCGGCAATCTGATATCAACTAGAAACTGTCAGTCAAAAACAAGTCCAGACTAGTTTAGCTCGATTAGAAATTTTTTTAATTTTGTTATTCTAGAAAGACGTGCACTTGGACTAGTACAAGACTATTTAGATATAAGTTGAGGAAAGTAATATCAATTGCACTTGACCCAAATTCAAACTACTAGTATATATTATATGGCAGAGGTGGCCACACCGTGGCTCGCGTATATGTATACAAAATTTGGTTAGTTTTTGCATTTCTAGCCTTCTGGGGATCTACAGAATATGTATACAAAATTTGGTTGAGTTTGGTCAAAAGGGCTAGAATTTTTTTGACCCCCTCACTTTATTGTCTTATAATATTTAAAATACATTAAAAAAAAAATTATTTATTTTATTTTCAAAAATATATTTAGTTTTTTTCTAGTAAATGTTTTTTTATATCTCTACAAAATGTGGTAGATCTTTATGCCCCACCCTGTATAATAATTAAATTAAAAAAATAATAATACAAAAATTAAAATTAATTTGTAATGTTATAATAAATATATATGTTACTTCATTTATATTTTATAAAATAAAAAATGTGTCTTTTTTTAATAAACCATTAATTATTAATCTCCAAACAATGTGGCTCGCTTTGAAACAGTTTTATAAATTTGCGGCTCCCAAAGTTAAGGTTTGTGGCCACCCCTGTTATATGGTATATAAATAGAGAAATATCTTTAATAGAATTTTTTTTTAATTTCTTTACATGTAAAACAAATGTATATTCCACCGAACGCTTAGCGATATTCGACCCTTGTTCAAGACAACCTTTTTAATTAATCAATTTCTCAAAACATATCTAGGTGATCATTAATGTAATGGGAAATAATAATAATAATTATTATTTTTGTTTGAAATCTACTTAACATAGAAATCTAGTTCCACGTGAACCAGAAGCGCGTTTGTCTACTTTTTTAGGGTTCCGTTCAAAAGTATAATAATTTTCCTCCAAGTAATAAACAAACATTTCTAGATATAGGATTAAGCAATAAATAAATAAAATGAAAAATTGTAACTAGATTGCTGAAATTGTAAGTCTGAAATCAAAAAATTAATTAGAAAAAAAAGCCAATACTATTTATTTATTTAAGAAAATTAATTTAAAAAGCCAGTATTAATTTATTAAATATGTTTAATTTAGTTAATTTAGATAGCAGGAGAGTTCTCCCTTTGGGGACTCGAACTAATGTTCGATTTCATGTTTGGCACATGGGTTCGACTTTCCACTGAACCCCTTCTGACATCTGAATTATTATATCTAATAACATCTTTGATACCTGCTTTTTAATTTATTTTACTTATAATAATTAATATTGAGTGATAATGAATTATGAAAAGTTTTATATTTTTCAAATTTCAAAAACCCTGACTAGTTTTTAATTATAGTAATTATTTTTTGATTCTTCCTAACTTTAAAATGAATATCTACTTAACATATAAGAATTTATTTATTAATCTTTTATAATAAATCCAATGCACCTCTTTTTATGATTATACGTTTATTTTTTTAATTAGCAAAATCTCATAATTATTAGAGGAATTACTGGAAATTAGCTTAATAAAAAAGTGAAAGAACCCTTTCATAGATATATAATTGTGTCCTCATTATACTCTACTATAAGTATAATTTATAGTGCAATTTGCATAAAGAATGATTAATTTCAAACTTTTTATTATGGATAATTATAAAATATTTTCAATTAAAATTCATAATTCTATTTTTTTTTATTTTCTATTTCATTTACTACTCTGAATTATGAATTATTATAATATAATATAATATAATATTATAAAATTATTTCAAAATAGCTCGTAGTAAGTATACGAGATATCAAGGAAATCGTTGAAGACTGAACCATTGAGAAGATGCGCCTTCCGCTTATATTTAAATTAATTTTTCATGATTTTTAGAAAAATGAATTGTGTCCTTCTTGTCTCAAGATGTACTTTTCTCTTCCTTACATATGTGCAAGGTTGTAAGGCGCCGACGGCGCAAATGCCTTGAAGGTGCCGACAGGTGACCAGGGACTATGAGCTATATTAAATAGATCAAATGAACAAATTTTAAAGAATTAAAATACTATCTTACTCTAGGGTAAAGTAGTTTAAAATATAATTTTACTAAAAACTTTATATAACCTTTTTTGTAGTCCTTAGGGTACTTAATTAGAAAATTGGTTAAGTAATTTTCAAAATATTTAGAAAAAATTGAAAAAGTACTGGAATAAGGAATAAAGTACTATTGTTTGTAGGCTGATATGTACCAAAAACTAATCTGCGCTTCATTTTGTTAAAGTAATGGTAGGTTTTCAATTTCATTTCAATCGGTTGAACGGTGTGGAAAAAATTGTCAACAAAAAAAAGGGTAACATATGTGTACTTCTGTACTTACATCCATCCATCCATACATTTACACACACTAAACGAAAAAATCACACTTTTTAGTCTTTGGACGAGACCCCATGTAATTTTTGGAAAAACCGTCATGTGCTGTAAAAATTGAGAAATGGCTTGCGCCTTTTTTTACAGGGTAGCATACCCTTAACTGATCTGTCAATTTAGTTGTCTAAATAACAGGGGCTTCCATTATATGAGGTGTGACCTGTGGCTAGATAATGATCAGAGGGATGGTGCTACAGGAATATAACCCGAGTGCCAAAATTAGCAATCTTGGTCAATTGGCTACCGTGTGAGGTAATATATATTATAATTATAAATAATTCATTTTTGATCTAATAGATGAAAACCTCTTGGGATTTCTTCAGAATTTTTATCGGTATCTTTAGCTGTTATTTTCTAAGATTCTTCCAAAACTTGAGTGACTTTTATAAAATAAAGGGTTTATTTAGTTACATAAAATAAATAATAATTTGTTAGTTTTTTTTGGCTTTTCAGCCTTTCTAGCCATAAGGCAATTAACGATTCTATTTATTTTATTTAAATTTGTCTCTATCCCGGGGGTCAGATTTTAGCCGGATGCCTCGAGTCGGATTCGAACCCGGGTCCACTTGTTTAGCAGGCTGAGACGCTACAACATAGCCTATCCGACCCCCCAAATTGTTAGTTAATTTGTAAAGTAATTAGAATATTATGACGTAACATAGAATCAACAATTATTCTTAATAGAAGGTTAGAAGCATTTACTTACTCTATTTCAGGCAAGATGTCGTGGAAAACATCGAATATTCTTTTATAATGGACAAAAAAGAATCCTACTTGCTGTGAGGAAGGCTCGTTTTAAACTAAAATATAATTTGATAAACTTGTCTGCTTTTTGCCTTTATCGAATTCCGGGAAAATGATGATTACAATATTTGTTTTTGCAAAGAAATATAATAAATAAAGTGAAAATAGAAATAGGGGAGGGTAAGACGCGTACCAGATCAAACCTAATTAACCAGATAACACTACAGGGTGTCTAAAATAAGTGTCTTATAGGGTGGGTAAAAATTTTGATCTCATTTTTTAGAAAATTATAATTTTTTTTTATTATTAATATATACCTACCTATTATATATACATATAGACTGGGTGATAATTAGGGCTTTTAAAGGTTGTTTAGAATATTTAAAAAAATATATATATATACATTTTTTGAATAGTGGATCAAATTGTATTTATTTTAATTTTAATTTTTTATAATTGTTATAACAAGAGACAATCTTAATTTTTTTTTATGTTTTATCTTGGTTTTAATGACAAATTATTAATGTTTCGGAAAAAACCGAGGGGTGAACCGCGACCTAAAATTGTGTACACCTACTTCCACTTCCACTTTCATTTCCAAGTAGAAGACAATAGATTATCTAATGAATTCCAAAATAATTCCAAGTAATTCCAAAGATGGTGTACACCTAATTCCAATCGCGGTTAACCCCTCGGAAAAGACATAGGTTTAAAATGTTTTTTCTTATAGTTAGAACTCCTGTCAAATAAGTTTATCAAATGAGCCCCTGAGGAAGTCGCTAATCAGTGACGAAACGTTTGGCCCATTTAATTAAGAAACTTTGCGTTTGATTTAAATTATTGTCCAACTCCCTACGATCCTTTTAAAGATTTTATTATGGATGCGAACAATGAAATAATATATATAAGTATTTTTAGTTTTTCGTGAATAATATATATACAGGGTGGTAATTAGGTCTTTTTATTATACATCGTTTTCTTTAATTAAATTTTATGTATGCTTGAAATGCTTCAGTTATCATTCGATCTCTTAACTAAGAAATATATAACTCATATAGTAAAAAAAGAATTTATTTATTGATTACATTTAAAAATGAAATCTTTAAGAAAGTGATGACGGACCTTAGGATCTACAAGTGATTCATTTGAATCCCTACTGGCGTTTAACGTTTATAAAATATTTTTATCACTCTTGATTTAATCATATAAAAGTGAAATAGATATATGAAAATAAAATTACATGTTTTTTATAGCTTAATACTCTATGGTAAATTAGAAAATGTAAATTAAAAGGAAAGTCATATTAAATTTGTATAACTACATGATAAAAATTTTGATTCATGTACCTAACCTACCTACTGAGAAACCATACGCATATCAGATACGAAATCGACGAAGAAAAATGATACGAGATTCTACAGAGCAATAATAATATAACGGATTTAAAATATAAATTTTTAAGTTCTGTTTATGATAATCTAAAATATTTATCTATTAGGTTGATGCATAATTATGGAACGTTTGTATTGGCGCGTTTTTCTTTAGCCAAAAATGGCGTTTTGTTTATTTTTTTATAAAAACAATATTCTCTATTTATAGTTAATAAAAATGCGTGTCGAAAACCATATTCATATTCGTCATATTATGCTCTACCAGTACGAGAAAGGATGGAAGCCAGCACAGTCATTTCGCGATCTCAACGAAGGAACAATTACTGATAGTGCAGTACGGAAGTGGTTTGCCCGTTTCAAATCAGGTGACACTAGTTTGGAGGATAAAGAAGGAAGAGGTCGGCCATCGGATTTTGATGATCAGGCACTTCTGACAGCCGTGGAAGAGGATGAAAGCCATACAACACGAATGCTGGCTGTAGACTTCAATGTCGACCAATCAAAGATCGTTCGACGAATTTTATTAATTAAATTATTTATTATATTTATTTATTAAATTTTATTATTGTTTTTGCTGAATAAAAATATTTTTAAAAACGTTCCATAATTAAGCATCAACCTAATAGTAAATATTGTTTTTTCAAAATTAATATCGCTTTGTTCGTTCAACTTTAACATAATTAGAATTAGGAATTACTTTTTCAAAAGACGTATAGAAATATCGTATTAGAGAAAACAAACTGCAATTTTTTACTAAATTCCACAAAAAGGCTTAAATAGTAACTAATTTAGGGGAGTTGTCAATCTTCTTATTGTAATATAAAAGACAAATGCCGATATTAGTAGTTTTAAAATTAGTATAGAAAATCAAGATAGATGGTCAACTACTAGATCCGAGAAGTTATGGATTATTTTTATTGTCTGACATAATAAAAATAATTCATTACATCTCGGATCTAGTAGTTGACCATCTCTCTTGATTTTCTACGGTAATTTTAAAACTAATGATATCGACATTTGTCTTTTATATTGAAATTAAGAATAGTCGTTCCAGTGCCATTTGATTTTTGAAAATTTTTAAAAATCGAAACTCTCAAAACATTCTATTCAAAAACAAATTTCAAGAGATGCATGCGGTCTCAAATTTGCTTGCTTTCATGATATCTACAAATTTATTAGAAAACACAAATATAAAAATGTGTAAAACTTAAAATCTGTTAAGTGCTTATTTTAAAATAAGAAGATCTTACGACAAATTTTCAATTCAATTCATTAGATAATCATTCATGTCACAATTCACGATATTTATATACTTCAGATTTATTAGACCAATTTTATTGAACCAATTATTTTACATGAATTAATGTATACATTGTATTTGAGCTTCAACTTCGGAGATTACTTCTCCACCATCGACTGTCTTTGATCATCTTTTTAGTCCTTGTTTTTAATAAGAGGAAAAAACTAATTAAATAAAAAACCTCTTTTCCGATAATTCAATCCAATTCATATCGATTCAGATTTATTAGACAATGAAATAAAATAATAATTTAATGTTACATTCTATTCATGGAAAATACAATACGATAACTATTATTCCTATCATTCCAAAAAATGTAATTTTATTTTTGTATCGAATTCTGATCGAGCTAAAAATGAGCAAATTGGAAATAAGAGATGAATCGATTTTCTATTAATAAAAGATTTGATTTCAAATATTGCTGCTACATATAGTGGGTGGAAAATGAATCGGAATAGCCTTTTTCTGAGCTTGGACTAAAAATATCTAATAAACTTTGACGTTTTATAAAGAATTGAAAAATAGCATGAGAAAATCCACATTTAAAATGCTAATTGGATCAATTCTTAGTGTTTCTTAATAATATTTTTGTAGGCCTGTGTTATGAATCGAAATATAATAAATGGTTAAAAAATAAATAAATAGGGATCAAACTAGCGGTTTCGATAAAAATAAATAAATAAAATGATTTAGAAATAGGTAGCTCAATGTTAATTTATGGATTGAAAGAGAAATTTCTGGAAGCACTCTATATCTAAATGGCCTGGACAGAAACTTTAACAGAATAATTAATGCAATTAGGAAAAACCTTCGCTTAATCATAGTTATAAAAATTTTATTAAAAAAAAAAAATGAACCTATTAAAAGAGGATAAGATTTCTAGCTCAGAAAGTAAATCTTACCAGTCATCATCAAAAAAAAAATCTCATTCAACTGGTTAAGAGAACAAGTTCTTAAAGAAGATTTTTATATCTATGTACTTAAAAAAAAAGAATAGTAAATTATTTGTATTTATTTATTTATTTTTTCATATTATTAAATGAAATTAACTTATTGAAATGAAGTGAGTATGAGAGAAAGAATGAAAAAAAAGAGAAAAGTTAATTATAAATGCAATTTAATTATTATCTAAATAAGATTAGGAATGAAAAAGAAAGTACATCGTTTCAGGAAGAAAATAACAATCTTCATTAATAAATGCACTGGATTAGTTTTTATAATTCATTTTTTTCTTTTTAATGAAAATAATGCAAGTAAAAGCCTCTCCTAAATTACATCTAAGAAGGCGGAGAGAAAATATTCATGGGTTGGGTCCGGAATTGGATATAAAAGTTTTGATTTCTCTCAAAAATTTCCAATTTATTTATTTTATTATTAATATACAATTTTTTTATGCAAGTTTTTTTTGCTTCGTATTTTTAGAAATGCCTCAAAATGGTAAAAATAATTTTGATAAAAAAAAAAATAAACTGCAACGGATCGTTGCTAAACTTTATCCAAATTCAGTTTGAAATATTAATATGTTTATTCCTTTATTATTAATCAGATATCACTTGCTATTTGCAATTCATTGTTAACTTTAATTCAAAAATAATGATTGATTCTCATTTAACAGTCGAGGAATAACCATTATACAATAGATTTTTGACCCTTCCATTATTATTGGTAACCATTGCTGAAGACATGGAGGAATCTGCTTAAAATCAAAAATAACGATCGATTCTTATCTAATACTAGAGGAATAACCTTATTGCATTCCATTTTTTATGTTTTGACTATTAATGGCAACCTCTACTAAAAACGTGGAAGAATCGACTTAAAATCAAAAAGACTAAATTCTTTTATGGTAAACAACTCAAGCTTGATCACAATATCTCTTAGTGGGGTAATTTGTTACGTAATTTTGTGTATGATCTACCTCAAAAACAAATGAAGCCATTAAAATGAAATTTTATATTTAGATTTTTTTATAATGAGATTAAGAGGTGATTCGATTTTAATTGAAATAGGACCAAAAATTAGGGGGGTTGATTCAAAGAAGGTACAACTACTGAAGACGAGGTTAGACCAGTGCATCGTGAAAAGAATATGTTTAGAAGAAAAATAAATTTCAGGGATTGGCTCGAAGTTAAAGGTACCTGTGGATGTGAGTTTTGAAAAACTGAATCCCTAGAAAAACTGACACGAAAGAAGAATTATAGGGATAAAAATTTTAGTGTATGCGTTTGTTCGATTAATATCTAATCTAATCGCAAAGACTGTTGAATGTTTGAAAATCGTGTGTTTTGCACAAATGAGGCTTTAGAGGAGAGTGTCGATTTTATCTCCCCAGAATGAACGCCATGGTAGAATCTTTAAAAAATGGTATCCTAATAAATCATTGTAAATTTGGTAATTTATAATTATTGTTAGATAGTAAAAAGTACCTACTGGCTTGATGGATTCGCTCCCTGGGTCATTAAATAAGAAAATGTTCAGAGATTCCAGTATGAGAAATGCACAAAATCAGAAAAAAATCGAATTTTTATATGGAGATTCTTAAAATACGTCACGTAAAATTTCGCTTTTTTGGAGCCCCCTCGTCACGCTGACTCACATTTTCCAGGACAACCTGACAAATATAACGTCACAAAAGCTGAACCCCGCACCTTTAAACGACTTGGTGCTGATAAATTAAAAAAAACATTCATATAAAAATGAATTAAGTACGAACTCACGTTTCCTTTGACCCCCCCTTGTCACATATCATCACGCTAAGCAATAACCTTCTGGCTGATAACGTATTTTATGAAAGGCCCCTTTTTGATTGAGAATTTTCAGTTCAATACTTCTGAAAATCAAGAAAAATTCATATGTTTTTATCAATATTTTAATATAATTAAACTTTTAAGTGTATCTATGAATTCTTATTTCCTGATAAATCAGCAGAAAATTGATTCCTTGGTAATTTTATTTTATCCAAAAAATGGGAATTTCTATTGTGAGAAAAGGCCATGGATAGAAGATTTCTACCCTGCAATCTAATAACAACTGGAAACTGCCTGCCAAAAACAAGTCCGGACTAGTTTAGCTCGATTAGAAATTACTTTAATTTTATTATTCTAGAAAGACCTACACTTGGACTAGAACAAGACTTTTTAGATATAAAGAGAGCAAAGAAATATCAATTTCATTTGACCCAAATCAAACTACGCGTATATTTAAATAGAGAAATATGTTTAATAGAAATTTTCTTTAAATTGCTTTACAAGTAAAATAAATGTACATTCCACCGAAAGCTTAGCGATATTCGACCCTTAATCAAGACCACATTTTATGATTAATCAATTTTTCAAAATATATCTAGGGATCATTAATGTAATGGGAAATAAAATAATAATAGGTAATGTGGTCATTCCAAGAGGGTCATAGAGGTTATTGGGAAATTTCAATGAGATTTAAACTCTTACTCCCACCTTTCTATTGGTGATATTAACGTCCTTCTGGGATGTAAGACACACGGTAAGACACTCGTTTATACCTGAATATTAAAGGAAAAAATGATTTTCCCACATGCGCAGAGATCCTATGCCTATTGGTATCCCTAGGCCAAGGAGGGCCATTTGCAGACTCCTTTATTAAACATATAGCATCCATTTGCTTCCAACTATAATCCAATGATTTTATTTATTTATTTTGTTATTTTATTTTGTTTTGTTTTATTTTTTATTAATTTATTTTATTATTTTATTTGGTTATACACCTATTGAATCTGTGACTACTGGCTAAATGGCCTCTAATCCCCGAGGCCAGGGGGGGGGGGGGGCAAACAAAAAAACAAAAACTTTATCTATTTCCCAAAAGTCTTCTTCATCAATTTAAATTTCGTTTTTTTACATTGCCTTTAATTCACTGACGTATCCGCATTTGCTAAATAAGGAGAACCACTGTCAACAATAATGACAACAAAATAACTTATCATTTCTGAAAGGTAATTATTTATCTGCAAACATAAATGATTGACTATTTAATTGATTTACGACTTGGTCGAATGGTCCATTCAGAAATGTTGCTTTTTTGTTCGTCCTGCTGCTACTTGACCCAGGATGATCCTCTTCAAACACAATTTCAATCAGAACAAGGAAAGTCTCCACTAACGGGAAGAGATAGTGCTGGGTTCGATGTCTTTCCAAGTCGTGAGGCCCAAGTGAAAGTAAATTGCATATACCCTTGTTGTTGTTATTATTATTTGGGAGATATGTAGCGTTCGAGATCACGTCGGAGATTTTTTCTATCTCTTGCAGATTAATTCTGGCTGGTCCATTGAATGCAAAGCACGCCTGATTGGAATTCATCCAATACATCCTTCGCCTTAGAAATTGATTAGATTTTTCCCCTCCCTATCGAATGCCCTTAAATACAATATGTTATTGAATATTTATTTTCTCTTACAAAGACTTTTTTCAAATGAAATTGATATTTTTCTGGATGGAGAAAATTGAATTATTCTCACTCTATGGGCGGAGTTGTTGCTTAAAAAGAAGAGGAAAAAAAATGAAAATATAACCCACCGAAAAAGAATAAGAAAGAAAGCAATCTGAAAATTGAACAGACACAAATAAAAGAGATTAGAAATACATTTGATTTTTAGAAACGAAGATGCCGTTTTTTTTTATTTATTTAACGATAAAGTGCTTCGATTTTCACCAGAAAACAAATATATCTCTTAAAAGAAATAAAAATTCGTTTACAATATTATTGGATTGAACATTTTTAAGGAGTTATATGAAATAAATAAATAAATAAAATGAATGTTATTTCAAGCAGTGTCGTAGCTAATCAGGGCGCTTTTGCAAAGTGTTAAATTGTTCCCTCAATTCAATATATATAAAAACAAGTAGTGTAATACGTTTTATGACCAATTTTTTTAATAGAAATCAAACAACATTTTTATAATGAAAAAACCGAAACGTTACTTTAAGAACAAAATTTTATTATTAATAGTATTCATTATTTATAAATTAAATTTGTTCTCATTCATACTTCTCGTTTTTTACTTTACCATACAGGGTATTTATTGGTGTTTACAATTCCATCAATGAAGTGAAGTTTTCCAACACCTCTAGCAGACATTGAACCCCATACCATAACTGAAGCAGGAAATTTTACTTTCTTTTTTAAACAATCTGAATTGAAAGCTTCATTTTTCTGACGAATAACTCTGCTTCGATTGTCCCCAACACAAACTTCAAAACGATTTCTCATCACTCCAATGGACACTATTCCATTCATCACTCGTCCAATTAATGTGACTTTTAGCCCATTTAAGCCGGTTTTTCTTTTGTTTTAATGTCAAGAGTGGCTTTTCTTTCGCCTAAAAATAATTAGTAAAATTACAAAAAAAAAATTGGAATAAGTTGCAATAAAATTACCTTGTAAGTTTTAAAACCTAACTTAAGGGCTTCTCTATGGCTCGTGGATCTTGAAACAATTCGCCCACAGCATCGCTCCAAAGAACAGATAATTCACCATAGTTCGAACGTCTGTTTTTTCTAATAATCTTCTTCAATGCCGTCTATCAGCATCTGATATTTTGGATTTCGGCGCATACTGAGGTTTCGTAGCTATTGTACCCGTTGTTTTATAAACTCGAATAATATTTCTGACAGTAAACTTTGATAAATTAACTAGATCGCCAATTTCCGCGTTTGATTTTCCCTTTTTAAATAAATCGATAATAATTGAGCGAATTTTTTCATCAACAACCTTACCACGAGTCATTTTTACTAATAATAAACAAAACAAACTTTCTTTTGTTGGAAAAAGGCAAAACCTACTTGATTATTTCACATATTCAAAGATTCTTAAAAAAAAAATCTTGAAAACCAAAGAACTATTTTTTATATAAAAATATGTTTTTAACAATTAAAAAATAATTTTAAGTTAAATGTTACAATAAAATGTTTTAAATTGTTTAAAATGCTGTTCCAAATGATAATAAAAATAAATTTTTAAATTAAATTTACCGTGAATCAGCATAATTTTATTTAAAAGAAAATATATTGATGGGCCAATTGAGATGGGATGGGGCTCGTATATTTATTGTAAGTACATGTCGGACCGAGGGTTGATCGATAATTTTTTTTCTATAAATAAAAGCGATATATTAATATTATTTTAAATCTTAAATTCAGGTAAAAATGTCAAAATTTAATTTATTTTTTGTCAAAGTATTGACCCACTCCACCATATCAACCCAATAACTTTGAAAAAATTTTGAATTTAAGTGCAATTATAAATCATAGGGAGTTTCCTTCATTGAACTTTTGAAAAAAAAAAATTGAAAAACTTTAGTTTTTAAGAAAAATTTAAAAATTCAAATTTTTGAAAAATTTAGATATTTTTTGAAAATTCGCTTTTTTCAAAATTTTCAAAAACTACACTTTTTGAATCGTCGGGTTTTTGATGGGAATGAAATTGACATTTTAATAAATTATTTTATAGAAGATAGAAAATAGCTCTAATTAATTCAATTTCCTAATTTTAATAATATAATATTTAGGGAAACCGGTGTTGGTTTATAGTGAAACATATTAAACAAAAGAGTTTTTAAAGTGTTGTAGTGGTTTTTCAAATAATTTTGTGAAACACAACTACAACCCTTTAAAAACTCATTGAACCCATTATTTTACATGAATTAATGTATACATTGTATTTGAGCTTCGACTTCGGAGATTACTTCCCCATCATCGACTGTCCTTGATCTTCTTGAGCTTGCCAACATCTTTTTAGTCCTTGTTTTTAATAAGAGGAAAAAACTATTTAAATAAAAAAACCTCTTTTCCTATTTATCTTCCGATCTCCGTTCTTAAAAACTCATAAATTTATAAATTTTATTAAACCAATTATTTTACATTAATTAATGTATACCTTGTATTTTAGCTTCGATTTCGGAGATTGCTTCTCCACCATCGAGTGTCCTTATTAATCTTTAGTCCTTGTTTTTAATAAGAGGAAAAATCTAATTAGATAAAAAAACCTCTTTTCCGATAATTATTTCAATTCCATTATTCCCCCAATCAAATCGATTGGTATCTCTCTCTCCCATCCCACTCCCCGTCTCTTAAAAACTCATTTGTTTAATAATATATGTATAATAAAATTTGTAATGAACTATCAGTGGGTTTTAAAATTAATTAACTATAAATTTTTACTGACACACCCGCCTGTGAATAAATACTTTAATTAAGAAAAAAAAGCTAACTGAAGATGAGGGATCCAGAAAGATCGAATTGTTTATTCAAAAACTCTCTAACCTGATCATCCCTTTAATTATTTTTTTTTCAAATATATGTGCATCAAAACATTATAATAACATACTATTATAATCAATAAAAGATTATTTAAAATATTCAAATTTCTTATTTTAAAAAATCACCATGCGCACGTCGAGTGATGAAAAACTATTTAATAAAACCAGTTGATAAATTGAATGATGAATAGAAAAAAGAAAATAAATTGAAAACTTACTGTTCTGTTAATCAAATCAGTTCAAAGTATTGGTGTAAATTGTATGTACAAATTATACTAAACATGTTCCAAACTTTTTTAAAAAAAAAATTCTTTTTTAAATCAATTCTCACACATTAGTTAATTGTATAATATAAAAGATTTTCGTTTCTAAATTATACCGTTGAGATTTTTTTTATACTATCGCGTGTTCGCCCTAATAATAACATTCAAGTACATGTACCAAGAGAACGTCGCTCGAAATTTAATTCATTTAGTTGTTACGAATAAATTTAAGTGAAAAAAAAGTATTTAGAACGTAGGGTTTTCATTTGGTTAAAAGTTTTACTCCCATTGTTACTAAGAATACTTAATTCTACCTACTTAGAGTTTCATTATAAATTATTAAATACTAGTTCGCACAGATAAAAAACAATAAATAGTAGAGATTTTGGTGTTGGTGTAAGGTGAAACATCTTTAATAAAGATAAGAGTAAATAAATATTATATGTAATATTCTTTACTATGTGTTAAGGATTCTTGGTCACTGGTTTCACATTAAAATTAAAAAAATTAAAAGATGTAAAATTTTTTTCAATAGGTATATTATATATTTCGAGCTGTAAGCTCATCTTCAGAAAGTACAGAATTATAACTGTTATAATTCTGTATTTTCCTGAAGATGAGCTACAGCTCGAAATATATATATTGAAAAAATTTTTACATCTTTTAATTTTTTTAATTTTAATGTGAAACAAGTGACCAAAAATCCTTAACGCATAGTAAAGAATATTACATATAATTTATTTATTTATTTTTCGAGGATCTTAATTCTCTTTTAGAATAGGTGTTGATTTTCTTTGTTTGCAAAAAATAATAACACAGTTATATTTTTTCATTTATTTTATTTTATTGTTATATCAAGGGACGTTTCGACATATACATTCATGTCATCATCAGCCTTGAACAATCTTAAATTTATTTGATCCAATCAAATCACATTCTGATTCATCTGAATACATATCCACAATTATTTCCTTTTTCTATTTTTAGAAAATAGAAAAGAAATAATTGTGATATGTATTCAGATGAATCAGAAGTATTTGATTGGATCAAACATTAAGATTGTTCAAACTGATTGTTCAATATATCGCGTCCCTTATATCAATAAAATATAATATATGAATAAGCATATAACTGATAAATATACTTTGTATATAGAATATCAACAACTATCTAGAAAATTAATTCGAAAGTAATATAATAAATAAATTAATATAAATAAAGATTCTCAGATCCAATCTTATAATTACATATAATATTTATTTACTCATATCTTTGATAAAAAACAAATTGAACAACAAACAGAAGAGAGTCATAATTTTTTTCTTCTATTAGAATGAATGGATGCGTGTAAAACGGTTCATTTCTGGCCATTTGGTTGTGTTTTTGAAAATATTTAATCTAACTCATATAATATATCTCATATAAAAAATTAGAAACAATATCTCTACCTACCTAATTGTATATAACTAGAGAACACTTTCGGCTGGAATAATGAATGTAGAGATTGGTTAGCATTTTCTAGCTTATTCACGACATTTTGATTCTTAATTATGAAACTGTTTTCAAGTGATTAAACATAATTATCTAAATAAATCTGGAATACGCAATATGGGTTCACCTCGCAAGGTAGCCAATTGACACGAATTGCTATTTTTGGCATTCAGGTTTGATTACCAAGTAGATAAACACAACTCTTGTGACATGTAATAAGGGTTATCAACGACATTTCGGATTTAGTAAATATCAAGCTCTTTTGATTTCTTTAAAAATGTAAAGTGTACTACTATCGGCAACTTCTATTCTTACAATATACATATATATGATGCCCTCAACCTTTTGAGATCGATGTGTTTATATTGAATTTATTATCAACCAGGCTACCATTCAATAAGATACATAATATGTACGTACCTACATAGAAGAAATCTTTCAAATTGGTCCACCTGTAATGATATTTATTAAAAATTTTGGTTCATTCAAAACATTTAGACCTTTAAATCTAAAGCCATTTTCAAGTGGAATTTTTAAAACGTTTATGTTTTGCTCAAGGTCTATGGTAATTTGTGAACCTACCTTCTTCTTATAGTGCCATACACGAACGGGCGTCGGAACCTCTCCACATATACCTGTGCTGAGTGTGTTTAGCTATTTTACACTGATATACGGGACCTACTTTTTATCGCCGATTCCGAACGGTTAGTTTGGAGAGGTTGACTAGGCAATTATACTCTTGGTAGTTTGCCATTGCTTCCCAAGAGGAGGCGGCTGCAAATATCAGTCTCGAACCACCATAATTCAGGACAGCGGCCCGACAGTCTGATCACTAACCCACAGTCGCCCCTGAAACCTACCTAATAATTTAACTTTTATGATATGTTGGTTTTGAATTTAATATAACTACGTCGACCTGACCACCACAAAATTTCAATAGGAAGATTGATATATAAAATAAAATTATAAAAGATTAATATTCTCTATAAACAAAAATTGACTGTTTTTGAGGTATCCAGTTCTAACAAATCGAAATAGATTCAACATTTATTGATTCATTCGGTAGTACTTTAAAAGACCTCATATGAATTATATTCACAAAAAGAATAAATTTCCCAAGAGACTTGGTTATATAGCTTCTTTGGCATAAATGTCTAGAAACGTAGCAGAAAAAATGCATCAACAAGATAATATCTACAGTTTAGCTTCTACTGTCTACCATATACTATAGGTACACTTAAGCAAAAGTGGACAGTGGCTAAGTAAGAAATTATTTTAAAATTAAATTTCTCTAAATTACAGAGTGAGTATCTTCTGAGGTTTCTAAACTATCTACTTAGAATATAAAAATAGTATAAAAATTTATCAAGTCACATCGATTATGTCTGTGATTTCTAGGGACGGAAAAAACGTTTCCCCGCATCCATCTTTCCAGCGACATGTAAGCTTCATTCTCTCCGAATCCTCATTCACAGATACCTTTGACTTCAACTCGATCACCGAAATTTATTTCTATTCTTCTTTTTCTTTCCTCGATGAATGGGTCAAGCCTGGACTATCGATCTTTCTGGTACAGCATTATCTTGCATGAATATCATTAAAAATAAGCTGACGGATTCTGATGTGGCCATCCACTTGACTTTTCCATACAACCTGTCCCCTCACTTACATTAATATTTAATAAAATTATTTATAATCATCCAAGGGAAGGGGGGGTTAGTTTTTGCATTTTTAAACTCCTAGGGGGAAACTGATAATGTATACAAAATTTGGTTGAGTTTGGTAAATAGCCAACATTTTCATTTTTTGACCCTCCCCCATTTTGGGCGGTTAGTTTTTGCATTTTTAGAGTTCTGGGGACCCACTGATTATGTATACAAAATTTGGTTGAGTTTGGTAAATGGCCAAGATTTTCATTTTTTGACCCTCCACCCCCCCTCATTTTGGACGGTTAGTTTTTGCATTTTTAGACTTCTGGAGGGCCACTAATTATGTATACAAAATTTGGTTGAATTTGCTCAAACGACCTAGATTTTTAATTTTTAACCCCCCCTCCACCCTCCTTAATTTTGGGTCGATATGCACCAAAATATAATCAGCTCTTAATCTCAATGGACCAAAACTATGTGTGAAATTTGATTTCGATATTCACACTAGTTTTTGAGCTAGCTCGTCCACAAATTTGGTAACGCACAGACTAACTAACAGACATTTTGACAAAACAATTATTATCTCAAAAAATATAACTTTTTTTATGTTCACTTATTAGAGCTTTTTTCTAGAGCGAAATGCCATGGTTTCGCTCAATTTTTTTAATCGAAATAGTTTAAGCCGTTTTTGAGATATTTTGAAAAAAAGAAGGAAAAACCCACTTTTTTCATGCACGATTACAATACTTGACCATACTGTATGGTAAAGTAAAAAATTCAACCCCACTCAACTAAAATAAAGAAATAGAAAAAATTTCTTTGGTAATTCTATCGAGAAATTAATTTATTAGATTATCTGACGAAGAGCATCTAGCTAGACCACCGATTTTTATAAAAGAAAATTGGTTAAATTGACAACTCCAGACAAAGTGACCTTCAAAGAGATAGAATCGAGGATAGAATTAAAGAAAATAAAGAATGATAGACTGTTAAATATTTGCTTTACTACACCATATAGATTGAAATCAAAGAAATCGTCGGAAATTAATCTTGGTAAAAAAAAATATATTTATATAGTTACAGGTTAGGTATTTAATCCAATTATCCAATTGATAAAATATGTTAGAAAAGATAGGAAATTAATATATTAAAAGTCAACACAAGAGAGAATATCCCTTTCTCAATTTGAATAGCAAATGTTATTTTAGGAGATTAAATAAAATGACAGCGAATGTTGCTTTACTTTACTTTAGCTGCTTCAGTCTTCATCCCTCTAACCCTGCCACGCGATCTTCATTTCTTTCCACTGTGCAGATGCAGACCTTCCGCGTTTATCCATCCACGCCCATCCTTTTTCGATCCCTCTTTTCTATTATCATTAAAGATGAATATTAATTTCTTTTAATAAAAATTAGAATATTTAAAATGGAAACCAAGTTCATTAAATTCATATAAATTTAATCTTATTTTGTTTTAAAACCATTAATTAAATTAAAATTAATGATTAAAAGGGTTGGAAATTTATGAATTTTTGATAAGATCTCTCTTCCTCTCATTGCGTATTCATTGATGAAAATAACAATTAGGAATTATGTGAATCTATGCCAAAGACCAGACATACAATTTTAATCAATAATAATTATAGAGAACAAAAAACATGGAATTTTTGTTAAATACACTGTACATGAAAAAACAAATCAGAAGATCTATTATCCAGAAGAAAAAAAAACAACAACTAAAGTGAACTGATAATTAACTCAAGTTTTAAAAGAATTGAACTATTATATTCAATTGAGGAATAGTCATTTCAACGACCTTCTAGTTTCGAAAAAATTCAAAATTTGAAGCAGATAACAATATTAATTTAAACTCTGTGGTATAACTATGTGTTTGAATTTAGAATCCCTAGTAAGTGAAATTGTTTAAATGAAAATCAAATCTTTGGGTGTAATTTTCACGAGTGTTCTTATGTCGGGTGGGTCCAAGTTTCAACGTTTGGACCGAGTGCTTTTTGAAAACTCGGGTTCATTAAAAAATTATCCATAACGGCTCGAATTTAGTAAACAACATGATTTCTTATTACTGTCCCTATCGGCAAAATGAGTTTTTGTATTTATGTTTCAAATTTTATAACATCTGAGAATTACTGTTTTAGACTTATTGTGATTATCCGAATTTTAGAGAAAATTCTCTTTGAAAGCTATTAAATTTTTAGTTAATGTTTACAACATATTTTTAGTATTAGTAAATTATATATTTCTCTATTAGTTTCTGGAATTGTCATCATCTCATCATAAATAAATATGTAAACTAACAAAATTTAAAAACAGTAGCTGCTGATCAAATTCCTTTCACACAATATTCTATTCAACATACAAAAAGACACAGAACCAAGATAAGTAAAATTAAGTAAAATTAAATAATTCTAAAATTTCAAAAATTCGGGCTTAAATAAATAATTTTTTGCAACGAAAGAGACGGACTGGTAGAAATTTTAATTGAATGTAATGGAAGGCAGCCCAGGGGTAGTGAGGAAAGAAGAAATTAACACATATCAAATAAGGTGTAATTTATTGGAATCCTTCTTTCTTTCCTTTCAAACCGACGTTTCGGAGGATTTTTTCCTCCTTCTTCAGGGTTTCAAAGGGTCAATGAATGAAACAAATAAAATATTTCCTTCTTCTCTCCATAGTAGTTTTCAAAAACTTTCTTCTTTTTTAACAAAGGCATAGAAAAACAATCTTTTTCCTCCTTTTCTTAATTAGAAAAGAAAGAAAAGGAGGGAAAAAATTGTTTTTTCTATGCCTTTGTTAAAAAAGAAGAAAGTTTTTGAACTCTACTATGGAGAGAAGAAGGAAACATTTTATTTGTTTCATTCATTGACCCTTTGAAACCCTGAAGAAGGAGGAAAATCCTCCGAAACTTCGGTTTGAAAGGAAAGGAGGAAGGATTCCAATAAATTACACCTTATTTGATATGTGTTAATTTTTTCTTTCCTCACTACCCCTGGGCTGCCTTCCATTACATTCAATTAAATAAATAATGATTTTTAAATTAAATACCTTTTTTTTTAATAAGAAAATTGATGGCGAATGGGCGAAAATAATCAAAATCACTTGAAAAGCTTGCTTCGGTGAATAACAAAATTATTCTTATGTAATAAAGATTATATTTTACGATAGTTGTCTGCTAATAGATTTCATGGGATGAATTTGCATTGAATCCACCCTGTATAAAGATCTATCTTTCTACCTTGTAAATTCTATAATCTTGAATGGATGTCACCCCTAACTTGTTTTTAGCCAATAAAGAGATATAAAGGTAATTGAGGACAGGCGCGGATCCAGACCTCTGATTGGGGGGGGGGGGCGCCCCACGTAGAACTTTATTTTCTTCAATTTTAAAATTTAATGTTATAAAAAAAAAAATTAAATAAACATAGAAAAAATGTTGATCTCCAATGTTTGGGGGAGGGGGCGGTCGCCCCCGTCACCCCCCTGGATCCGCGCATGATTGAGGATTGATTATCGAGAGAATGAGTCTGTCGCCCGGATGCTGCAGGCTCTCCTCGAGGGTCGTTTGGGGGGGAGGGGGGAGGAGTACATCCTGGACATTTTCCTAGATCTAAGTTTCTCAGATTGCTAGGGTGACCAACTGACCACCCGTCTTAATTTGGAAGGACAAATCCTACAATTCAATTTCCTTTCCACTCTGCATTTCCTTTTCAAAAAAACAACAAAAAAATAGTCTGAAATCTCCTAATTTGCTATCTAGAAATGTGCCATTATGGAAATTAAAATAGTATAAAGTAATTTTATATCTTAAAAAATAAATTAGTTTTAATTTTTTTTCTTCTAATTTTCTCCAATTTAGACAATTTATAATTATTAATTTATATCGCTTAATCGTTCATTCACTGCTTAGAACAGGGCTGTCCAACCCGTGGCCCGTGGGCCGCATGGGACCCAACATAATATCATAAACTTCCTTAAAACATTCGAGATTTATATGTAGAGAAATATTTATTTCCTTTTTCGAAATATAAATGTACATTTGTACAATAAATGAAGCTTTTTTCAAGAATAAAATTCACTAAAAGCAAAATTATGAGCTCAACTATTTAAATTAAAAAAAAATAATGAAGTTTCGAATATTTAAAAATTCTTCTTCTCATAAAATATTTATTATTTCAGCAATTTATATGCTACGACACTAAGTCTATAGTTATCATTCTAGGACAAGGAATTGGGATTTTCTAGAACAATCACAATTAATTGATAATTTCTCTTAATTGAAAAGTTTTTGTTTTGCCGAGAGTAGCAGAGTTGTTGATTCACAAAGAGAAACAAAGAGGTTGTCCTCTGCTTGATGCAAATAAATATACACACATATATATATATCGAGATGATATATCTGTATATATCATCTCGATATATATATGTGTGTATGTTTATTTGCATCAAGCAGAAGGACAACCTCTTTATATATCTCTTTGTGGATAATTTCTCTCTCGAACTAAAATATGTCAGGACTTGTCTTTTAGATTTTTGCATGTTCTTACATGTCAATAGATAATGGATAGTCAGGGATTATTATATCCTTGACCCTTTTAAAAAATATATTATCATTCTTCAGATCCTTCTTTAATCCTATTCGATTTAAACCAGGTCTGTCCAACCGATGGACCAATATAAAGTCATAAAATTGCTTAAAACATTGAAATTTATAGGTAGATAGTGGAAAACCTAACAATTTGGATTAATAATTTTTTTCTCTAAAATAAGAAATCTGAAAATCTTCTGTGAAGTTCATGAAAGTGCTAATTTTAAATTTTGGATCTAGAACTGGATTTCAAGATTTCCGAAAAAAAAAATAATAATTTTGGTCTATTTTCGACTCCATTTTCATTAGAAATAAATTTTCTACTTGCAAGCTTTCTGATTGAATGTTCTAAAACAACAATGAGACACTGATCTGAAAGAAAATTTGAATTTCTTCTCTTTATTACTAAGAATTTTATATTAATTTTCTAGCCAGAAAAAATATAAACAAATACTAATATATGATATCACTTTTTGTAAGTATGTAGGATATGTAGGTATATGTATTTACATATTTCGAGAAGCTATTTTAAAGTATAAAATTTACGAAATGTAAATTAGAAGCTCACTATGAGCTAGAAAATAATAAAGTTCTTATTTCTACATTATTAACTATCTTTTTTGAATAACAAATATCAATAGAATTATAATATTTTATCCGTGGTCCGAGACAATTTTTTTTCTTCAAATTTGGCTCCTGTAAGCCAAAAGGTTGGACACCCCTGGTATAGGGTATGTAAGTACACTATCTATAAATAATGGTGTTTCAAAATACTTTCATGGCAGTTACGATTTTTCGTTATTTTGAGTTGGGAGGTTGGACAAATGTTCTACTTTGAGTATGTAAATTTCTCTGGTCACCCCTCGCTAGTCCGCTTGAAGAGGCCGTACCGTTAATCTATAGGCTCGAGTGAAAAGATAATTTCTAATGCGTTGTCTTATTCTTGGTATTTAATTTTTTAATTTCACATTATTTATTCCCAATTCATAAATTATATTACAAAAAGATAGCGTTCTAGACACCACAATTGAATATACCAATTATTATAATTATAATGTTTTTTGCCCTCAAGCCATTGATCTCTATCAATAGGTAGCCAATTTATTTTAAGAAATATTTGGTCAGTTCACTTTTTACAGTTCTAGGAGGTAAATTAAAATTATAATATATTCTTGACATAAAAATAAATATATCAATAAAAGTATATAGAAATGTTATCTGTTTTTTATACAGGAAATATATTTATTTATTTTTTATTCACTAAAGGCTCCCAATTTGTTCGTGCCTGAGGCCCCATCTTACCTTTACCTGTTTGAGGAATATTGTTGAAATATATTTTTATTTTTCTCACTCTTCTTCTTTCTTTATCTATCGCTCGCTTCTCTGTTCATTAATAATTTGCAGAGAATTTTGCAATATAATTTTTTTCATTTATACAATTAAACGTGAATTTCTATTGTTCTTGATTAAAAAGTAAATACATTTATTTGTAGACAAGTATTAATCTTTTGGACATATCAACCTGAAAGGTTATAGTCACTGAGTTTTTGCAATTATCTCATAAACTTTTTCTCATTTAATTAAATTTTTCTATGAATTCCAACTCATAATTATATTCGATGAAGAGAAAACCATGAATGCATAATTCCATAGTCTATTAACAAGTTTAAAAAAACTTTATTGAGGTGTTGAACGATATGTTTTGCTTTCCATCCAAAAAGAAATAGGCCACATTTTATTCCATGTCTGAAATTAAAATTAAAATACACCTACTTCATGATCATTTTTAGGTGATTTTCGTACCTAAGATATGAATGAGTCTAGCATCTGAAAGAACACCGATTTGGCCAGAGTCAAATGTATTTTACAGCTTGGTTCTGAAGCTGAATCGGAAAAATTTCTGGCCAGCGGACATGAAGTCCGATTCTTAGCAGTGGCAAATCGTAGAGCAATTCAAATTTAACATGAAGTTGAATATTGGCTAGAGAAGATACAAAGAAGTACCCATAAATCTTTTCTGTAGTATTTCCTTTTTAGAAGAATATACATTTTGAATCATTTCATTGTACTCTCCCCCCCCCCCTCGCCCCATTTTTTTATTATAGACCACATAAAATCTTTTAGTATTTAATTTTTTAGGATTCAGTGGCGAGCTACTAAAACAACCAAAAAGGAAGCCGAATGCTTTTGTTATTGACTTTGAACTATTCATTTATGGTTCAAAATGGGAGAGAGTAGGGGTTTTATTGGAAAAAACATCAAAATCTCAAAAATCCTAAAATTTAAACCTGCAATTAAAAATAATTATCCCTTAAAAGACTTAGAAGTTCTTGACAGAGCAGATTTTTCCGTTTGAGTAAATGTAAGAAAAATGTATATTCTCAAAAATCTGAAAACCACCAAAATATTTGATTAGAAACTATATTTTATGTCAAACTTTATTTTCCAAAAATACTATTTAAATAAAATTACTACCTACTAGAGGCACAAAAATGAAAGATCTTATTAGTTTCAAGGTATCCCCATCCTGATAATGCAGTGCTGATTAAAGAAAAGGAATATAGTGAATTTTTGACGAACTCTAATTTATCTGTAATATATATTTTGAAATAATTTAGAATGATAATAAATCAGAACAATAATATAAATCGAGTATTTGACTTTTTATCAACCAAAACAAATATAATATATTAATGGTTATTGAACCATGGAAATCTGTAATTTATGGACAGGGATAAATGCAAATGTGGAATCTAAATATTGAAATGGAAAATCAAAGTCAATTAAGCCTTTACACTTGGGATAGAGATAAAGTACCATTTTGGTATTTGTATTATAGGGAGTTTACTTATAAATTTAACTTGACAACCAGAACTTTAAGACATTATTAGTTATTTCAAATGATAAAGAGGAAGTTAATAAATTATTTTTCTCAAATCTTGTAATTTTATTATTACAGGCAATTTGTAATCGAATTCTGACCCAGTTTTTCTAAAATAATATTATATAAATTTTTTTCACTTGTTTATTTGCGATGACAATACAATATTTAATTAATTAATTTCAAGACATATGGGTCGATTTTGAAAATTAATGTAAACGTTCTACCTGGTCATTTTCAAAATATTTAGAAAAAATTAAAAAAGTACTGGAATAAAGTAGGTACTAATGTTTGTGGGCCGATGCGTAACAATCAACGCTTCATTTTGTTAAAGTAATAGTAGGTATTCCATTTTTTTATTTCAATCGATTGAACGGTGTGGAAAAAAGGGTAACATACGTACATCCATCTATCTGCACGCACTAAACGAAAAAATCGTACTTTTTGGCCTTTGGGTGAGATCCCATGTAATTTTTGGCAAAACCGTCACGTACTAAAATTCAAAGTAATTGAATACTACAATTTGTGACTTTACCGTAGTCTTTACCTTTGAAGTCACGCTTCGCATTGGATAAAGCAGAGGTCCCCAAACTACGGGCCGCGGGCCAAATCCGGCCCTTGAAACTTTTCCATCCGGCCCACAGCTACAACAGAATTAATTCACAAATATTAACTATATTAAATATTAATGCCAAATAATAGCGTATTATTAATATAATTTCCGTATAATATGTTATATTCGGCCCGTCCATAGTTTTCAATGTTCACATGTGGTCCTATCTCTAAAAAAAAGACATACCCTTAACTGAGCTGCCTATCCGGCTGTCTAAATAGCAGGGGCTAACATTATACGACTAGACAAGCCTACGTACCTCAGTTTGTCAGTAAAATTCGTCCGTAGCAGTGTCTTGCTTTGTGTTTTCGAAATATCTAAAAAACGGCTGAAACTATTTACCATTAGCCTTATTAGTTCTTTTTCTAAAAAGATCTTGAAACGTGAAAAAATGTTGTGGCAGCAGTAATTTGGGCTCAGTGTATATAAAGGCGTGAATTAATATTTTGCACGGCGCGGCGGTGCAAAAGGGACTTGGCGCCTTCCTGACTCCGACAATGTGTAACACCTACTATTCAGGATTGACCCTCACATTGTGAAAATAAATGGAAGAAAATACAGGTGCTATATTTGAGACGAAAATAGCTGTGTATATGATTTTTTAAAGATTAAAGATTGTATGTTGCGAGGGAGATGCAGAGTTCGAATCTCTAGATGACAGAGAGATTGTGAGTGCGTTTGTTCGATTTATATTTAAGCTACCAGTTATGCCATCTACTCTCAATGGCCTTTGGAATTTTAGTAAAGATTCCTAAATGCATCGTATAACTCACAGTATATCACATTAAATTTAATTAATAATAATTAGTACTTTATTCTTCTTAGTTAGATAAAACCACAGGGAGATTTATGGATAGTCAAAGAAAAATTTTCAGGGCGAAAGGGGGCAAAGCTTAGAGACAATAAATAAATTAAATCTAAAATATTTAATTTTACTTAGAGAAAGTGGAGTAGGTTTTTGGTGAAACATGATATTAATTAATAAAGTAAATTTCACTGTGAAACTACACACCCTTTACTTTATTAATTCAAAAATATTTATTTATTTATTCAATTCTTTGGCTTATTTTTCACAATAAGATTAAAAAATGTTCAATGCATCACTACAAAAACACATTTCATAATAGCTATATGTTAAAAAAGAAATGTGCCCCAATTGTCTCCCCTTTGCGGAGGTTCACGGCGAAACTTTTTGATAATAAAACCCGATAATAGATTTTTTAATTTTTTCATATATCAATTAATACTGTTTAAAGCCGTTAAATGGGTTTTAATTGTTTTCCCCTTCTTCCTAAAACTTCGCTTTCACAGAAACAAATTTTATCAGGGTTTCAATTTGAATGAGAAATATCTTTTTGGTGCTCGAAATGAATAAAAAAAAAATAAAAAGAAAAGGAAAAAACGTTCCATTGATTCTTATTGGTCTTTAATTAGATCAGCACATTCAATGCAAAAAAAAAAAAAAAAAATTCCAGAGCAAAAATTATATTAAAGAATAAAAGAAGAATTTATCCTAGAATGAATGGCAATTAGAAGGCAGAAGGTCTTTAATAAAAAAAGAAAAAAAAATGCCAAAAAAGAGGGAATGCTTATTGAATTGATCATCGCATCACTCTTTGAATACAAAAATAATAATTACCCTATTAAAATTGCAAATATGGCTAATTGTTAATTAAATTGATGAATTTTTAAAAGAGAAATTTATATGGAAATTGGAAGGGAATTGGGATCCATTTTAAAGCCTCGTTGCTTATCAATCCATTGCAAAATAATTTGATCCCAAAATTAAAATGGAATTAGATTATGAGATCATCAATCAATAAATGATTCCTTTTTTTTGTTCTCTTTAAACGATTCCCACAATTTTAATCGTTTTTTATCACCGTTTTACTTTTATTCTTTTCAAGTCTTTGCTATTTCGCCTAAACTACTTTGCCTATTTATCTATTTAGATGAGTAATAGAGAGCTTATATTCTAAAGGTATTACTTCAAATTATTTCCTAAACAAAGAAAAATTAGTTAAATAAATTAAATCACACAAAAACAATTTAATGTAAAGAACAGTAATTGATTCCCTGTCATTCCTATATAAATGTTTTCTTAATTTTCTAAATAACTTTAGAAAAAGTAAAAATGTGCGGAACTAAAATAATTTTTCTTTTTTTTGCGCCTAAGTTATATAGGTAGTATTTAAAGACATTATTTTTGTGGAAAAAACTTGTTAATAAACATTTATTGAAACTGAAAATGAAACAAGTATAGCTCTCTTTCGAAATTAGTTTGAATGTTGACAGTTTTTTAAATTACATACATTTTTATATACAGTGTGGTGCAAAAAAAAGTGGAACACTTAGAAAAATTTAGTTTTTTCAAATAATTTTCAGAAAAAAACATATTTTATTTAAACTTTTAATACATTCTGTGATTGTGAGTCAAATGAGAGAGATGAACGATTCATACTATTGGAGTTATTGAGGGATCGGCATTGTACAGCAGCTCAAATTCAACAGCGCCTTCTAGAAACTCGAAAAGCCAACCTAAGTGTTTGGACTATCAGAAGACGTCTCCGGGAATTAGGGTTGATGTCAAGGAGAGCAGCGACAGGTCCTCTTTTGATACCGAATCACCGAATCAATCTAAGTGTTCCACTTTTTTTGCACCACAGTATATATATATGTGACCTTCTCCGAGAAAAGGGACCTAGTGTGTGAAAATGAAGTTTTGAGAAAAACGCATTTAAAGTTTCATAACGTATTATCACTTTGAACACACCTTCAGTTGGGAGATGCGATTTGGTATGGTTAGTTATGATTGGGTGCCGACTTTGGTGACGTCATGCCTATGTGGTGACGTATTTTTTGTAAAAATAACTATAAGAAAGGAAAAGAATAAAGTGACGCTTCAGTCTTGTGCCAACTGTATAACGAGTGTTATCAATATCTCAAAAGTTGTTTCGCAATTTTGGTTCTTTTGTAATTTTGTTACTAAGCTGATGTTAATTTGAAGTAATTTTTATAATCTTATTCTACACCCTTTTAGGTACCAGAATTCACTCTTAAGTCCAAACCCGTTTTTTGACACACTAGGTCCCTTTTCTCGGAGAAGGTCACATATATAACAATAGCTTGACACGAATTAGAGATTTTTTTATTTAGGACGGCTTCAACATATTTTTCAATTTCACTATGGGTAGTTCAATTCAAAAAAATATTATAAAAGCCATTAAAGCCTAAACAGCAGTATTGTTTACTAGCTTTCTCCATTAGATTGATCTAGGAAAGTGGTGACAATAGTGGTGTCTGTGCACTCGGATGCTAAAGAATTGAATATTGTAAGACTAAAGAAATAGGTTCGATTCTCCAGAAGTTATGGGAATAAACTAGTCCAGTGATCTTCTAACTTTGTCGACTCACGGAACCTTTAGAACTAGTATAAGGTTTTTTCGGGGAACCCCATTCTACCCTTAAAAAAATACTTATAGATTAAAATAATATTTAAATATAAATCAATATGTTATGTAAAGACAATTAAAGAAAAGTTTTGTATTTTTCATTAAAAAATGTTAACATAAAATTAATGTAATTTATTCATTAATAGCATTAAAGATTGCGCCACTCTGCGAACGAATCTGCAGCCCACTTAGGAAAACTCTGATTAATTTTCAAATATAACTAAATGTATATTATTGTTTTTAGTTATAACACTAGTCAACTATTGTGAGTGCTATATAATTTTTTTTCAAATTTTTATTTTGACTCGCGGAACCCCAGAGATCTACAGCGGAACACAGGTGTTTGAACTAGATGAATCTAGGCAGCTCACCATATTATTTGGTTTAAAAATTATCTCTGGAATTATTTATACAACTCTTGAATAAGTCTTTAACTAATGATGATAGAATTACACGAAATGAAGACTCTCTTGTTGCTAACTTTCTGAAGAGACTTTTACCTGATTCTCCTGTTTGATCAGAGAAAGTAGAAAACAAAATTGATATTAAAAAAAAAACAAATAAGGAATTTTTTCAAACTACTTGTTGTACGGATTATAAATAACATGAAAAGAATCAAACAGGTATTGAAATTAAAACCGTCAGGTAAGTCTGCTTGGGAGTGGATTTTTCTGCTCTAATTATTTCCGCTTTATAGGTAGAATGGAAGACTCAATGGATTCTTTTATAAATCTTAATCTTTATTCGTCCTAGATCCTGGCGCGGACAATCCCTCTTTCAATTTTAAATGATACATACCAAATCTATCAGTAAAAGTGACCAGGATGAATAACAATAAAAGTTTCCTTTTGAAATATCTGAGTTCAAATAATAATTCTGAAAGTGAAAACAAGTGAAACGATTCGGAAACTGTCAGGCATCAACTCAAGAGATCTATCCACCACTCATTATGCAGATCCACTTGATTCTGTTTCACATTTAATTGATATGAGGAAGCTTAACCAAGAACAACATCCCGACGTCAGTTTCTCTCTCCACTCACTAGAATACATTTCTATTCTGTCCGTGCAGAGCCGTGTTCCAATGTCAATGCACTTAGTAAGCGGGATTAATTAAATATAATACTTTTATTTCCATTACACAACGAATATAAACTAATGTTTTAAATGAATAATGAGAATCTTGTTTTCAAGAAAAAATCCTAAGCTGAGAATTTTTCAGTTAATTTTCAAGCTTCGCTCATTTTTTTTTTTTATTTAATAAAAGTGGAAATATATGTATATATTTCCTAAATATACAGACCGTTGAACGATCGATTATGAAATCTTGAGTTTACAACTGAATTGACTAAAATGTGAAAAATAATTATTTTTGCAAACTTTATTTCAGGACAATTTTCAAAATTTCTTGAAAACGGCTGTAACAATTTTAATTTAAAATAAAAATCAGAGGAAAAAGGGAAAACTTTTTCAAAAATCGGTACGCTGGCCAAGACAGCAAACAGTTTGAGATAGAAAATTGAAATTTGGCACACTAGTGTAGTTTATTAAAACAATCAAATGTGTCGAATTTCAGTTTATTAATTACAATCAACTCCATAACTAGATTCTATGTGTTTTGATTTTATCATTTTGGAACAGTAAATTATGGAACTTTTAAGCTCAAACTTTAATCACTTTTTTGTTTTGAAAATACAAACATTTCGGCACCAGAATTTTCTTCTACTTTTTATTCTTGAATTATCGTGGTAATCTCAATATACACATCACGGTTGAGAAAAAACAGATTGAAAATTTTTTTCCTCTATGTTTTTATGTTCCAAACAAGTTCGATAAACAAAAATAAATATTTCTGAGATTCAATACTTCAGAATTTCAGATAGATACATGACTATAAAGTCTACAAAGAAGCCAGTCAAGTGCGAGTTTGACCTTATACTGAGGGTTCTGTACTTTAGAGAAAATGAGTGAATTTTATTGAAATGTTTTATAATTTCAAGATAAGCCTTTTCTAAACGCCGACAGGTACAAAATCACATTAAAACAGCCACTTTGGGACTCTCTCTCAGCATCATCTTAAAGTGAATTAAATTTTAAAATATTAAGACTAATTCTACTTAAAGAGAACCTTACAGGGATACGTGACAACTTATGATATAAAATAAGTTTTATTTTGGTCCTCACGAAAAATTAATCCTTTCCCAAAACAATATTTAATTCAATTAAAATTTAAATACGATTTTTTATTTCCGAGAAAATCAATACATATAATTTTAAATTTCAAAATTGTATCATTGTATATTTAAAGTAAAGAACATTTTTTTTTAAATTTTTAAATATAAAATACTAGGTAGGTTTCACATAAATAAAAGATCAGATGCTTGTTTAGCGCGACTCAATATATATTTCGGGTTGTAAGCCCATCTTCAGGAGTTCGCAAAGGACACAATCCTCCCTTAACAAAATTGTATATTTAGTTTACGAGCTATGATCTGATGGAAAAACAGCCAAACAAACAGACACTATTAAGGTTTTATTTTTCAAATGGACCCTAAAAAGATCTACATTTCTGCTAGACCGTTGCAGCGATGATTATAATGACTTAATTTTTCACTAAAAAGTAAGAAATTAAGGATAATAATTTTTTAACAATTCTTTCTTTCAAGGATACAAGAGACAATTTCATTCATATGCATTTTTCGTTTTGTCTCTAGAATCTTTATCACAAAAAAAGTTGTCCAAGAACGAATTCAATTTGCCAAAATAAGAAATCTTAATTCTTCTTGATTGCCTGGGTAGTGATTTTTTTCGTTGAATCTCTTAAGTTTTGAATGGCTTCCCTGAGTGGGCTCCCATCGATAACGATCAAGTTCCAAACTTGAATTAATACTTCAAATTCAAATGAGCTCAAGAAGTTTTCATTAAAATTTACGAGTCGTGCTGCTCTCTAATTGAAATGGCTTTAATATCAGCCCAAGGGAGGGTTTTCTGCAAATTGCAGTTGACGAGGGTTTGAGGAAAACGCATCACGGAGATCACTTGACTCTCCCCTCAACCCTCCCGCCCCCGGGGGGTCCTCATCAGGGCCCGGCCAACCAACCAGTTCCTGTCCATTGAGGTCTTTGACTTTTCAAAGCCTTGACTTTCATTTTCAATTCGATCCGATTGGATCATAAGCGAAAGAAAGAGACCAGGTCCTCCGTCCCGCTTCATTCCGCACTCACCTCCCGGCCATCATCTTATTTGGTCACTCCTTTTATGTTTTTTTTTTTCGTGATTTTTTGCCCACTCGCCTATCCTCTTCTCTTCCGCTTTCTGCTCGGACGGAATCTGTCCTCATTCTCGTCCTTTCTTAAAATCTCCAATCGAACTGTCCCGTCGAGAAATCCATCTACTCAGACTCTAATTAGATAATTAATTAATTCAAAATACCAATCGGATAAGTAAGAAGAGAAACTGATTTGTTGAAGCTGTTTTAATTTTTTTACTTTATTTAGTTTTTTTTTTTGAAAATGAATCATTTTAAATAATTATAACACCTCATTCAAAAAATCGTTATTATTTTTAATATTATTTAATTATATACCTCGAGCACTAAGTAAGTTGTTAATATATTTTAATTATATACGTAATATAAGTGTTGAGAGCATGTGCGTATTCAGGTGGTGTCCGAAAAGAGGGGAGACAATGCCCCTGGCTTTTCGGGAAGGGGGGGGAGAATTTTAGAACAATTATTATTATTAATATTTTTTCAGAAATTTTTCACAAACCTTTTGAAATGCGAATATATTCGTCTGCCTTCCAGACCATAAGATTACTTCCAGAATTTATGGTGGGGGGGAGGTTTTGCACGCTTTCCTAAATTCGCCCCCCCCCCCACAACCAAGAAAAATCTCAAAATATCCCCTTGGTTGAAAGGTGTATAAAGTTCAATGATCACTCCTTAATCATTGAGAGAATAAATGCATTTTGCACGATTTATCGTTATAATTTTTCTTAATCGTATGTATACTCAATTTTTTTTTGAAATCTTATAGCCATTTTTTAAAAATTGTGAAAAATCTAAAAAAGTAAGGAAATAAAATATTTTCAAAATTTCTCTTTTCAAAATCGACTAAGCCTCAAAGAATCAAATTTGCAAATGAAGTTCATTCACAGATATACTAAATATACCAAGTGAATATGAAGAGAAAATTGCAATTAGAACGAGTTATTGGGCTTATTAGCCTCAATAGCCATCTTCAAAATTTCACGATGAAATACAAATTGAAACAATAAAAATATATAAATAAAAAATTGAAAAAATAAAAATAAATGAAATAGCAAACAAAATAAATAATGGGTATGTAAAATTTTAGCCTATTTTATTTTAAAACCGTAGAATGAAAATTTCCGATGGCCATATTTTCTCCGTTGCGAAGTTGCCCTCCCCGCCAATCTATCCAAGGCCCAAATCCACTCTGTCTCAAATATAATTCGCATCTGTGGGGTGGGATCAATCCCCCTTGCAATAGATGCAATTTAATGAACCAATCGTAATTAACTCCCATGACTCGCTGGCCCATCGAAAAAGCATCATTTTCTGTTATCGATATTATCACGGTAAGTCAATGATTTTTCCCAAAGCTCGTGATTCACCCTCTAATATCACCCCTTCGTGGTCACTTTGATAAAGTGGCAAACCACTTCATTCCTCATAACTTTTAGGGAATAAAACTCTCTCTCTCCCCCTTTTCTGACTATAACATTCTACAATTCTTCAAGACCGGCTATAGAGACATCTCCTTTGATCATTTTCTAGTCTTTTGGCTCTACAAAAGGCTGTCAACATTTAAAGATAGATTCTGTATCTTCTTGTGGAGCCCTTTCTTGCAATTAGCTGTATTAAAAAATTATATTTAAAATTGCAGCACGATTTGTAATTAATTGCATGTGTGGAAGACTGGTTCCCTTTATTTAAAATACAAGAAAATCTCCAGTAAATCTCAAAGATAACGTCGGACTGATGTTCTGAATAAGAAATGCAAATGGTTGATTTTAAATTATCATCTAAATGGAAGAACGTGAAAAAGATGGCGTGAATGCACGAGACCGGAACAGGCTGAAAAATAGACTTTGAGAGGTTGATGATGAAGATGATGATGATAAATTCATATCATCATCAAGTTCATCAGCGTGAATTTGTATGGAGATAAAAAACTATGAAAAAAACTTGGTTGTTGGGTTTTAAATTACGTTCAATTATCTAAGCAATTAAAACGTTTGTTAATTTGATTTTTTATTATATTAATAGATCAAGAGTACTTCTATTATATATGTACACTAATATACCGAAATATTAATTAGTATAATATTCGAGATCCAAACTAACAAAAAATATATTTGATAAAACTATAGTAAACAATTTTATCGGGCAGTTTTTGCCTCTAATCTAAAGAATCATAGCCGTTAGGTTCTACTGAAGATAGAGCGCCTCAACTACCTTCATTTTCTTTTAGGCTTTCCAATTAATAGGAATGCATGAATGCGATTAGGATAGATTAAAAAACGCAAACAGTAAACAGTTACACACTGTATGAAGAGGGTCACCTACCTCAGATTGAACCTGACCACTGAACTTCAGAGAGCTTTTTAAAACTTCATTTTAAAATAACATGACTGGTTGTAAAAGAGAAGAAATGATTTCTAAAAAATATAAAATTTAAATTGGAGTGAAATCTTTTTCAAGACTCGTCACCCTCTATGCAAATGTTGATGATTTAATAATTTTACCTCCGCGAATGGTTTTATTTTTAAAGCTGAAACTTGTATCACAAGAGCTAATTAAGGGGGTTCGGGACTGTTTATCATTTTTATAAGAAAATTCTCAAATTTTTACCATCGAATCATTGCGTATTAAATATTTATTCACAAAATTTGAATTTGATCGTCTGTCCCATTACCGATAAATACATTATTGAAATTGTCCTTTTGACATGGAAGTAAATGGACAGAGCTTCTAAAAGGGATATAACTTCTATACAAATATACCATTTTCAACAAATTTGTACAGATCAATTATTCAAATTTGATGAATCGAATGTTACATTTTTCAATAGATTTGACACAAAAGTGTAGAATTCCAACTCTATTTCTTGAAATGGTTTTTATGTTAAATAAATGTTTTTATAATGAGAAAAAAAATATCTCAATATTCTTTTTATTAATATTATCAAAACAAAGATTTTTATTCGGAATTAACCTCATTATTGACAATTTTTTTTTTATTAAAAAATTTAGTAGGCAGACGTTGTCACTCTGCAGAAATACAAAAGATTTTTCGAAGATCAAGCAGATAGATAAGCTGTCCCGAACTCTCTTAATGCTAAATATTGTGTCAAAAGTTTAGCTCATTAGACAAAATCGTTGGATATCACTCCATTTAACGATTTAATTTTTTTATATTTTTTTGGATTTGTCAACTATAAGCCCTAATCTAATCAAATTGATCGTTTTGAAAATTCAAACTTTTCCTTCTTGAGTTATCGTGGGTATTGGAAATCCAGAAAATGATAGAGAGACAGTGAGATAGAAAAAATGATTGAAAATGATTTCCCAGAGATTATTCTAAGAGCGAATTAGAAAAAAATTATGATTTTAAAATGAGATTTTATTTATCAAAAATCTTATTATTTAAGTTTAATTTAATAATTAATAGAGATTGTGGTGTTGGTGCAAGGTGAAACATCTTTAATAAAGATAAAAGTAAATAAATATTTTATGAGATAATGACTTAGAAAATCTAACTCATAGTAAATTAATATTTCATAAAATATTTATTTACTTTTATCTTTAGTTTAATTAAAGTCATAATGATAAGCACCCACTAGAAAATAGAACACAATTATCAAAACGCTATTCAGGTATTTTGTTTGAGTCGATCTCCTCTGACATACAAGACTATCCTATAAATTTCACTCGGTACCTTCTCTGTCATACAATCAAATCTTTAATAAGATCTTTGATACCTAAATAAATTCTCGAATTTTAAATTCACTTTACTTTGAGTAGAAAAATTGGCATTTTTGAAAAATCCATGTTTCAAAAAATAATATTATAATAATAATTAGGGGCCATCCATAAATTACGTGACATAAATTTCAAGATTTTTAGACCTCCCCTCCACTTGTGTCACATTCTGTCACATTTTCATTTAGCCCCTTGCATTGTGACGTCACACTATCACTTTTATAGCCTATAATTTTTAAAAAAATTTTAATTTGACTTTTATGACATCACAATTTATAAGATCTCCTGGCCCCCCTGTCACATTTCGACGCAAATCTGAGATGATCCCCCCCCTTACTGTGTGACGTAATTTATGGACGGCCCCTAATAATAAGTACCTGGAGGCACCGAGCGATGCTCGGTAACTTCTTCCTTCAATTAAAACCTTTATTTTAATATTATTTTTAATTTAAAATTCAGATTAAAATGTCGATTTTTATTTGAGAGCGGTTTTCAAATTAAAAAAAATATATAATATTCGCACACTGTACCCCCCCCCCTCTCACCCACCTCCACCCCGCTTGACCCCACCCCCGAAACTTCGCTCCTACCCCCTGATCCCCCACCACTGCACCCCACCTCCTGCACCTGTTTTGATTTAACCATATGATTCATTTTTATTCATCCAATTGTTAATAAATAAAACCTATCAAAGTGTGTTGTTTTTTCAGAAAATTGAGACCTGCTTATGCGAAATATATTTTTAAATAAATTCTTGATTATTTTTTATTCTATTAAATAAATAAAGTTCTTTATAAAAACAATTATAAAACGTTTATTAATATTTCTAACATTTATGGAGAACAAAATATGTTAAGATCCACAATCACAATACTTCTTCAAGGCCTTTTAGAACAATGAATTAAGGCAACCCATTGTCTGCCTGGGTACAAAAGGAAAAGAGTAACCTTTTTTAAAACCCTAAGAATGGGATTTGTCTACCTGAGAATAATTAATTTGATTACGAAAAAACCCATCAAAAACAATTTTGTTGAAGATGAGACCGTGACAGATCGAATTGTCACCCCCAAAACCCCCTAACTCGTGAATTTCATCAAAATCGGTAGAGTCGTTTTCAAAATAAAACCAAGATACAAATATATAAACAAATATATATACAAAGAGAAACAAAGAGGTTGTCCTCTGCTTGATGCAAATAAACATATACACATATATATCAAGATGATATATCTGTATATATATTATTTATTATATATACAGATATATCATCTTGATATATATGTGTATATGTATTGCATCAAGCAGAGGACAACCTCTTTGTTTCTCTTTGTGAATCAACAACTCTGCTACTCTCGGCAAAACAAAAACTTTTCAATTAAATATATATACAAATAAATATACAATTTTTGCTCGTTTAATAAGAGTAGATAATAAAAAAAATGATAATAAATGAAAATTTAAAATTATTTGAGTGAAATTAATATTCTGGAAACCTTCGAAGCGCCAATCATTTAAATATTAATTGATTTATTTTTTCCAAGTAAACAAGATAGAACAGGAATCCAAAGATTGTATAAAATAGGGAAATCTTATAATTATCATTTTCAATGCTTCTCTTAATTCACTTTCTTCTGGAAAAAAAAATTCAAATAGTCATAAATGATTTAATAAGCAATTTATGTTATACAGTTAGATGCATTTTACTTTCCAACTTTTTAGCATACAAGATGCAGAAGAGCGCGTTTTAACTGAATCAAAGTTCTTTAAATTTATTATAAGGTTTCTAAATATGATAATATCAAAATCTGACATGACTCAAACACACCATATATGATATAGTGATGATGATTTTATTATACACATGTCCATTGCAAATGCACATGCTCAGCATTCCCGTGTGCGGAGTCGAATGTTTTATTATTTTTTTATTATTTTTTTCAAAATTTCTCTAAAAGGTCTTAGAATTTTATATTATTGTTTACAAAAAAGTATTATATGTTAAGTAAACATTTTAAAAGAAATATTAATAATCTCTATTGATGGAATTAAAAAAAAAAAAAAAAAAAAAAGTAAAATGCATTTTTTCATGAGGATTCACACTTTTGAAATTGATTAATAAAAATAACTTAAAAAAATAAATAAATAAAATACAAAAGTAGTTTTCATTTTAAACTCGTTTAACTTAGCTAATTGGAATAAAATAAAAAACTGAGTAATTTTGGTGTTTTCGCTCTAGTTTTTGACACAATTTCCACAGATTTAAACTATTTATTTATTCTTAAAATATTACATTTAGCGAGAAGTCTTTCTGTCACTGGTGTGTTTTTAAGGAAAAAAAAAGAATCAACCGAACAAAGATGCGTGAAATTAAGGAATTTTATGCGAATAAGAAAGACATGGTAAGTTTTTTTTTTCTCATTATGGTGTAGAAATTCAGAGACCTTAATGCAAGTATTTTAGATTATCATCTGTCGTAAAAACTTTTTTAAGTGTAATTTTATCATTAAATTAAATAAGTAATTAAATTAAATTAAGCTATTTTTAAAACAAAAATACATGTATTATTTAATTCGTAAAAATATAAAAACCAGAAATTATTAAATCTTTTTATAAAATATATTTTCTAGACTCTAGAACAGCAGTGGTTCCTAGCTTGGTGTTAATTACCCCCATGTGGGTAAACTAGCTATTTGAAGGGTGTAATCAGACTAGTTAATATAATATAATAATTTTTATATTTAAATAGTAATTATACATCAAAGTTCTACAAATCTAAACTGAAAGAAAATTGAGAATTTTCCTTAAAAAACAAATGGTAAATTTGAAACCAGTGATAAAATTAGATTTGTTACAAAAAATAAATAATTTAGACGACATTATAACATAGGTTCCCAAACTTAATTGACCTAACGCCCACTTTTTAAATAAAACAATTATTAAACGCACCCCCCCCCCCCCCCCAAAAAAAAAAAAAAAAAATTACCTTATTCAAATAAACCAAGAAAAAGATATAGTAACAATTTAACCCTATTTTCTGTATTTATAAATCTACGTATCTTTTGCAGCAGTGTCTCTTAATCTTTTAAGAAATTTCGAAAGCTTTTGATTTAAAGAAATTTTAAATAACCTTCTTCATATGCCTTTAGAAAATTATATCATCTTTGAGATATTTTTCAAAAGTGTATGTTTCTTTAATTTAGAAAAATGCCAACAATTCATTTTAAATTCTAAAATTCGGGTGAACACTTTACCCCTGGGTAGCGATCTTTCAAAGTACAGGGCCTTTGTCATGGCAGGGGAAATCTGGGCGTCGCCGATCTAGAGTTTTTTGAAATTTTTATTTAACCACACACCAAGCAAAAGTGAAATTGATCCAAGATGCCTTAAGAAAAATAATGAATCTTACAACTAGAGAGCGCAAAAAAAGGCACCTAAAAAGGCACGATTTGTAGCAAAAAAAGGCTCTAAAAAAGGCAGATAGCGCCAAAAAAGGCTGTTTTTTTGGGGGGGAAAGGCGCTTAAAAAGAGTCGATTTTTTAAAAAAAAAAAAAAAAAAAAAAAAACGTCAATATAAATGTTAGAAAGGATATAAATATAATATAAATGATAAATTTTTATTAAACAATATAATCAAACAAAGAACCACAGAAAAGACAATTTATTTAAAAATATTATATTCTTCCATTTTCTATAAATCAAAATAAACATAATTTACTTAGTATCTGTTAATTCTTCTTTCTCTAATGTGACATTTTGTCTATTTATTCAGATAGAAATTGCTTACAAAGTACATTTCAAGATTTTGAATCGTAAAATTCGTTCGGCGATCTGTCAGAATATTTTTATAAATAGAAAATGATCTCTCAACATCACAAGATGTGAGAGGTGCAAATTTGAGAGCCGTAATTTCACTTGGTTTCAATTTATTTGTTACCAAGTTGTTCGGCTCCCATTGAGTATCTGGTATGCTTGCCTCATAAAATCTAGACCCAGATTATTTTCCAACACCTTGGAAATCTTTGTTTTAACACTTTCTGCGCGGGGTCCAACACTTTCATCAATTTTTTTTTTTCACACCATCTAAGATGAAAAGTGATTCATGCAAGCTTAAGTTGGGATTTTCAACGAGAAGAAACTAAATATTGATTAACATGAGACTTTTTGTCCGATGATATCTTGAGAAAAAATAAAAATAAAATTTTTTTTAAAGCCCCAAAGCCATATGTAGCTACTAGCCAGATAATTAAAATAAAACATTTCTCACCATAGTATCACAGGCGTTACAATAAAGAATATTACCATTCTTAATACTTAAAGATTTAGATAATTTAGCATATTCTTTTATTTTTATAAACGAATGACACTTTGACTTAGCCTTAAACATATTAATTTTATATCTTATACAAGTTAATACAAATTATCTAAAACAGAAATACTATATCAAATAAGAAAATAGGTTTATAAAAGAACTACGGCTTCCGAGAGGTTTGAAACTAGGTAATAGTTTTATAATGTGTTGGAATTCTCACTCAAGAGTGGATAGGAACCATAGATAAAGTAGATATAGATGGGGAACTCGGGCCTGCTCTATTGAACTTCTTATTTTTGCCGTTCCCACCGATCGCTAGTATCGCAAACACACCTATACACATTCAGAGAAGCAGAAAAAATATACAAAGGGTGGCATAAACAATCACTAAAATAATTTTTTTATTAGAAAAAACAAAATGAAAAATCGCAAAAAAATGAAAAAATCTCAAAAAAATGAAAAAATTTCAAAAATTTCTAAAAAATTAAAAAAAAAATTAAAAAAATGGCCAAAAAGGCACCATAAAAGGCATTTTTTTTCAAAAAAGGCGCGGATTTGAAAAAAAGCCAAAAAAGGCGGTAAAAGGCATTTTTTAAAATCTACAAATGTGATTGATTTTTTTAGATCGGTGGACATATCAAAAAAAAACTTGAAAAGGCTCAAAATTGAAAAAAGGCAAATGCCTTTTTTGCGCTCTCTACTTACAACCTTATTATTTCACTAGAAGTGCATCAGCTAAGTTATGTCTACCTCATTGTCAGTATAGGGTAGGCAAAACCAGTCATCTTTAAAAATAATAAGCCTTTCTAATATTTTGAATTTGATTTTAAAATTTTAAAATGTTGTAAATTTATTGACATTTTTAAATTATTTATTTTTTCAATTTTTTGACCTTCAAAACCAAATGATCCATTTTGGCAATCATTTATACTTATATTGAAAATTTTACATACAATTTTGATAACACAGAAAAAAAATATATATAGGTAAATAAATAGAATAAAATAAAATTGAAAAAAAAGATAAAAAATAATTAAAATAAAAAAAATGTGATTAACAAGAACGAAATTATAATAATTAGATAAAATTCTATAATGTACTCTATATCTAGGAAAATCCTTCATTTTGATCTAATCCACAGTCCTCTCTCCACTGATGGACACCCCAGTAGAATGTGTTCCGGGTTAGCAACAACACTAGTATCACAGTTACAACCGTCGTTACCTCTTACACCTACAATTTTCAGATGAACTGGATAACCCTAGTCTCATTGTCAACAGACATCTATAGAATGATCTTCCATTCTTGATTTTTTTCAAACTAAGAGGAAGATCCTACCTTTGGGTTAATTAATAAATAATTGTAGCCTGAGTTCTTTGAGCTCAATTCCATTCGATATGCCATTTATTCATGATTATTTCTTTGATTCTTAATGAAAATCCACTTATTGGGACGGAGCTCCAAGCATATTATTTCTTGTTGATTGCTTCATTAGCAGCTCTGTCTACGGTTATTTTATGATACTTTAAAAAAAAATAAAAACAACTTTATGTATTTTATTAATAAGTCTTTTAATTGGTAATGTTTTTTGTACTATTTTATTTTAATAAAATGTATTTTCTAATAAAATTAATCAAATAACTAGAAAAATGTTGATTTTCTCATCTACTCTTTGTGTAAGTTTCCCCTTATTGAATAATTTCCAGCCTGGTTCACTTTATAGTTTCAAGATAAAATGGACGTCCAGCTATCCTTTATATCATTACTACTTTTGGTACATAAATACTAAAAGTTGGCTATTATATTTAAATTTTTATTTAAATTTTTAATTGAATTTTCAAAAATCGAATTTTATTCCGGTCAACGAATACATAATTCAAGTGATTTCAAGTGTCTTTATTCAATCATTTTTAATTACAATTTGGCAATTAAAAGAATTTATAATTAATTAAAATTTTGATTAAATGATATTCAATCCCATTTTATTAATTCCTTTCTATTATGTTTTACGTTCTCATTTATAGCAAATTATATAGTCCTATTCTTTAATTTAAAACGTTGTTTTTTTTCATATATTTTCAAGTCATTGTTGAAAAATGTCCATGAATGTTTTAAAAGAAAACTATTGATTTTTTTTTAAGGAATTGTAAATGAGAAAACCCTGGGCAGAGGAGCGGAACGAACAAAAAGCCACCAATTGGAGTAAATCGAGACGGACCTAAACAAATAAATTTTACGAGATTTCACATTTTCTAATTAATTGTATTTCAAGACCCAGATATACCTATATATATTAAAAATAATATATAAGATAAGATAGGATAAATTAATTAATAAAACATACAAACATTTCGTTTAAATAAAAAAATTTATTATAAAAAATCACACAAATAACAATAACAACAACATATAAACAACAATATTAAAATTAGTCAACAATAACGACTGGAGGCGGGATTTGATAATCAAGTTCAATGCCAGCCATGACTATGTCCATGTTCCGCGTGTTTAGGGGCATGGTAAACTGTTTTGTGTACTGGAACATGCACTGGATAGGGCTTAGGAAATGGAAGAGGAATGTGTTTCTCTTCATATACTGGTACAGGTTTTTCAACGGGATAGGGTATTTTCTTTTCGATATATACAGGAACTGGTTTATCTACAGGAATTTCAATGGTTTTCTCGACAGGAACCTCAATACGTTGAGGTACTTTGACATGAACTGGATAAGGTTGTGGTACAGGTACGGGAACAGGATGAGGAACTGGCACTTGAATTGGATGAATTACAGGAACTCGGATGATCTTTATTTTAGGTGGAGGGTGGTGTTTGACAATGTGTTGCACAATAGGGGAAAATTTAGAATGATCTTCACCGCTTCCAGTTGAATGGAGAGTAAATCCTCCATGCCCTCCCCCGTGAGCACTTAAAGAAAATCCACCATTTCCATGTTCACTTGATGCTTGCGCAAGTGCGAGTTGTTGTGAATGATCACCACCATCGGAGGCAGTTCCATAAGAAGAATATCCTGGAGCGCTGCCGCTGCCGCCACCTCCTCCTCCACCCCCACTATGGTCAATGGAAAAACTGGCGTGACTGGTGGAACTTCGATCCGCTGGTGAAGCTTGTTGTTCAACGTTCGACGCTTCTGGTTGTTGATGCTGTTGTTGTTGAGATTGCTGATATTGGGGTTGTTGATATTGATATTGCAAATGGCTGTACTGCTGCTGCTGCTGCTCCTGGTTTTGTTGCTGGTCTTGTGGTTGATAATGTGTAGATGCTTGTGCAACTGCATCGATCGCCTTTTGATAAGCCAGAAGGAGTTGTCGACGATTTGCAGCCTGCTGCGAAACTTCCGACGCCCAGGCATAAGTAAAACACAACGCCAACAAGGCACTTGCCACCTGCAAATAAGAATTGAACAGTTTAGGAATAAGCTCATGTTTTTGTTTTTATTTTTCTTGATTTTTTTTATTATTGTTTTTTTTTGTTCTACCTGAATCCTCATGACAGCTGTGTGTGCTCTCCCAGGTAACAGAATTGGTACTGGTGAGTGCTACGAGAGCCAGGCGCTGAATGCACTACCAATTCACTGGCTCAGTGTATCTTATACCCTGAGCGCAATGAGCGGAGAAACTTTCTCCAGCTACTTCCCTCACTCTCGCTGTGTAGGGTTTGGGGACCGTCTTCCCACCAACAATCTCTTCTCGCAAATACTTCAAATATCCTTTTCAATGTTTTTTTTTTTTTTTTTTAATTCCTCCCTTGATGCTTTTGTTTTAGAAATTATTTTATGCTATTTGAAACATAAAATAAAATCTGTTATTTAAAGTCTTTCAAGCTCAAATATTTCATAACGAAGTCAAAATATTGGAGTGGGATTTTAATACGCAACTAATCATTGGAAAATTTCAATTTGAAGCAACTCATAAAATAGTATTATATTTTTCAGAGAATAACAGTTTTTAAATTTTTTAAGAGCAGCTTCGATTAGCAATCGCGGTCGCAATTCAAACTATCTTCCTTTTAGGACTTCCTCCTAATCTATTTCAATGGGATAGCTGTAAATTCTCCAACATTACACATTGTCTGTTAACATTTTTTTTTAATAAGTTCCTTAATGATTTTATTTTAAAAATTTATTTTTCGTATACGAAATAAAAAATCAATTCATTTAAAAAATTCAAAGAATTTCGTTTGTTAGTTACAATTATTCAAACTTTAATTTTTACTTTTTTATATAAAAAAATAAATCAAAATATCGAAACTGGAGTTTACTTCACGTAATTCTGCTAAAAATTTAAACTGAGCTTATAAAATTAAAATAATATAATTGAATGTAATGGAAGGCAGGCCAGGGGTAGGGAGGAGAGAAAAAATTAACACATATCAAATAAGGTGTAATTTATTGGAATCCTTCCTCCTTTCCTTTCAAACCGACGTTTTGGAAGATTTTTCCCTCCTTTTTCAGGGTTTCAATGAATGAAACAAATAAAATGTTTCCTTCTTCTCTCCGCAGTTTTGTTTCATTCATTGACCCTTTGAAACCCTGAAGAAGGAGGGAAAATCCTCCGAAACGTCGGTTTGAAAGGAAAGGAGGAAGGATTCCAATAAAGTACACCTTATTTGATATGTGTTAATTTTTTCTCTCCTCACTAACTCTGGGCTGCCTTCCATTACATTCAATTAAAATTTCTACCAGCCCGTCTCTCTCCAGAGAAAATTTCGTTGCAAAAAAAATTAAAATAATATTTATCTGAGAGTAACATTTTTTTTAACCAACTTCTTTCTATAGTTATAGTCCTAGTGTAGCTAAGGGGTTGCATTCTAAGTATATCACTTTGATCTATTTCCATATTCCCAATCAAGTCCAATGTTATGCACGCTAGACAACTGAGATTCAGAAGGTGTTAATTATCTACCCTTTCTGTTAATTATTTTATTTTAAAAATTATTTTATGCTTTTTGAAATATAAGATAAAAAGTTATTCAAAAAAATTTACATTTCTTCAATGAATTAATTTCTTTTAAACATAAAGTATTCATAATTTCGATACAATCCATGTAAAATTTTATTTTGAACATGCAGATAAATTTTTTAAAAGAAATTCAATAATTAAGCAAATTATTTATTCATATAAATCCATTGATTAGGAAGTTTCGGTCACCACTAGTTGACCATCTACAGTAGTAAATGTCATTTTAGTTTTTGGAGATTGTCATTGTAACAATCTCATTTTTACATTACAGACAATTCTGAATAACTAAAACGATATTTACTAGTGAAGATGGTCAACCTGTGGTGAATGAACATAAATTAATATTTAATTTGGTAAATTGATGGATTTGTTTTAATTCTGATAAGAAGCCCTTAAAGTTAAGAGTTCAGATTTAGTCGAGTTTTAGAAGACAATAGATTAATAAAATAATTTTTCAATAATCTTGAAGTTTTTATTTTATATCTTTATATATTTTCTTTAGTTAACTTGTACATATACGAGCAAAGTTCTACTGGAGATAGAGGGTCATAACTCCAAGTATCTCTATTATAGACATTTCTAATCAATTCCAATGATAAGTCGAAAACTAGGAAGTGTGTAAAACTCTCAACAACAAAAACATTGTCGGTAGAGATTTTTTACATACATATCTCATATAGTTTTATTTGATCAATTTTTATTATCATTTCCGTCCATAATGTGTATTAATTTGAAAGTTTATAATGGGAAATAAGGACAAGTTTTTGTGTGATTTTTTTTTTATTTTTCAACCAACGTTTCGTCGACTTTGCCGACTTCTTCAGGGTTTCAAATATCGTAGCTACATCACAAATTCGTCTAAAGTACCTTATTTTCTTTTATCTCCGTTACCATTGAAGACCATCAGAAATATAAACTTTAAAAAAATTCAGCACATTCACATAAACAATTTTCTTTTTCTTTTTTTACTAACAATTATATTAGATAAGCAGTCTTAGAAATAACATATAAATAGAAAAGAAAAATGGTTTATGTAAATGTGCCAAATTTTTTAAAGTTTAAGTTTCTGATGATCTTCAATGGTATTTTTCACTCAAAAAAACTTGTCCTTATTTCCCATTTTAAACTTTCAAATTTATAAATTTTTTTTAGACTATTTACTAATGAATTTCCTTTGTTAGCTAAACTCTTTCGAATTTAAACTAGAACATTTTACAAAGTAATCAAAATATCAACATCTGTCTTAATCTTCTCGTAATCCATGTAAAATATTATTTTGGGAAATTCATCAATTTTTAAATGAACATTTTGCTAAGGGCAACACATTTTTTTTTAGATAGAGAGTGACAAATAAAGTTGCGCGTTAAAGAATTATTTAAAACTACTAAAATATATAAATAAAAGTATATATTGCTATATTATGCTCTAGTTTTACATTAAGAACAAATTCAGTATTATTTACCTATATGACTTTTAAAATAAAAAAAATATATCAATTTAGAATATTTTTCTTACAGGCTTATTAGAAAATTTAATAGGATTTTTTATTTGATTTAAGCATCGTTAAGAAAGGAATGAAGTGTGATCTCAGATCAATCAACTGAGCGCATTTCCGTATCAAAATGCATCGAATGAAAAAGTGGCCGGACATTGGTAGAAAGCTTCATTCAATAATTATCTGATTTTGACACTCATTTATATGAGATCATAAAAAAATGGTTTTGTTTCTATTTATTTTTCTCTTAATAATGATGAAACTAGTTTTCGGGCCTAACAAAGTTTTGACTTGACTCGAAAATTTTCAATTATCGTTTTTTCCAAAAGTGTTTAGAAATGTGTCTGAAACTTGAAAAAACGAAAGTCCATAATAAGTTCATTAGGATACTAAAATATATAAAAAGAAAATCACGAGAGATTGTTGTTGTTATGAAATTCGAGCTCTTTTGGATAATTTTTATTAATAGAAAGGGTATATTCATGCCCTCTGGAAAATTTTCCTAAGTGCAAAAAAGCAATCCGGGCCAATGGCTTGTTCTCCAAAGTAAAGCCAAACTGAGATAAAATATATAAGACTGAAGTGGAATAATAATTACCCAAAATAGCTTAGATCTAGTAGATGACAATCTCTACTGGTTTTCTTATGAATCTTAAATCTGCTGCACTGTTTGAAATTTTTTATTCAAAATATTTATTTTAAAAGAGACTGAATTCAATCAATCTTTTTCGGACAAATTCTAAGATTTTAGTAGAAATATTAAATTTCGATATCAGAGGGGATTCATCCGCCCAGGAGTCGAACTTGAGAACTAACACGCTATCCGGGCAGTCAGCTCAGCTTCTAGCAGGATAGCGTGTTAGTTCTCAGGTTCGACTCCTGGGGGGATGAATCCCCTCTGATATCGCAATTTAATAACATTTCTACGAAAATCTTAGAATTTGTCCGAAAAAGATTGATTGAATTCTGTCTCTTTTAAAATACATCTTGGTTAATCTGAACCCGAGCTGATTTTTTGAAAAAATTACAAACTATTTTCGAAAAAAAGATGCTCAAAACTTTAATTATACAAAATATTTATTTTGCCAAAACAAAGAACTGATTAAATTTTAAGCTTGCTTCTTATTTCAGAACCACTATCTAAAAAATGAATAAAAATCGAATTGTTAAGTGAAGAGTGAAGATTTATATACCTAAATGACTAGACATGTTTTATTAATAAACTCTTTGTCTCGCTTAAACTTACTAGCTCAACTAGTTCGCTGACATAAAAATTGTCAAATAACAAAATTTACTGAATGTGCAAGTACGGCTCTTAGACCTTAAAGACCTTCAAATTATTTGTCCAACTTTGTTTTTAATCATATCTTGGGAAGAAAGCTGCCGATTCATGATCTCTCAATTTCTAGTTAGTATTTGTTTGTACTGTGAAGCTTTTAGGTTTAGGTTACTTTTTTAGTCGAAGAGTGTTTCAAGTAAAAAAAACAGTTGACTTTGTAAGGTATTTATAAAAGATCAAATTTAGGTCATTCTTTGAGAAGAATAATTATTGTTCCAACTAAAAATGATTAATTTAAAAACCAGGTAATTCCTCCAGCTAATGCCAAAGTCTTAGTTTTATCTTTAGATTTTACATTTAGGTTCAAATTTAAAAATGTGATACCCTTAAAAAAAAATTGAGTTGGCATTGTCTTCTTCCTAAGATCCTAGGTTAAAAAAAATTATAAAATGCCCCTCTCTGTGTATTAGCAATTTTTCGTTGAGACCGTTAAACCAATAATTATGAAGCCTTGAATTTTTAACTACCATTAGAAAAGTGGCGAATCCTATTTTCAAAGCTAATTTTTAGTCTTCTCTTCCATTTCACTAATTTTGAGTATTTTCCAAATTTGTCACACAACAATTCTAAATCTAATTTGATTAAAAATAAAAAAAATAAAAAAAAAGGGGGGTCGGATAGGCTAGGTGGAAGCGTGTCATCCTGCTAACCAAGTGGACCCGGGTTTGAATTCGACTCGAGGCATCCGGCTAAAATCTGACCCCCGGGGTAGAGACAAATTTAAAAAAATAAATACTATCGTAAATTGGCTTATGGCTAGAAAAGCCGAAAAGCCAAAATAAAAAAAATAAAAAAATAGTAGACGCAGCACTATAAGGTTTACAAAAAGCATCTTGTGATTTAAAAAAAGCTTCTGCTATATTAATTACCAATGAATAACTTAATATACCAATAATAATCATAATTAATTACTACGAATCAATAACCAATCGCATGCCTATGCAACTCATGCATACAGGCGTATCGTCCACCTAATTTGACAGAAAGGAAGGATCGATGGCTGTCCTGAGTAAAATAGATGGTGTGATGGATGGGTATGTGGAACATTTTTGTAAGTAAAACTCGATCTCTTGTCTTCATAGATCGTGTTGTATCTCTCTCTCTTCTGTCTATCCTCCCATCATCCAATTATACTCGAGGGACATCGCAGTCTCCCCTTCTTGATATCTTATCTGAGCAAAATAATTAATAGTGAGACACGAGACTATTGGTGTGATGGGTGGGTATATGGTACATTGTTGTAGGTAAAACTCTATCTCTTGTCTTCCGAGATCGCGTTAGGGTGTATCTCTCTCTTCTATGTATTTAGGGACCCAATCGCCCACCATCCATTTATACCCGACCACCGAGGGACATCGCAGTCTCCACTTGATATCTTATCTGAGCAAGATAATTAATAGCAACCTTGTTAAAAATAATTTTATTTCACTGTACATAAAAAGTTTTTTTGAAGATCTTGTAGTTAATTTTTGTATATAATCAAATTTTTATCAAAATCGTTAAAGAAATAAACTAAAAAAGGGTAACCTGCTTTGTTTCTGAATTTTAGAAGACTCTTCTATTTCTGCTGCTTCCAGTCCAATTAATTAAGATCCTGCTTATAATGTTCTAATTTTGTTAAATAAGAAAGCTAGTCACTATTTTATAAATTTATAATAGACTTTCTTTCCGCACCTATAAATTTCAAATATTTTTAAACTTAATTTGTTTATAAGCCTCTATTTTATTTTCATTTAATGTTAAATCGTTTCAGTCTCTAGTTGGTCACGTTTTCAAGCTTCTAATAAATGTATTATAATCTCGCTTCTACCCTCAACAAACTCATACCCATCTATCATTAATCATTCGTAGTCTGTACTAGTCCAGATGGTCGAAGAACCTAAGGCCGAAAAACAAATAAACATTAATGTACTTTTATGAAATCAATTTTAAAACGTGTTTATTTTATTTTGAATATACAAACCAACAAGTATTCAAAACAAAGGATACAATAAAACTCGTTCCATGACTGAGCTTTAATAAATTTTGTTGAGGTTATGTAAGGAAACAAAGCTTATAACAGTGGAGGGAATCTAATAAAAGATTGAAGTTTACAATTATTTAGGTTATGTATATTGACTGGAAAACATTCTCGACAATTTAAAATTTTAATCATCCTCATTATATGTATATAATCCGCTTAAGGCATCCGTGTTGTACATTGGCCGAAAAAGACACAAAACATTAGCGGAAATGTGCAAAATGCTCTTTGCCATTTAATAACCTTCTTCAGTTCGAAGATTTTCGATAAGGTCTGGGGACAAGGACCAGCTGCATCATTTCCATTAATGAAGAACTCACAATTTCTTACAGATTTCATAACTCAAAAATTTAGCTCTTGATCAAATAAGGTTTAAATCATTCAGATTTCCTTACCGTTCTCAATGACTTCGCAAGCACTTAAGAACGATTTCGGTATAAGGTGTCAAAACGTTGTTCATTCTGATGGGATTATCTCATGAAAAATGTTCTAATCTAGTGGGTTTCAGCCCAAACTTGCCTTTTGATAATCCTCTGAATTTTTACTTTTTTTTGGTTGATAATTTTCTTAAAAATTTTCATGTTTTTTAATGGAGCTTATTAATTTCCAGGTAGATGTTTTTTAGAACAAAAATAATGTTTTTTTGTCTCAACATTCTTTATTTAGAGAAAGAAAGATATTCTTTTTCACTATTTAAATTATGAGAATAATATTTCATTGTTCTAATATTTCTAAGTCCTGTTCATCAAAATAAAATAATTACTTAATTTGTTTATAATTTGCTTATTTAATATTAGTTTTAAAAGACAAAATGTCAAAAACAGTTTATCGGTTTAACTGAAATTACTCATTTGAAAATTAGTTGTTGGCTGTTCCTTCATCACAACAGCCCTGCGGTCAAATGTCCACTTAACTTAAGGGCAAAATTTAAATTCGATAATCAAGTTTTCATATTCCATTAATAATCAAATCTCCCCTCCCCGCCATCCATCCATTCATTATAATTTCAATTTATATAGTATTTATTTGGGACAATATTTACTGGATTAAATATATCAACATTATATATTGTTTAAAATATATAAATAAGACAAAATAAAATAGAGGAAATCCTAACTGGTTTTGTGCTTCAAACGAGCATAATTATCAAAAATATCAAATTCAACTAAATTAGTTTCGTTTTTTTTTTTTTTTTTATTTATTTCTAACGATCATGGACGAATTTTTTACTTCACTTATATGGTATTTACCTACAAAGTTGGAGTTGGCTAAATGGGCATCTAGTTCCCGAAGCCAATTAAATAAAAAAATTAAATAATAATATTTTAACTATTTTTTTATTCATATAAATAATCACGATCACTTTTCAAAACCTTTTTTCCAACGTGATTCAATGTCCCTTGGGAGGGGCGTAATCTTACCTATAAGATATAGGAGTAAGGGACCTTTGCGATTGACGAGGGAAGGCTGAAATTCATGGATTCTGCCGAATATAAATGTGTTAACATCAACAGTGATTGATTTACCTTGATTAAGAAGCTCAAAGTGAACAATTCCTTTCAAAGTCCAAAAAACAGTTAACAAAACCTTCTTTGAGTGTAAGCCCGGCCTATGATACTTTTTCGGTGATACATCTATAGACCACTACTAAGTCCGTTTAGTGTTCTCATGTTATAGAAATCACTTTTCATCGCACGTGATGATCCAATAGAAAAATGGTTCAATTTTCAATCGAGACAAAAGAGAAGTCGTGCAACTGATTGTTGTAGGTCAGTTTGTATATTATCCAGTTTTCCAGATTTTACATTTTTTTCAATATAATATATAACTTTTTATAATTTAAATCCCTCCCTTTGTAGTAATAATTTCACGGGCTACTTAAGAGTAGAGTAGAGTAGTTACGTGCATATATGTCATCTGATTTAGCTAACAAAGATATTCGGTACTTTGACTTGGTGGGGAGTAAACCGGTTCTAATGGGATCAAATTTGTATAGTATATCATTGAGAAAAAAAAATCAGATCACTGCAATGAATATGTTGGCTTAGAAATCTTAAAAATAGCTTCCAAGCATCCCTTGAGAAAAATTATGTCACATGTTTGTTTCTCTTTAAGCAGAAAGAGTAAATAAATTATCTCCATGTGTTCAATTAGAGGCTGCTAATTAATACACCTAAGGAAGAAGCATTATCATCAAAAGAACAACAGCATTCTCATTTTAATTAAATGTTTTTCTCGTTATAATAATCCCATTATTATCATTGTCTTTTCTCTTGAATAGAGTTTATTTTAATAATAATAAAGATTATTTGAGATTAAAAATTAAATCAAATATTATAGAAAAGTATTTAATGTTATTTTTTATTTTTGAAAACTTAAGGTAGCTGTTTCACCATATGAGTTTTCTTAGGATTTTTTTGAAATTTAGACAGATAATTATTAAAATACTTCTGCATCGATTGGTGGCAAAACGAAATTTATGAAGAATATAGTTCCAGAGATATTAAATTCCAAAATAGAGTTTTTCAGACACTTATACATTACACTAAACGGGATATCGGAAAGTTTACATACATATTTAATTATAATTAAGAAACACTTCTTACCATTGTTATAAAAAAAACTAAATCAACATTAAAAAATAACTAATACATATTTTAAGAAAATATTAATTCATAGTTACAAGAAAGTTTCTCAGATAATGATTAATAAATAATGAAAAATGTAGACAAAATCAAGCTGGCAACAACGCATTTATTTAACCTAAAAATTGGGTAAACTTTAGTATTTTTTTTCGCTTCAGTCACAACAGCCAATCGCTTATTAAGAACTTTTTATTTTATAAATGTTCTTTTATAATGTACTTTATCTGAAATTTCTATGATAAAATATATACAAGCTCGGACAGTGTTGCCACTTTTGCCAAACGAGTACGGGATTTACTAGTAGTGGTACAAATACAGCAAAAAGTTTTGGGCTTATGAATTATGAATGCTTATTATCTATTCTATATACTCTAGCATTAACTTTTTTCTAAATTTTATATACATATTTTTTTAATGCAATTTCTTTTCTAGGTATTTAATAATTTAATGTTTGTATTATTCAATGTATTGGTAAGACCTAGTAGTCAAACCTAAATAAAAAAAAAAAAATATTTTTGTTAGTATTGTCGCGAAACAACTAACTTAAATCAACAATTCAATCCAAATGAAAAAATTCGCTATTGTACAATAATTTGACACGTTTTATTTGTCGAAATTTGATGCGAATTTGGTTATTTTATGAGTAAATTTGAAAAAAAAAATTAAAGTTCATTTGTTTTTTTGCGATGGCTAGAGAAGTTACTCAAGCAACATCGATTTTTGTATTGTTTTTGAATTATCAAAATTTATACTCACTAACTTAGCTAAACTCAATTTATTAATTACTCTAGAAAATATTAAGTGTACTTACTACCTACTTCTATTTTGAAATGCATTATTCATTTAATGATGATAATTATATTAATACTTTTGTAGAATCCTGTTTAAACATGATTGTGAATGTTTTTTTCTTTTCTAATTCCCATTTAATGTATGATGTTAAGATTTTATCAATGATTCTCGAGCTAATGAGAGAGCTTTTTTTGTACCTATAGAATGCGAATCTTTTCTCGACAATAATTAAGATTAAAAGAAAAACGGGATTTCCATTTCAAGATTCAATGAATGGGAATAATTGGACATTTCAGTAAATTTTCTACTTCCTTTTTATGAATTTAGTTAAATTTAATAATATCATTAAAAGTAGGTAATTAACAGATATCTCTACTGGCAATGTCCTGACTTGGCCACCTTTCTTTATAATTTATCGTATCATTAAACTAGGTATCAAAAGCCCTTGTTGGGGAGTCAGCAGAAAATTTTTCAGGGGGTGGGGGGAGCAAAGCTTGGAGTCAAATAATGACATTATTAAATTTTTATTTAAATATTTAATTTTTTGAGTTTTTTTCAGAAGTCGATTATACTAATACAGTAGTTGTTAAATACAAAAACACATGCAGTGCATTAAACATAAATTAGTGAAGAGGGGGTATAGCTCCTAATGCCCCCCCCCCCCCCCCGGTGCGGTTGGCCATGTCTATCAAACCTAACTCTGAGAAAAGCCCCTTAGAAATAGTCAACCAAACAACCAAACAAGCGTATACACTTTCCTAGTTATCTCAAAATAAATTCTTGATTGTTGTATTGAATGAAATAAATACGATTCTTTATAAAAACATTCTCAAAACGTTCAATAGAAAAACAAAACTTTTTGGAGAAAAATTCTGTCAATTGAAAATTTGAAAAATAGTTGTTTTATGAAAGAATTTTAAAGCAACCATTTTTCAAATTTGCTTTGATTTTCACTTAAACGTTTTGAGATTGTTTTTTGAAAGAATTGTATTTATTTCATAAAAAGTTGTCTATTAAGTTTTTTAAAATTAAATTGGAAGCAAAAGTAAAAACTTTTTTGGTTCAGAATATTAACTACAATACTTGTGTTCCAAATCAGCTTATTGGCTACAATGGTTCAAGAACTCGACATATGGTTAAGGAATGAATAAAGTAAAGGGTGTGTAGTTTCACAGTGAATGAAATAAAACTCAAAGAGGTTTATACAAACTCAATATATTTCGGATTATTAGTCCATCATCAGGAGTTTACAAGTTAAAACTAATTAATAAAGTAAAGGGTGTGTATTTTCACAGTGAATGAAATAAAACTCAAAGAGGTTTATACAAATTCAAAATATTTCGGATTATTAGTCCATCATCAGGAGTTTACAAGTTAAACCTAATTAATAAAGTAAATGGTGAGTAGTTTCACAGTGAATGAAATAAAACTCTAAGAGGTTTATAAAAACTCTATATATATTTCGGATTATTAGTCCATCATCAGGAGTTTACAAGTTAAAACTGGTTCAGGATTCAATTTTTTTCTGATTCCCTGCATTTTTACATCCCAATGTTTTAAAGCTATGTAGAAAGGTCAAATTCAGAATAATTTTTTTGGTTTGGAAATAAAAAACTTTTTAGCACTAAAAATAACGTTTTATGATTTTTCCTTCCTGAATTATTATCAATACCTGGAGGCACCGAGCGATGCTCGGTAACTTATTCCTTCAGTTATAAACTTTATTTTAATATTATTTTTAATTTAAAATTCTGATAAAAAAGTCGATTTTTATTTGAGAGTCGCTTTCAAATTAAAAAAATACAAAAATATATAATAGTCGCCCAATGTAGCCCCCCCCCCCACACACACTCACCTCCACCCCGCTCGAACCCACCCCCGAAACCTCTCTCTACCCACGGATTCCCCAGCACTGCGCCCCACCTTCTGCAGCAGTTTTTGATTCAACCATATGATTCATTTTTATTCATCCAATTAATAAATAAAACCTATCAAAATGTGTTGTTTTTTCAGAAAATTGAGACCTGCTTATGCGAAATATATTTTAAAATAAATTCTTGATTATTTTTTATTCTATTAAATAAATAAAGTTCTTTATAAAAACAATTATAAAACGTTTATTAATATTTCTAACGTTTAGGGAGAACAAAATATGTTAAAATCCACAATCACAATACTTCTTCAAGGCCTTTTAGAACAATGAAACAAACAACCCATTGTCTGCCTGGGTATAAAAGGAAAAGGGAAACCTTTTTTAAAACCCTAAGAATGGGATTTGTCTACCTGAGAATAATTAATTTGATTACGAAAAAACCCATAAAAAACAATTTTGTCCAAGATGAGACCGTGACAGATCGAATTGTCACCCCAAAAACCCCCTAACCCGTCAATTTCATCAAAATCGGTAGAGTCGTTTTCAAAATATAACCAAGATACAAATATATAAACAAACAAATATATACATAAACAAATAAATAAATATACAATTTTTGCTCGTTTAATAAGAGTAGATAAGTTTAGAAATTGGTTGCCACGAGTCAGATTCAAAAATTTACTCGTGAGTCCGAACTTTCTACGACCTTTCGTTCTTGAGATAACGTGGGTATCGGAAACTAGGAAAACAAACAAAATTATGCTTGAAATGTATTTTGTTTTTAGATTTTGGACATTTTTAAAAACGAATAAGTAAATTAAAAAAAATAAAAATTGAAAATTTTTGAATCAATTAATAAGGAGATAGTGAGATGATTTGCAGAATTTTTTTATAATTTTAAGTTAAACAACTTTTAGACCCAACAGGTACAAAAATCACTTAAATAAGTTTTGAGTTCTCCATCCTTTTAAATCAAAATATGGTATATAAAAAAATTTAAAAATAAATAAATAAATAAATTCTATTAAAGAGATACTTTCAAGAATACCCTACTTCCTTACACACACTATGATAATATTTTTTTGACGCATAAAATTCTGCATTCCCCACAATATTCGATTAAAATATTTATGCAATTTCATAAAAAATTAACAGTTAATTTCTAAATTTCAAGTCAAAACTTATTTTTTTTATAAGCTACAATGAAATTCCCTGACAGAGAGACATACATTGTAGCGTATTATTTCTAGGGTCCAGTTTAACTTTTTAAATGGAACCCTAAAAAAATGATGAACTCCAATGAAAAACAATAATATTTTTTGGTAACATAATATATCATACTTAGCAATATTAATAAGAATTAATGATCTTCATAAATAAATATTTTCAATAATATCTTAATTTAATATCTTGTTTATGAAACGATTTGATTAATTGGTTGATCATCCTATAAATGGATTAATGTGAAAGAAGAAAAAGTCAAGAGAAAACACAAACAACTTTTAAGACACAGATTTTTTTTTTGTTATTATAAAATAGATCAGATTAATATAGAAAGATAAATGAAAACAATCTTAATTGAATGAAAGAATAAAAATAATTTATATCTAATTATTTTTGTATAATAATTAATTATTAGTACAAAAATGTCAAAGAATTCACTCAGCTACAAAAACAAATATATTCTGCTATCCTCGGGTTCAACAGCACAACAGACAAAAGGTCTGGATAGATAATTACTGAATGGAGAATATATTATGTAGTCTATCTTTGACGAGTAATTCCTCGAGTTCATTGTACCGTGATCAGAAAATATTTTTCAATTGATGAAATTTCTAAGCTTTAAAGAAAGAAAAATTAATATACCATATATATATCAGTGGCGATTGGTGACTTTTCAAACAGATGCTGCCAAAAAAGTTCCTTTCATTTTTTGAAAATTTTATTTTTATAATGGCTTTTTTTTGCAAATTTCATTAAATACGGCATCATTTTCGATATTTTTTAAATTTTTTATTAGATTTTTCAAAAATAAATTTTGGGACTTCACCCAAAACGGATACTGCTTTGTGTGAGTGAGGGTAGGAGTCAGAAATTAATTCTTGTGACTTAAAAACTACACAGTCCCTGAGATGTAAATCGACAATCCTCCACAATTAATAAGCCTGTATAAGAAAATCTTAAATTTCTCCCAATTCTATTGCTATAAGCAAGCTATGACTTGTCTATGCACTTTTAATTATTTCCGATCTTATATATGGAGAATTCTTAGAAATGGATTAGTTCAAAGATTAGTCCAAATCATCTTTATTTATTCCTTTTTTGTATTATTTTCTATTTTAATAGTTTCTCAAGAGAACAATTTTGATTCGATAAAAACTCATCTGGACTTGCCTTTGACATGCTTGAACTGGAAAATATATCTACTAGGAAGGGACTTCAAACCTTCTATCCGCACGCTTTTCTGAAAAATCATTCATTTTAATTGCCCCTTGAAACTATGCAACAATTTTATCTCATTTATTTAGTATTGAATTCATGTAAAAATTTTCATTTTTTTTTCCTTATTGTTTTGAAAAACGTCTGGAACGTGGAAAAAATAATTTCCAACGATAATTTTGTTCTGTCTGTCCCAGATTTAAATACCCACAATAACTTAAGAACGAAAAGTCGTAGAAAGTTCTTTCTTATGCTAAAATGTTTGTATTTTCAATGTGGAGAAGTATTTAGATTTAGCGTATTTTTGGGCTTTCTAGCTTCAGATCATCATGTTAAAAAATGGCAAATTATTCAAAAAATACCATCTTTTTGAATATTTTTTTTTAGATTTTAATCCGTTTCTATTTTATCGTAAAAAATAATAAACAATTTTGAACTAGTGTGTTTTTCATTATATACTAAAACTGCAAACAACCTAACGAGTTTTCTTCCAATTAATAATTATATTATAGAATCCTGTATAATGTATTGATCATTGATTTGAGGTTCTACGATAGAAAATTATATCTATTATCGAATCAAAATTGATACAGCCTGAAAGCATGAAGTCGAATTGCAATCAATGTCTTCTTCTCGAAAGGATAGTAAAAACAAAAATCATATTCCTATTAGGTACTCTATTCTTTCCCCCCCCCCCCCACTTCCTCCAAGAATTACAGGATAAATATATATAAAATTGTATTTTTATAGAATCAAATCTTTGTAAATATGGTAAGTACTGTTTTATCCATTTTATAATTTTTCATAAGTAGCAAGCAACTGGACAAATTCCACTCTCGAAAATACCTCATCAGATTCATCACTTTAAGATAAAAATATCTATAGTATATTTTAGTATTTATTATAAAAAAAAACATATTTTTGCATAAATGTAATCATTTTCTTCATTTTCATTATTAAGTAAATTATTTAGCAATGAACCTAAGGGTACATCATAAACTAAAAAAAAAAATACATACACCTCCCGATTCGATCTCCAACTGATCGTTTTATCTATAATAAAATCTTTTCTTTATTCTCTAATTTAATTTAATATTAAAAAAAAAGTTAAAAAACATTGCTCCAGCTCCTCCCTTTAGTTTTCACTTTTTTGTAAGCTCTCATTATTTTTGTATACTCTTCTATTTATTATCGAGACGGAGAGCTTCAGTAAATGGATAGACTATATCATTAAACACTCTTGTGACAGCTACTTCAGCCGATTGAGTCTCTAACATATTGCCTTCGCTTTTCTTTTCACTAGATAGCTTTAATCTCCATCTATATATCTAAGTTCATTTTATTTCTTATTTTCTACTCATATTTGTTACCATTGGCCTTATGGTATAATCAGTTCCAAAAATCTCCCAACATATTAGTTTTTAGAGAACCGTGTGTTCGGTTGTCTTATACAAGAATACATCAGTTGAATTGAAGAGATTAATGGATAAACATATCAAAATTCAAAAATACTAAAAACTTAGAAAACCATCTTAAAGTTTATCTATTAATCATCTCAAATTAGTCACTGATGATGGTTTTTCAAAACTAAAGAATAACTTATGAACAAAGGGGTGCCTAACATGGTCTTCCAGAAAAAGTTTTTATTTTTAAAAAATGAAACTTTAAATGTTCATCAACTTAGGGGCCGTCCATAAATTACGTCACACGAATTTGAAGATTTTTGACCCCCTTCCCCCTTTGTCATATTCTGTCACATTTTCATTGACCAACTCCAATGTACTCGGACGTCATACTATCATGACTTTTATACCCTATAATTTAATAATTGTAAAAAAAAAATATATAAATTAAACTCAAAATTAAAGGGATTTAATATATTATAAGTTTAACTTAGTTTTTATTCATATCATTCAACGCATTATTCACTATTGCTATTATTGAAGGAGACATTAAAAAAAAGAGTGTGTCTCCTGGTGGAATTATAAATTTTTAATTTATTTATAACGAAACTATAGTTCACAGGAATTAATGTAAGTGAGATGTTCTCACTTACATACATTAATTCCTGTGAATTAATTGTAATAGACTGATGAAGAAGGCAAAGCCCTCGAAACTATACTCTCGTTATAAATAAATTAAAAATATATATTCCAGCAGAAGACACTTTTATTGTCTTCTTCAATTTGTAAAAATTCTACTACTCTCAGCAAAAAGAAACTTTCAATTTAATTACTATTATTATTGCATTATAAATAAATTTAAAAAATATACAGGCCCACCCCTGTTTATAAGATTTATAGTCAACAAAGTTTGTGTATTTCTTGATAAATTTTCAAATTAAAAAAATCATCAAAGTTGTTTTTAAAAAAATTATTAAAAACCGAATTAAAATTTAAAAGTTTCTATCTTTATTGGTACCAATTTATTGTATATGAGTTTCATTTAACTTAAGAGCTTGAGTTAACATATATGTTAAAACCCCGAAAATTCATTCATATTAGACCTATATTTATTCGTATTAAGGAATTAGAAATTTCTAGTTATAATTTATTGCATGCACCTGCCAACTTTTCAATAATATCGATATTGTATTGATAAAAAGTAATCGTATATTTTAATCAGATATGATTCAAAAGTTTCTTACTCTAATAACTCATTTTTATTATTTGTACCGTTTATTTTTATCGATATATCATCTAAAGTGAATAAGAATCATTCTTCCGTAACTGAACTCTCAAGCTACATTTCATACTTTTACCACTGTTCATTGCACATTGACCTTCTCTTATTCTCAGATCTCAATAAATTATTAAATTATTTTTAATACCAAATGCGTCTATAATTTCCAAATTAAGTTTTGAAATTTTATAAGATATTGGGATTTCCAAACCATTAATTAAAAATTGTTAAAAATAAAGCCAATTTTGCGTTTAGATAGAACCCTACCTTTTTCTAAATGCGTTGTTTTTATAATAGTCCAAGAGCTGGTGACACATTTTTGAGTACAGATTTGACCCATATAGAAATAATGCGTAATAGTACCGTCTATGATAGTTGTACAAGGAATGGCCAGTCTCGCTGGCCTAAGCAGGTGGACCAGGTACTGCGTGAGTGCGGTAAAAAATACATATGTGTTAAAAAATATTTTTGTCCCACAATGAAATTATAAAAATTATAATTTATAGTCAATTATAAAAATTATAATTTATAGTCAATTATAAACATAATATAAATAGATAAATAAATCAAGTAGTATGGGCACCACACGACTTTAAAATTAGTTTCTCCCTTATTTGAAATCATATCATACCAATTTTCTTCATTTAAATTACCTCCAGTTTTAAGAAAACCAGAAAAAAGACGAAATGGCAAATCGCCATAAATATTCAAGTAAACATGTAGGTACTTCGATTTTAGCCAAAATCTTGAGGTGCTTCTTTTAGCCTCTAGATAGCTTAAGTTGAAAATCCCAAAGCTCTGCGATTTAATAGACGAGATATGAACGATTAAAATATTTATTTTGCGACACTCCTAAATTACACACCCTCTTCAGTTATTTCAATCGGATTAATATTTATTTTATTACAATCTCTCGTGAATTGCTTAAAACTTATTTGTTTGTTCTAAGCCCAATCATATCAGATTTAAATTTTTTTCAAGCTACTACCTAGTAGTTAAGAGAAAAAAATACATTTTGAAGGACATCTTATTGTTGTTTCTTCAAAGCAGCCTTTTTACATGACATTTATGCGTCAAGGTGTTTTCCAAGAGCCTTTAACCCCTATAAGCCAAGAGTGACCCCTGTATCGTGAAAAGAAAAGTGTGAAATTTCATGGAGTGGATCGGAGTCGATGGTACTTGTGACCTGTAACTTAATATAGCCTTACACAATGAAAAGGATCTTCACCCCAAATCTATTTTTCCCAATAAGCTTGCATTCCCTGTATTTTTTTCTCACTCATTTGTTCAATGGTAATCCTTTCATTATGATCATGTTCAATAACTGATATAAAAATGCGTTTTTATTTAATCTATTCTTTAAAAAATAAAGAAGAAGAAGCAATCAAATTAATACTTTGCCGTTTCTACTGATTGCATCCATTCCAGGAAATCAAAGAGAATTGAATCCAATTCGATTTCATTTCTATAGGTTATCATTAAGAAGATGAAATGAGGAATCTCTATGCATTTTAAAGAACTGCAATTTTTAATTACTTTTCTCATTAAGCGTTAATGAACCTCAATTACATAAGTTTTGAAGAAAGTTAAAGTTATACACAATTTGTTCAAAGAAATTTCCATATAGGTTATTTTAAAAAATATAAAATAACTCAATCCTGAATTATAGGTATCGCTTCTTCTTGAGTGTATCAATAATGAATACACACACACGACTTCACTTATAACTTATACCTTTGCTTCTTTGAAATCATCCTACCAATTTTTACTTTATTATACGACGTTTAGAGAAGTATTGCAAATGTGAATTAAAAAAAGAACTGTTTTGCTTGTTTTTTGGGTAAATTCCTCAAAAAGGGCTCATTCGATTGTGATAAAAAATGAATGATAAATTCGCGCCATTAAGGGCTACAAAAAGTATTATATATAAAATTAAATAAAAGTAATATTTTTGGAGATATTAATTGAAAATCTATAAGTAGGTGAGTGGATTGTGGTGAAAATATTTTCTGCGCTTTACCTCAAAAACTAATAGGAATTTCAAAACGAAATTTTATTTTGATTGAAATTGGATCAGACGAGCTTGACATCTATACTTGAAGCTTTTGAAGAGAAAATTTTTTTATTAAATTGACCAAATTTTACACAATGTCTATTTATAATATTGCTAAATAAATGAAGCAAAAATCAACTACCATAATTGGAGACATAGGGTAAAAAATTAAACAAATTAAATCTTTAATCGATTTTAATACAATATTTTACTGTTATCGTTTACCAGATCTATTAAATTGGAAGGAGAGGGGCGTGAAAAATCAAAATTATTAAATCTTTATCTGATTTGTTTAATTTTCTCAATTATTAGATAAGTATATAGGAATAAATGAAGAAAAAATAAGTTACCCAAAATAAAGCCAAAGATTGATTTCCAATCATGTTTTTTTGACTGACTGCCTAGACTACAATAGTCAATAATTTATTTATAATTCACCATGCCTGATAATAGTAAAAGCACCAGAAACCAATAAATCTCGGAAATTATGTAATGCGACTAATGTTTTCATCAGATCCAGAAGCTCTACATAATAACGTTCCAATAATTTGCACCAAATTAAAACAATAAATTTGAACTAATAATGTATTTAAAACATGTACTTATGTTATAACCAAGTTATAGAAATAAAAAATTATTTTAATTACTTACCTAGAGTGTGTAGATTCTTAGCTCGATAATCTCAGAGTTATTACCTGAAACAAATGAAAAATATAATTAATTAAGTACGTTTGTAAGTATTTGGATAGGAAGATGTAAATCAAAAAATTGGGACGTTTCGCCAACTTTATTCTGGCTTCATCAGGCTTCTAAAATATATACAAAAAACAGAGTTACAGAGAAATCAACAAGTCCCATCATTTTTTTCCTTTTTCCTCTTCATTTCATTTTTCTATGATTAAATATATAATAATATTAATTTTAAAACTAAATCAAATTGGAGAATAAAGAAAAAAATATAAACACAAGGACCGGCCGGGGGTATTCAAACTCATGACCACACGTATCAGGCGCAAAGCTTTAAACTAATGACCTACTAGTCCCTGAAACCAAACCAGTGAATTTCATTCGATTAATATTTTTATTTATTTATTTTTTTATTTATACTGGCTTACCTATTATTAAATTATAATATATTAAAATTTATCCCAATTAATTAATTTCTGCATCTAAAGCTTGATAATAATTTGAAGGGTAATGAACCTGTTCAAGCTTTATGTAGGTATACCTATTTTTTTTTACGTAGAGAAAGTGGTGTAGGTTTTAGGTGAAACATGATATTAATTAATAAAGTAAAGGGTGTGTAGTTTCACAGTGAATGAAATAAAACTCAAAGAGGTTTATACAAACTCAATATATTTCGGATTATTAGTCCATCATCAGGGGTTCACAGGTTAAAATTGTAAACTCCTGATGATGGACTAATAATCCGAAATATATTGAGTTTGTATAGGCCTCTTTGGGTTTTATTTCATTCACTGTGAAACACCCTTTAATTTATTAATTAGGTATACCTACCCTTACAGAAAGCAATGGGCAACCTCATCGATTTCTTCTTATGAAAAAATAAACTATTCCCTAAACTCTTGAAATAATTCTCACTTTTTGCTCTAATATAATTGATTTTTATCTAATATGATCCTAATTCAATTTGAACTGAATTCCAACATTTCAATTCGAGGGATAAATCGATATATTTAATCTGCCGGTAGACATCATCAATTGCACTTGGTTATTAAAGGTGAAGTGGAATGCTTTTAATGCAATAACAATGTCGAATTCCAATTGAACAAGTTGGCAAGAGACCTCCGCCATATGATTAGATCATATACAATTAAACATGAATGCTTTACTCACTTGGAGGAAGCAACGAAAATAGAGAGCGAGCTCAAGTGGATGTTGAGGGTGGAGATTATCATGGAAAACTTGATTGAAAGCCCTTCAGTCGTGCATTATAATGGGTGGATATTTTGATAAACGCTACATGCATCATTAATAGAAGGGATTTATACATGCATGCTGGAAAAGAATCATTTTAGAGATCTAATCAAACTAATGTCCGGTTAACTTGATGGTCTACTCTAGAGCACTTGAAAACGCCCATGGAAATGGGAGAAGAAATTTCAAGTATTCCTTCTACACCTCAAAATGTATTTTCAGTAAACCGCAAATGTATTTCAGAATTCTCAATTGAATATTAGAAAATCTCAATTTTATTTTAATAATTTCAATGCAATTTCAGAAAATCACACTTGATTTTCACAATTCTCAATCGATATTAGAAAATCTCAATTATATTTCAGAAATAAATTAAATAGAATGAATACAATATTCTGTTATCAAAAAAATTTCAAAACGTTTATCAATTATTATCCAAACATTTCGGGAGAAATTCTTCCTTTTTATCGATAGAAATTCTGAAAAAAAATGTAGCTTTGAATGATAATACAACTATAAAAAATATTTTGAAATTAGACAATGATACTATTGGAGATGAAATTACCTTGAATAAAAATAAAAAATATAAATAAGTATGAAAAATAAAAATCATATTCCTCATCAATATAATAATCATATCCAAGGCAAACTGTAGCAATGTCTAATTTCAAAATATATATTTGTTTATAGTTGTTTTATAAATCCTACTCGAAAAGGAAACACAGGTTGTGTTAAACTATTTCAATGATTGGAGACTCAAAATTAACCCAAATAAGTCTGAAGCTATTCTTTTTACAAGAAAATTTAAATATATTAATACAACATTAGATATTGGACGATATGAATTAAAATGGCAGCCTAGTGTGCGATATCTTGGTGCTACACTTGACCGTAGGGCGAATTGGGCTCTCCATACCAAGTTAGCCAGAGAGAAGGGTCTCCTGGCAGCGAAAATCATTTGGCCTTTGATTAGACATGGCAGCCTGCTTCCTCTGAATGGAAAGTTGACTCTGTATAAAATGTTTGTTCGGCCAATCATGGGATACGCTGCCCCTGCATGGCTCCCCTTCGCCTCCAAAACCAGGATCAACGATTTGGAAAGGGTCCAGTCAAAAACATTAAGGAAAATGACCATTCCTCCACCTGGAATCAACAACCATATAATAAGAATCGGACTAAACATGACTTCTCTAAAAGAAAACCTAGAAAATAGTGTTAAAAAATTCGAAAATAATGCGCAATCAAATCTGAACCCTCTAATTAACGAAATATACCGGATGTGACACTTAATTTCTCATTTAGTGCTCTTCATTTCATCATTATTCATTTTTTTTTTTGTTTTTTTGTGTTTTTTTTTTCTTTTTTTTTATGTTAAAAATGAAAAGGATGGGGTTTTTATCAACTTTTTCCCTTACCAAAATAAGGAGTAACAAAAATATATTAAAAATTAAAAAAAAAAAATGGACATTCGATGGTGAGGCTTTTGGGCCTCGAGTTCGAAGTTTTTTTGTATTTCTGAAACATTTGTAATTTCTTTGTATTGGATAAAGGTCTTAATTTATTTATTTTTATAAATCCTACTTACAGCAACTATTTTTCAAATTTTGATTGATAAAAGTAGAATTTCTCCCGAAAAGTTTGGATAATTAATAAACCTTTTGAGATTGTTTTGATAAAAGACTGAAATAAATAAAAAACAGCCAATAAATTATTTCACAATATTTGTATATGTATGATTGTTATACGAGCCCCGTCCCATCTTAATTGGCCCACCAATATTTTTTCTTTTTAAATAAAATTATGCTAATTCACGGTAAATTTAATTAAAATATTTATTTTAATTATCATTTGGAACAACTTTTTAAACAATTTAAAACATTTAATTGTAACATTTAACTTAAAATTATTTTTTAATTGTTAAAAACAAGCAAAACATACAAAATCCAAAAACTTTACCACTGTGTGACGTCGCTTTTATTTTTAATTATGCCTTGAATTCTTTTGGGCAACGTACTTATTAAGTTCTGACACTCATCTTGAGTGAAAGTATCCCAAATATTTTGAAGTTCGTGTTTTAATTCGACTACGTTTCTAGCTGGTTGTATTCGTAATAGCTTTTTCATTGTATGCCAAAGAGTTTCTATTGGTGACAAGTCGGGACTGTTTGAGACCCACTCCAAAAGTGGAACATTATGATCAGAAAGCCATTTTAAAGATTTTCTTGATGTATGGCAGGCCGCCCCGTCTTGTGGAAACACAAAATTATTATTATTCTGCAATGCATCTGCCATTGTTGGAAGTAACGATTATTTTAAAATCTCTAAATATTTATTAGTGTTTACAATTCCATCAATGAAGTGAAGTTTTCCAACACCTCTAGCAGACATTGAACCCCATACCATAACCGAAGCAAGAAATTTTACTTTCTTTTTTAAACAATCTGAATTGAAAGCTTCATTTTTCTGACGAATAACTCTGCTTCGATTGTCCCCAACAAAAACTTCAAAAATAGACTCATCACTCCAATGGACACTATTTCATTCATCACTCGTCCATTTAATGTGACTTTTAGCCCATTTAAGGCGGGGTTTCTTTTGTTTTAATGTCAAGAGCGGCTTTTCTTTCGCCTAAAAATAATTAGTAAAATTACAAAAAAATTTTTTGGAATAAATTGCAATAAAATCACCTTGTAAATTTTAAAACCTAACTTAAGGGCTTCTCTATGGCACGTGAATCTTAAAACACTTCGCCCCACAGCATCGCTCCAAAGAACAGATAATTCACCATAGTTCGAACGCCTGTTTTTTCTAATAATCTTCTTCAATGCGCATCTATCAGCATCTGATATTTTGAATTTCGACGCATACCGAGGTTTTGTAGCTATTATACCCGTTGTTTTATAAACTCGAATAATATTTCTGACAGTAAACTTTGATAAATTAACTAGATCGCCAATTTCCGCATTTGATTTTCCATTTTTAAATAAATTAATAATAATTGAGCGAATTTTTTCATCAACAACATTTCCACGAGTTATTTTTACTAATAATAAACAAAACAAATTTTCTTTTGTTGGAAAAAGGCAAAGACTACTTGATTATTTCACATATTCAAAGATTCTTAAAAAAAAAGTCGTGAAAAGCAAAGAACTATTTTTTATATAAAAATATGTTTTTAACAATTAAAAAATAATTTTAAGTTAAATGTTACAATAAAATGTTTTAAATTGTTTAAAATTTTGTTCCAAATGATAATAAAAATAAATATTTAAATTAAATTTACCGTGAATTAGCATAATTTTATTTAAAAAGAAAAAATATTGGTGGGCCAATTGAGATGGGACGGGGCTCATATATAAAATAGGAAGATTGAGAAGGAAGGATTATCGGACAGAAATAATTATCGGAAAAGATGTTTTTTTATTTAATTAGTTTTTCCTCTTATTAAAAACAAGGACTAAAAAGATGATCAAGGACAGTAGATCGTGGAGAAGTAATCTCCGAAGTCGAAGCTCAAATACAATGTACGAGTATACATTAATTCATGTAAAATAATTGATTCAATATATAAAATAGAAGTAAATAAAAATACATTCATTTATATATTGATATATGTTCATTTGAGGACCCCCTCATTGACTCATTGATCTGCTATTCTTAACAATTTTTTTTTTTTTTTTATTTCATAACTAATGTGCTTAAATTTGATACACATGTTTGTATTAAGCGCTTATAATGTGTCTAGTTTTAATTTTTTAGGCGTTAGTAAACAAATAATTGTCAAACCACGAACATTTGCGCTTTAAAAGTCTTCACTTAATTATAAAACCTAGGAATTTCTTAAAGTAAGATAAAAACTAGATAAGTTCATGTTACTAATCAAGTTAATAATAATAGATGTCTTTCGTTGAGGTAATAAGATGCTATTATCTTCCCACAAAAGCCGTAAGCTTAAAATATACTTTAATATAATTTTTTATACTTATAAAAGAAAATGGCGCTATTGCTAATTAAGAACGAATGTAATGGCACTTTAGAGTGCTTGGTTGTTTCCTGTCTTAAGGAATCGATCCATAAAATCCTCGTTCTTAATCGAGTTGTTCTTTAATATTTCATTCATAAAATATGAGTAGGTATTCATACTTCATTATCGTTCTGAATGGATCAATTAAATCTTGTTTCTATGTATTCAAATTTTCAATTAATTCTCTAATTTATTTCACATTACCATCTGGGAAAAATAATAAAAAAATAAAAAAACAAAAAAAAAAAAAAAACAGAGCCAATTAAAAAACAATATTCACTTCTTAATTTTTTGATAGATTATCTTTGTCTTTTATCAGAGTCGATTATAAAACGATTAAAAGTAATTTGAAAATTTTTTATTATTAAATTAAATGTTCTTTTCAATATTTATGATTGCTGTTATAAAAATTATTTAAAATTTCATAATTACTAGGGTAATATCAAAAATATTCGAAAATGTGAAAATGAATAAATTATCCAATGATGGGGTATCAAAAGTAGAATGCAGATTATAAAAAGAAACACTATCTGGCTTGACTATAAAAATCATCATCATCCTTTTTTTTAATATAAATGATGAGAGAAGAAGTTACACCAAAAAGGTGCAACCCCTAAAGGCCCTGGTTGGCCCCTTCATCGTGAAAAGAAGAAGAAAGAATTTTATGTGCGGGGCTGGGGTCGAAAGTATCTGTGCATACGGGTCTTAAATAGCTGAAGGCTATAAGTCGCGGGGATGGTGGCAGGGAGCGAGTTCCAGTCTCTGGAGGTCATAGGGATAAAAGAGTTAGCGAAAGCGCCTGTTCGATTTTTATCCAATTTGACAGCGAAGGGGTGCTGAGCACTGAGTTTTCACTGCATTGAAGTTAAGTAAGTTTTGGGATCCCCAGTTTTTAAGTCTGCCTAAGTCTAAATTTATTGAGGAGCCAATGTCTGCACGGTTTTTATACGATGCAGGGGGGTTACCTAGGGTCCTAAAATGTTAAGACTGTCTCGGTATATCTGTTTTTTTCTTATACCAAATTTTTCATATCCCAAATACCTCTAATTTTGTAAATAATGTGTCTACCAGTCACTGTGTTAATACTTGTTCCATCCAATAAGGAACGAGTAAAAAATGAGATTGGGATTACTACATAATACCAACACCAATATATACTATAGTCCGTACCAGTTATTGTTGAACATTGTACAAATATACGAGAGATATCAATGGGCATATTTATAGATACTTTTATAATTCATAGCTTAATTTAAAATATTTTTCTCTTGAAAAATAATTATCATTTTTTAATATCAGTTTGAAACATATCAATGAAAAGTATGAGTAAGTATATTATTTGTTAAACAGAGAATGTGTGTTCCAATTATGTTGGATTATTACTATTGAAATTCCAAGAACTAGATTCAATTGCGTGAACAACACTCCGTCAAGACCAAAAGAGAAGAGAAGCAACAAGTTTACAGCCCTTTTCAAAGTTTGGGCTCAATAGTATATAAACAGTCGGGGGATGGGCTCTGTATATGTGGGGAGAGGGAGGCATTCTTTCGAATTGGAATTTAGAAAGTAATTTTATTAGTCTCCCGAAATAAAGAAAGATTCCGATTAGGAAAGTTAATCGTTGCAAAGTTCCACACAAAAACGATTATGCCTGTTTGTAACATGAGAAACAAAGCCTGCAAAGGAATCTATATATACTCAAACAAACAAATCTCACGCGATTATCTATTAATTCCAATTCTATTTACAATGTAACTATCGAATTTCGATGCAAGATAAATAAATACTGTTCTAATCCTTTTTGAAACCCCCTATATAAGTTTAAATAAAAAACATAAATTAATCTGTGATTATTTGTTAATCATACCCAACTATAGATTTATATTAAGTAGCGATTTGTCCATCTCCCATAAAACTGTTGGTTATCTTTGAGTTTCAGCTAAAAAAACATTCAATATTTCCAGTAACTATTATACTTCAACTTGGCCTAAACAAAGCTCGAATTCACCCTTTTTATCAAATATGGCTTCTATTTCCACAGAGAAGCCTCTCCATTCTCTTGTCATCCTGGATGCAATTTACAGACTAATAAGAGATTCCGCCATAGCTAGATCATGCCATTCACCGAGTCATCTCTTTCTTTTAGAGATACTACTATAGTATTTGGTCTGCTACAAAAAAGTAAATAATTTCTTCCAAAGCTTAATTTGCCTCATTTTTTAAATATTCAACGCTCCTTCGAGGTCAAGTTATATAAGATTCGAACAAAAGAATTCAACAGCTCGTTTATTCTTATGACTTATAAAGATTGGAACTTCTTTCCTTCACATCTCTGGTTCCATAGAATCTTCAGTCTTTCAAGGCACTTCAACTTTAACATCCTATTCTCTTTCTTCTATTCACAATGCTTAGGGGTATATCTTGAGCTATAGAGCCACACCTTATTAGTGTGACACTTTGTTAAAACATAATCATTAAAAAGAAATATATAAAATAATAATCAAAATATTCAGATATAACTAGGTGTACAACTACAATACATTAGACCCGAAGATCCGGGTTAATCTAACATATATAATATGTATCATATTTTGACTCTCAATCTAAGCTGAATTTCAGGCAAGTTGACAAACAGGCACTAAATGTTTAAGAGCAAATCAAAGAGAGTGATCTAAGTTTAATATAAATAAATATACAAACCAGTGGCGTGCGGTCCATGGATAATGTGGATGCGAAGCATCCTTACAACGTCAAGAGTATCTTCATAGTGTGTTATAAATTAATTTCGTTTAGCTTTATTTCGCTTACATTTAATTTAAAATTTATCGAACTTTTTAATGTTAGAATATGAATAGAATTTTCCAGATTTCATATTTAAATTTTTGCTATCTTATGGAATACTTTGATTTTATGAGGTTGAAAGAAATTAGTTCACATGTACACGACGTCTGACTTTCATTTAAAAACTATAAATTGAATAAAAAAAATTAATTGTGATTGATGAACTAAAAGATGTTTTGGCAGAAGTATTTGATTGCACTTAGCCGCTTTTTTTAATTAATATTTTTTCTACCTTATTATAAAATTGTTTCACAGACAAACTGAAAATAATAAGGCTTGTCTAGCGTTCAGAGGGTGGACACTAATCTGTCGCGGCACGCTCACTGTTTGCCAGTAGTAGCATCAGTAGAGTCATTTAATAACCACATCTCACCACCTGATATTTAGACAACTAATTGGGATATCAGTTAAGGGTATGACTACCGCACCACCGGACAGCGTCCCTGCCTAGTATCTATTTGAACACTCAACATATACATACATGTATACAAAATATTGTATATAGATATAATATATAGTATTTTATTTGTAAGATAATTTAGTTTCGAAGGCTTCAGTCTTTTTAACTTTTTTCTAAATATTTTACCTGCAAATTTGAAAGTGAAGCGTAAAGGCACTTAATTCATTAACTACTGAGTTCTCAGTACAAACAAATATTCATTCGATATCATCTTCAAAAACAAAAGTCAAAAAAAATATTATAAAAAAAGCTAATGATGAAGGCCAAGCTTTTGAAACTTTAGTCCCTAACAAATATATATGCCCCTTTGATGAGACTTCTCTACTTCTTTTAGCAAGGAAAACATTTGAAGTCTTAAATATTGATAAAAGTCAATATTATCAAAGTTAGATTGAAGAAAAGAAACAAGAAACGTTTCCGGTCATTTACTCTAGAAAATATTTTTGTTTTATGATATTTATGTGAGAAGGAGACACCAAAAAGATGCATCCCCTAAAGGCCTGGATTGGCCCCTCCACCGTGAAAAGAAGAATAATTTTATGAGCTGGGTAGGAGTTAAAGGTATCTGTGAATGCTTGTCTTAAACAGCTGAAGGTTGTAACTTGCGAGGAAGACGGTGGCTGGAAGTAAGTTCCAGACTATGGAGGTCATAGGGATAAAAGAGTTGGCGAAAGCGTTGTTTCGGCTTTTATCCAATTTGACAGCGAAGGGGTGCTGAGCTTTCGAAAACCGCGTGTTTTTAGCAAAGAGGGCTCTAGGGGGAATAAATGATATCGATTTATGTTTAATTAAAATTGATGTCATTATGGAAAATATAATACGATTTTAGATTTCAGATATTTCAGTGAAAAGTTGAAGTTGAAAGATTTTCATTATAAGAACGGAATTGGTACCAGGAATTAATATTTTTATTGTTTTTCTAATTAAAACCGACAAAATGTTTGATAACAAGTGACAAGGTCTAATTTATGCGTGGGTTTGAAAGAAAAAGAAATATTTTACTTGTTTGAAATAAAATATGGAAAACATTTTTTTATTCATGATCCTAACAATTTCTCCCTAATGAGATCTCATTTGTATCTCTCTTCTTTCTTATTGTATAGCTAAATAGATGAATTTCTAATAATTGCAAATATGAAGAACAATTTCCTTCCTTTTGCAATTTTAATTATTTTTTGATCGTAATTTTCTTGACTTTTCATTGGAAATAATAAATTAGTACTAATTAGAATTGTACGATTAACCGTAAACACTTAACTTTAACGATATAACATTATCTTCTCATCTGAATGCATTATAAGAGTACATTTAATCAAACTATTAGTATTAGTTATCTGTTAATCTAAATCAGCGAATCTCAACTATTTTACAAATGACTATTACCAAAAACAAATCTTAAAAATTTAAGTACTTTTCAGTAACCAAAATACATTCACAAAGATAAAAATTCAGAACCCCTTAAAAATAATTTTTACTTTTTTTTATTTAGTGCTTTTAATGTGATAATTAGAGAAATGTGTTAAAACTTTTTCAAGGCTCCGTTACGCTCTTCAGTTAAGGTCGCACTAGTGATAAACTTAAAAATAGTATAAAAACTATTACAAATTTAAAATTTATTTTTGTTAACTTGAGAAAAAAATGCTATTTTGGGGATTTTTTTAATGGTACTTCTAAAGTTAGAGACAACAAAATCTAAGCAGTCTGGTCTAATAAATAAAGTTTGTTTCTGATGAGTAGATGGAAAGACCAAATGTATATCAGTTAGATTAGAAGTTAATAATAATAAGCAAGGGGTTTTTTCCAGATAAATTAGACAATTTAAATTAAATATTAAATTAAATTGGAAAAAAAGGCAACGGTGTAATTTTTGTGTCTATTGCTGTTTGTTATTTAATTCATGTTACTTGAATCAACACCAGAGAGCAAATTACAAAGTTAATAGAAAATTTGATCATAGCAGATGATAATATTTCTGAAATTCAATTCAATTTAATCTTAAAGATGAGATGTCGAGATTATTTATAAAAATAACTAAGGAAAACAAGTCTAGGAGTATTATTTTTTTTCTGTGAATTTAACCTCTGGAAAGTTCCCGAGGACAAGGGGTAGAAAAAAAACTCTAGGAAAAAAGAGAAAGTTTTGAGAGTGTAGTTTTCTATTTCTAAGAGGGGGACTGGGTTGAAATAAAAATTTAACCTGTTATAATCTGAAAAAAATAATTAATCAAATTTATAAACGTGAGATGAATTGATAACTATAACAACTTGTAATTACATACAATTAAGAAAAAAACTTTCGACACCACTGTCAGTCTAAAAATATCCTGTCTTAAACCTTATTGGACCAAAGTTTAACCCAAAATCTAGACATAATAGATGGCTCAGTTAAAGGGGAGTCCAATATTTGATTAGATGAGTCCAAATTTTCTTAAAATTAAACTATTTCAGCAAATGTAGGTATATTCTCTTTAAAAATATTTAGTGTTCAATTTAAATAGAGGAAAATGTGCAAAAATTTTCAAAACTCTTTCTATACTCTCTGTTGAGGGACAGGAGGTGGCTAGGAGTGTAAGCCTCTATTAATATACATTTAAATATAAGACAATATTAGTATTTTTTGAAATACCTGTTATTTCGTTTAGTATTTTTAGGGTTCCCTTATAAAATAAAACTGGACCCTGTTAGTAAGTAGTGTTGTTGTCTGTTAGTCTGCCAGAGCTTGTAGCTCCTAAACTAAATAAGATTAAAAACTTAAAATACAAGTTATATTCATTTAATCCCTAAATCAAAAATTGTATTTAAACTTTAATTGAATAATTATGATGTACTCCACGAAGGTCAACATTTGATTATTATAAATAAATGGATAAAATTAAAATTGGAAGTGGTCGAATTTTTGCTGGGTCTAAAACAAAGAAAGAATATTTATTTATCATAAGCTATGAGGTATCCTTGTAATGATCTCTTTAAGTAGAATTAGTTTAATTTTTTTTAATTTTAAATTTAAAGCGAAGAAGCCAATCCCAAAGTGGACATTTTTAATTGATTTTTGTAGGTCTCGGCGTTTAGAAATGGTTCAACTTGAAATTATGAAAAAAATTTATGGATTCACTTATATTTTCAGTCATATTCATAGTTGTATTTCTTAGCAACACGAAAATAAAAAAAAAAATACTGTAACGGATCGTTGCTCGAATTTATCCATAGTCATTTGAAATATTAGTAAGTATATATAAAGATCAGATTGGTCTTTTTGTTAACTATTATACTTGCTTACTTAGTGTAAAGTACTTTAAAATGTTGGCACCAGAAATAATTTTCCGCTACTTTTCATCCTTAATTTATCAAATGAATCAGATCATCGCCTACACACACGGTAGGCAAAAAAATAATCAACTTGAAAATGATTTCTCCACGATTTAAAAATAAATAGTTGTAATGATGATCGGAAGTGGTCTAGGCTAGCTATATAATTACACACCCTTGTACCTTTGCTTTTCATTTGGAAAATAATATCAAATTAAACATTAAGAAAGTTTGTTTTTTGCGGATGGGATAGGCTGAGTGAATGGGAGACTGAGTAGAGCAGTTGCCTATCAGGTTCCGCGAGAATAATTAGCATTTAAATTAAAATAATTCATAATTAAAACAAAGATGTGAGTATCTTTTTTTTTAAAAAAAAAAGATGGAATTTTTTGAAAAAAATCAACTCACTGGCGGAACCATATACAGTGAAACCCCTCAAATCTGAACTAATTCGGGCTGTTGCCTGTTCGAATTTTAATTTCTTCGGATTAGGCGAAAGCTGCTTCGACAATTGAAGATAACTGATATCAAGAGAAAGATTAACTGATATTTTGTCTGTTTCTATTATTATTTCATTGTTTTTGCAAAGTGATTAACCTAAAGAATTTCAATAACCAACTTTTACCGTTTTTCAATCCTGGATGACATAAGTATGTAGACACATTTACACTTTGTTAATTTGTCAACTTATTATGTAAAATAAGGCTAATATATACATAATAGTTTTATGACTAAATAAATAAGTTTCTCTTTTTTGCGTTCGGATTTCCCGGGATTTCGGATTTCCGGGGTTCGGATTTGAGGGGTTTCATTGTATATTAAAAAAACACAATTCTATGGTCACAATATCTAAGATTTTAGTAGAAAATATTTTTATATTGCATGTCAGTGGGCTTCAGCCACCCGGTGGATGAAGCCCTTTGACATATAGTATAAAAATATTTTCTACTAAAATCTTAGATATAGTTACTCAGAGAACAATTTTTATTCGATTAGTCAGAGAGGATAAGTTGTAAAATAAGGCTATAATGTAGGCTCTTAGTTATGTCCGATCTTATATATTGAGAGTTTATAGAAATGGATTATTCCAGAGATTCCAGAATCAACTTTATTTATTCTTTTTTTGTATTATTATTATTTTAATATCTCCTAGAACAATTTTTTTTTCGCCTAGAACTCGTCTGGACTTGTCTTTGACATGCTTGAACTGGAAGATATATCTACCAGGCAGGGACTTCAAACCTTCTAGGCGCGTCCTTTTCAGAAAAATCATTCATTTTAATTGCCCCTTGAAACTATGCAACAATTTTATTTCATTTCGAGAAACAATATACTTTTCAAAACAAAAAATGTTTTTTATAGAAAAATTTTTGAAATAACGGATAATAATTTGAAAATTTAAAGATCCTCATCCTGAAATTTGAAGTCGATCTTATACATTTATGAAAATACTTTAAATGTTTGAAATTTCAAAAAATTAAGAGTACTTTTTTGGACAGTATCCTATGGTTGAAAAGTCACCAACCGCCACTGATACTTATATATGTATATGTATAACTTTAACTATTAATCTTTATAAACTTAAGATATATTTGTATATTTGTGTCCTTTTGTTCTTTGTTGTACTTCTAATGAATGAGAATCACAATTTTGTAATTCTAAAAAACTTTTTGTATACTGTATTTGTATTGACAGTCTATTCAAAAAATAAATAAATATTCCTATATATTTACATTTTAGTCTTTAAAATTTGAAAGACTTATAGATATATATTCTATTTTAATTATTTGGAACTGATGAAATATTATATTAGTGTATAGTGTCACCGCAAATATGGTGTGTGAAATTTCAAAAGCATCTGCTAAGTAGAAATGGGTCGAAATTCGATTATAAGATTTTACCAAGAAAAGGAATCAAGTTAATAAAAAACATAGTGCCTATGTAATAAGCGTAGGGAACAAATACTTCCGACGCTTATTTACGTTTGTTAAGCAAATGCCTTTTAAGATAATTTATCATAATTATAGTCATGGGCTTTATTTCCGGAAGCAAAAAAGTATTTTCAAAAATAAATAATTACTATACTCTAATTGAACTAAAGTGGGTATTAACATTACTTTAGACATTTGAAATATTTCATTCTCTTTTTGCTAGTAAAATAAAAATAAAATCATTTTCCTTTTAATTAACGAATACATTTTTTTTGTTAGAATAAAAGAGATATACTTTTAACAAGTCCGATTTCGAACCATTAAGAATATACCTAATGATGAAATGGAAATCAAAATTTCAATTAACTAATATATTATCATTTTAAGATTGTAGAATAAAATTTTTGGCAAAATTCGGTAGACCCTCAAATTTTGATGATTTATTTTTTTTTTTTCATCTATGATTTTGATGTAGAAAATTAAATCACTAGCATAAAAGTATAGCTTATTATAGAAACTTATTGTGTGTCAAATTTTATATTATTTCGTGTAACTGCTCAATAACTACCCATTTAACGATTTTTTCTGATTTCATGCATTTTCCACTCGAAAGTTCTGAAATTAGAAAGACCAAAATCTAATCAGTTCTTGGTTTTGCAAATATACACATTTTATCACCATAATGGAATTTAGTATGTTTATTTCAGACAGACAAATATATCTAGCTTGAAGGTGATTTTTTTCCCCGAAATTCAGACATTTATTTTTAAGCACAAATGACTAAAAAAAACAAGAATGACGAGTTTGATACCTCATCTGCCAGAGGAGCCTATCATAACAAGTTTACTAGATAATTATGAATTAGAAATGAAGATTAATCAGTTTCTCTAGCTAAATGTTCAAGAGCTCCTTCGATTCAGATAACCATGATAACTCAAGAACAAATAGGTTCTAAAATATTGTTCTGGTAATAAAAGAAAAATTGTTTGAACTTTGGTCTTTCTGGCTTTAGAACTACGAAGTGAAAATGCAGAAAATCAGAAAACAATCGGTTAGAGTTATTAAGCTGAATTTTGGCATACAATCTTGTATTATTATAATAAACTTCATCTTCGTTGTATGTTTTAGCTTTCTAGCTCAAAGAGTTCACAGACAAAAAATTGTCGAATCACTAAAATTTGTGGTGAGCGCTCCAGGTCTTTTAATTTTTCTTCCAATTAATTCTCCAAATAGTGTCTGGTTGTCTGAGGAGATAAAGTATTACTTTACCATACAGGGTATGGTCAAGTATTGTAATCGTGCATGAAAAAAGTGTTTTTTTTTCCTTCTTTTTTTCGAAATATCTCAAAAACGGAAGGAAGTATTTTTATTAAAAAAATTGAGCAAAGCCATGGCATTGCGCTCTACAAAAAAGCTCTAATAAGTGAACATCGAAAAAATTATATTTTTCGAGATAACAATTGTTTTGTCAAAATGTCTGTTAGTCTGTCTGGTTGTCCGTTAGTCTGTGCGTTACCAAATTTCTATGGACGAGCTAGCTCAAAAATTAGTGTGAATATCGAAACCAAATTTCACACGTAGTTTTGGTCCATTGAGATTGAGAGCTGATTAGATTTTGGTGAATATCGACCCAAAATTAAGGGGGTGGAGGGGGGGGGGGGGGGTTAAAAATTAAAAATCTAGGCCATTTGAACAAGCTCAACCAAATTTTGTAAACGAAAACAGTGGGACTCCAGGAGTCTAAAAATGCAAAAACTAACCGCCCGAAATGGGGGGGGGGGAATGAAAATCTTGGCCCTTGTACCAAACTCATTCAAATTTCGTATACCTAGTCCCTGGGCCCCCAGGAGTTTAAAAATGGAAAAACTAACCCCCTAAGTGATTATAAATAATTTTATTAAATATTAAATATAAGTGAGGGGTCCGGTTGTATGGTAAAGTCAAGTGGATGGTCACATCAGAACACGTCAGCTTATTTGCTTATGAAACACGATCACTACAAACATTTTACCGGGTATAATCTACGCCAATTTACACACACGAACTTAAATAAAAAATAATAATCATATAGGATCTGACTAAATGAGCTTTTTTGCCGAAATGATAATATATGTATTAATATATATAAAAAAATAATTTAAATCATTACTTTCACTCTATTTATATATTTTTTTATTTATTAAAATATATTATTGGTTATACTAGTGAACCATTTTCAAAATCAACATGGTGTGATCTTAAGGAAGAATGCTGTAGGTTCTTGGTGAAACATATATTTTAATAAATTTTCTTTACTTTATTATGGTGTGGTCTCTTTAGTTTATAGTCAACTATGAGAAAATAATTGAATCAGCCGAGATATGATCCAGTGGCTTTTCTGTAGAAGTCTTAGCGATTACACAGTGGTCAGGGCTTTTAATAAGTTCCGCTGAGTCCTCTACCATTCTACCTTACTGGCGGAACCAATGTTATCCCACTACACACATTTTCTCAAATCATCTGAGATGCCTAGCTGAGAAGAATAAGAAAAGAAAAACATAAGGTAGTTCTTTCGCGACAATCCACACAAAAAGTTTTAGCCTCCTAACCACTCTATACATATGAACGGTGCTAAAATTTTAGGTTATATTTGTGGCTGTACTTCTCACACTACTATATTCTCTTTATGAATGGATCGTTTCCAAGCCTTTGATCTTATATCCCTTCCACTAAAAATAGTCGGCCAAATATGTTTTTTTTTATTTATTTTTTTATCAAAACTACGAGGTAAATAATTTCAATTTTTTTTTCAAGTTACTCCGAATATCTTATTCAAACAAAAATTAGTTTTTCATCAAGATGGTGAAAGTACTTCAATGAAAAAAATAAAATAAAATAATGATCATTTTCCCAACCTTTCCCAATCTACCATATGTAAAAAATTTCATTTTTAATTGCAATTATTTCATGTTTGGTGTGGTAATTCGTCTTCAAATTTTAACAGTTTGTTTATTATGCTTTTAATAACTTATATTCCAAGACTTCTTGAATTTTTGCATTTGTGAAAGAACTACCTTAAGTGTGTAATTCGGATAGGATTTTTCTAGATTTAGAACAGGGATCTTTGAAGAAAAAAAATGCTGCATATAAAATAGAGATGCATTATATATTTACTAAAATATTAATTACCACAATTTCCAGAAATCATGAAATCTAATTTCAAATTCAAAATTTAATAATAACTGCGATTTTATTCTTCATAAACTTTTGACAGATTTTCCAACAGAATGTGAAAGTCATACTACAATTCGAAAAAAAAATAAATAGTCAAATAATATAATAGTACTTATCGTATTTTTTAATTTGTATAAAAAATAATAGTAAAAATATCAATAAAAATCAAGCACAAGAACGACTTTAATTTGATTATGCTGTACTACTCATCAAAATGAAAAATAAACGTTGCCAGCTCTTAAATTAACCCTGAGAATTCTTCAAACAATGTATACTAATAAGCTAATAAGTATAAGCTAATGGTTTTTGTGAGAATTTTTTAATTAATAAATAAATGCATGAAAATCTCAACGTTTTTGATTTTATATCGGGCTGTACATTACCGTATGTATAATAGTTCGCGGGTTAGAGAGCCGTGCTTTAGAACTTTTTGCTTAAAAATCTAGCAAATCACGAATCGTCATATACCTATAATGGAAACCTATCGAACCGTTGTAACTAATGAGCTGAAATTTGTCAGATAAATAGCTATATCTATATATTCATAAACTTCTTTATTCTGCTAAGTTACCACTTTCTAGCTCAAATCTTTCACTGACGACAAAAACACAAATTTTCTAAAATTTCCACAAAGATTAGCAAATTTAAAAAAAATGTTCACTTTTCCCTCCAATTTTAAATCTATTTAAAGATATTTATTCACGAAATTATCACAACCAATGACAGACAGAACGGACAATTACTTTTGGTTTCTGGAGTTCAAGTAAGTACCTACTCACTATAAATTCTATCGAATACTTCTATTTAGTATTCAAAAATTAATAGTCAAATTGATTTTATTGGAATTCAAAGACTTTAAAAAAATATTTCCTGATCCAATACTTCACTTGTTCTATATACAACGGATATCCGAACCAGAGAAGATAAATTTCTCCCCTACACACCCTTAAGCTGCGCCACTGCTTTTACCCAATTGCTTTGACCATTTGATTCCGAATTCAACCGGAGGATGATTTGCATGATTCTATTTGAATCTACTTATAAAAAATAAAACGAAAAAAGAAATATATCCCGCCCATGTTGAAAAGGATATTAGAGTGTGTGATCTAATTTCCTTATTTAGGGCTCTTTTGTATGCAAGAATCAATCATTTAAAAAAAAAATGGCTCCCGATTAAAATTCAATAGATAAGTGAAATGATGTGAAGTTTTTTTTTCACCGTTGTATAAAGAGAAATGTTCATTCTAATTTTTTATTGAAGGTTCATATTCACTTTTATTATCAAGAATGAAAAAAATTCAAATTTCTCTAATCGAAATTTCGCTATATTTCTATTAATTTATTAACAAGATCAATCAGGAAATAAATCAATCAACCAAAAAAAGGTTTCTCTGGAATATATTTTATTTTAAATTTTATATCTCAAGATTGGATGAAGGGAACCCAGAAATAAATAAGAGACTTCTTCCACCAAATAATATTTATTGGAAATGTTTCCCCTTATTCTTTCGATTGCATTAAAAAAAATGTTATTTTAAATTTTATATTTAGGTATATACAAGCTACCAATTGTGCCTCCGGCCCAGTGTCACCTTGACAATGTAGCCGGCTTTTAGGAGTTCCCATTGAAACTTCAAAACTATTACTGAATTCACTAATTTATTTTTTGCTTACCTATTGTTTTTAAAAGAAATAAACTGATTTGGCCATCTACATGACTTTACCATGCGCCTATTTTTAATAAAATAATTTATAATCATTTAGGGGGGAGGGTCAAAAAATGAAAATCTAGACCCTAGGACCAAAATAAACCAAATTTTGTAAGTATCCAAAATCTAAAAGCTCCCAGAAGACTAAAAATACAAAAACTAACCTCACAAAATTGGGGGAGAGGTAAAAAAATTATTATCTAAGCCTTTGGACGAAACTCAACAAAATATTGTATATCTACATAAACAGTGGTAAACTATTGGTTATCTGCGAGGCCCATAGAAAAAACAAGAAAAAATTGACTATTGATCTATCTACAAATAAAAATATTTTTAGCTTTTAATGAAAAAATATTGTTAACATTTTATTTACACCCGATAGCAAAATAAGTGTCGTTCTGGATATGAACAGTTTTTAAATTTCCATTACATTACATTACTGTAGTTTATTTTAATGTTATCCAATATAAACATGCAAACATTTATCATTTATTCAAACATGTAAAGCATTACACATTAGAAGGGACCCATATTCATATTTGCCCAGAGGCCCCGAATTTCTCTGGGCGGCCCTGTAAATTAAAATAATCATCAGAAAAAGAATTGTATATACCTATAATTTATTTTCAATTTAAAAATAAAGTAAAAATAATAATTATAATTTTTTTTTTATTGTAAATAATATGCAATTTTATTATTAGTATTAAAATAGTTAGCTTGTGTTCAGGAGAAATAGACGTTTTAATAAAACTTGGACTATTATATACTTGATAGAAAATTCTTTATTACGTACTTATTCTGAGCTTGTTTCAATGTTTCTAATGGATATGGACTTGTATCGACGGGTATCCGGGATTATTCTAAAAGTACCCAAGCTTATATTTCGCACCCTTTTATTTCTATGCCAGAGTGAGACTTTCTACCCCAATTGCATTTCAGAAAATTTATTATTTTTTTAATATTTTTATCTTTAATTATTTTTAAAATATTTTCAATGAAAAAAGGGAATTCTTTTTTAGAAATTTCGGTAGATTCTTTTCATTTGCTTTTAAGGAAAAAAAAAATTTATCGAATACATTTTTTTCATTAAATATTTATATACAATGAATTTATTTTTATTAGGTAGATTTTTTAATCAAATAAATAAGAATTAACAGATATTTATTATGGGGTGCTCATTTTAGAAAATCAATTCATACGAAATTTGTTTTTAATAAATTTAATAAATTATTTTTTCTAATAAAATTTCCTCGGTAGGCTTGCAAGCTAAAGCTTGCTGGGCGTGTTTAATTTGTAAATAAAATTTCCAAATCAAAATGATTTAATTTTTTATTTTCGAAAAAAATAGAATTCGATATTTTTTCCAATTTTTTTCCAATTTTTCAGGTGCCTTAATCCAAAAAATTGAAAATCTCTCTCTCTCTCTATATATATATATATATATTTGCGTCTGTGATCAAATAAAATACAAATTTTTTGGCCCTAGAACGAACTGAACAATTCTGCGTTCTTGACTAGTAATAATGGGGAGTCCGGACCGACAAAAAAATTATGACTTTACGTTTTTGAATTATCGTGGATTATGGTAATCTAGACAGATCGACATTAGATATTATTATGGGACCGGAATGAACTTTCTACGACCTTTCGTTTTTCCGCTATCGTGGGTTTAGAAATCCGAATTAACATACATGAACGAATGAACATTTGTCAGTTTCAGACATTTCTCAAACCAAAACACAAACACTAAAGAAAGAAAAATATTAATTACTACTTAAAAAAAAAATTAATAACTCCTACACATATTTATTTTTATTTAAAATTATTTATTTCCATTAATAAAGCTGTTGAAGCTTTTATTTTTGTGATTAATTTTATTAAGATATGAATTTTATTTATTTATTTGCTAACTAGACAAAAAACGAAGTGAGAAGCTAAAAATTTATTTATTATTTATTTTTATCTCTTATTTTTACGATTAGAGAGGGAGAGAGAGAACAGTAAATATTGCCACCAATTGTATAGACCAAATTTTGTAAACTACTTATATGTTGTAAGAGGAGGCCCCCCTTCTGCGCGGCCAAAATAAATATATAATAGGGCGCCTTAGAAAAATTTTAATTGAAAAAAGGCCCCACGAATCGGAAAAGTTTGGGAGCCCCTGGATTATAATAATAATTTCATTTTCAATATATTAAGAAGATATACCTAACAAATTATTTAAATATAATAGTTAGAAATTTAGGAAATGCGTAAATATTCCATAAACTAGCTATTATATTCTTCGAGGGCTCACCGTATAACCGTTTCCGCTCTTTCCCTTTATACATTCATTAACATATAGTAAGTGAAAGTATTGTTTATGGTTTCACGAATTTTATATCGGAAATGGGCATTTTAAAATCCTCTGAACGCAAAAAGACCATTTTCCTTGTCTTAAAAAATCATATTTAGAAATTAAGTTAACTTTCGCCTCAAAATAATACCAACTGAAGAACCTGTCTAGATTTTTCGTATTTTTTTCAAAAGCAAGTTTAACGATTTAAAAAATTTTGCCGTCCTTAATTCTCAAAAATTACCTGTTCTTTGTTATCTCTAAGTTTTACGTATAAAAGCATATGACTGTGAGAGAAGATTTAGAAAATTAGGCTTGGGTTCGGTATACTCTGGTCTCTGAAGACTGTATTTTATTCATTTAATAATAAATTATAAAAAATGTATATACCTATTAAATCATTTTAGAGTATCTAAATACTAGGTAGTGATATATTAAAAAAAAATCATAATAATTAATATTATTTTCAATTGTTTTAATTTTAATAAAGAATGTTCCTAAAGCACAATAAATTAAATTCATATGGTGTGCGTTAGGGAATATTTCTATACATAATAACATTTTCTTGTAACAAAGTACATATTATACCTTTTAAAACCTCGTTTAACCTCTAAATTTTAAGATATTTTAATATCGCCGTTAATTCAATTGTTTAATTATAATAGTTCCTTCTTTAATTTATTTAAAAACATGCAACGTGCCTGTTGTCTAGCTTACGTAAAATTTTTTATAGATAATACCAATAAATATAGTGAACTATACCCCTCATTTAAATATGATGGCACACATGACAAACAAATAATCCGCATTAATAAAAAAAGCAACTTACAAATAAAATCTGGTTATCTTAATTTAATAAACACTTATCTAGTTCAGGATTTTTGTTGTAGTTATATTTTCTACCAAGTTACTCAAAAAATATGTCTACTTAAATAAATTCAAATTTAAAAATTTTAATATATTAATAAATATACCTAGTATAAATAAAACAGTGAATAGATAGATATTAGGACTTTTTGTTTTAAAATATATTAATAACTTTTAAAGAGTTTGATGTCGGTTCAAGGTGAAACATTTAAAAAAAAGTAAGTAAAATCTCAGGGTAGGTTTCACAAAATAAAACAAATATATCATCCGGAGTTGATATAGAAAACATTCTATGTTAACTTCTGATGATAGACTACGACCCGAAATATATATTTAAATCAAGATAAAACTCAAAACATATATTTGTTTTATTTTGTGAAAGCTACCTTGAATTTTACTTACATTTTATTAAAAGTAAAAATAGTTTTGAAACCAGAATCATTGAAGTCACTACAGAGGTCGACTTAAACAATTTTCTCACTTTGAAAATGTCTACCTAATATTTAAAAATGAACAAAAAATGAATAGTTATTTTAAAAGAAAAAAAAATGGTATTTTTATAACGAAATGAATTTAATTTTAAAGGTATGTAATGAATTCTTATTGTTTTATTCACTCTTTAGATATTATTTAAAAAAAATCCGTGAAGATGAACAAATGGTGTCCTGAACATATATGGTAGATAATAAAATATATTTATTTCTTAATTATTTTGACTATTAGACTGTAAAATAGAATAATTGTTGAAGGAAGAAAAAATAGGATTAGCCTCACAAACGATTCTTGAAATTAAAAAGACTAATGGTGAATAGTCTCAAGCATATAAATTATATATTATACATATTTATATTTGTTGTTTATTTGCATCAAGCAGAGGTCAACCTTATTGATTTCTAAAATACAAATTGGCAAAACAAAAACTTTTCAATTAAATCATTGATTTCTCTTTATGAACTGCCAAATAATTTATCTTGAGTAAATTAAATCCTTTATATTTAATAAATAACTGAAAATATATGTTTTATTTCTAAATCAATTATAATATTTTGACGATATATAAATGGGAAAACATTTAATGGTAGCTTAGATTCATGTACTTACTTTATTTGTTGCTAGATGCCCTGGAAAATACCGAATATCCTTCACTAGCTAACAAGAGAATCGAAATCGCACCCAGGATGGCTCACTTGCAACTAAAAGGAAATTTGATAAATTGGCTGACTTTTTTATCTTTATCGAATTCTGGGAAAATGACAATCTAAAAAATAAATTAGGAAAAAATAGAATTCGGACCCAGCTAAAACGTGCACCAATTATTCAGACATCAATACAGAATGTCGATATAGGATGCTTAAAAAGTTTTCATTTATTTTAGGAAAATATTAATATTTTTTTTTTCATTAATAATATTAAATCAATCAAGTCATTTATAGAGTGTTACAAACATTTCTATCTATACAGAAACAGAGACAAAATTGATGCAAATAAACATATACACATTAGTATATCAAGATGATATATCTGTATATATATATTATTTATTTGTTTGAGACTATAGTTTTCGAAGACTTGGTCTCATCGCTCCACTATAAATGTTTTTCATGGAGTCAATATCATACTTGGTGTTGGAGAGGGCTAGGAACTAATAATAGCTTTATTAGTTCCTAGCCCTCCAGTGACGAAAGAACACCAAAATTTTTCAATATCCATATGATATTGACTCCATGAAAAACATTTATAATTGAAGAAAGACTGATGATGAAGACCAAGTCTTCGAAACTATAGTCTCAAACAAATAAATAATATATATATACAGATATATCATCTTGATATATATGTGTATATGTTTATTTGCATCAAGCAGAGGACAATCTCTTGTTTCTCTTTGTGAATCAACAGCTCTGCTACTCTCGGCAAAACAAAAACTTTTCAACTATTTCTATCTATTTTAGAAAAATTTTATATTTTTTTCTTTTTGATTAAAACACATCAATATCAATACACAATATATACCTATGTATTAAATCTCTTATAGATGATTAGAAAGTCATTAATTTTAGAAATTTTTTTTTTTTTTATTTTGTTTAATAATATTAATGCAGTGCATATCTGTCTCTTATATAGGGTGTTTAGAAAGTTTGATATCTTTTGGAGAAATATTAATATTATTTCTTTTCGATTAATATCAATACAGGGTGTATCTAAAGTCTCTTATAGGGTTTTTTGAAAAATTTCTATCTCTTTTAGAGAAATACTATTATTTTTTTATTTTTATTTTTTAATATTATAAATTCATGGTGGTTATAAAGTCTCTTATAGGGTGATTAGATAATTTCCATCTATTTTAGAAAAATGTTAATTTTTTTTTCTATTTTGATTAATAATTTTAATAGGTACAGAGTTCTCCTTATATCCCTCTATTATATATGTAGATAGGGTGTTTAGAAAATTTCTACCTTTTTTAGAGAAAATTAATATATTTTCTTTAACTTTTAATAATATCGATACATATCGGTACAGATAGATAGTTGATAATGTAGAAATAAGAACTTTATTATATTTTTTAGCTCATAGTTAGCTTCTAATTTTACATTTCGTAAATTTTATACTTGAAAATAGCTTCTCGTATGTGTAAATATATAACTACATACTTAAAAAAAGTGATATTATTTATTAGTATTTGTTAATATTTTTTCCTGGCTAAATAATTAATATAAAATTCTAATAAAGAGCCAATATTCAATTTTCTTTTCAGATCGGTATCTAATTGTTGCTCTAGACTCTAGAACATTCAATCAGAAAGTTTGGAAGTAGAAAATTTATTTCTAATGAAAATGGAGTCGAAAATGGACCAAAATGATTATTTTTTCGAAATCTTGTAATCTAGTTCCAGATTCAAAATTTAAATTTAACAGTTTTATCTTTCGAAAATTTCACAGTAGATTTTCAGATTTCTTATTTTATAGAAAAAAATTATCAGGACAAATTGTTGTGTTTTCCAGTATCTATATATAAATCTCGACATTTTAAGGAATTTTATGACTTTGTATTGGGCCATGGGCTGGGCAGCCCTGGTTTAAATCGAATGGGATTAATTAAAGAGGATATGAGGAATGATAATTTATTTTTTAAAAGGGTCACGGATATAATAATCCCTGACTAGCCATTTTATCTAGTGACGTGTAAGAACCCGCAAAGATCTAAAAGACAAGTCTTGACACGTTTTAGTTCAAGAGAGAAATTATCAATTAATTGTGATTGTTCTAGGAAACCCCAATTCTTTGTCTCCTTGTACTAGAATGATATAACTATAGACTTGGTTAGTGTCGTAGCATATAAATTACTGAAATAATAAATATTTTAGAAAATTAAAATATGAGAAGAATAATTTTTAAATATTAGAAACTTCGTTATTTTTTTATCTTATATAGTAGTTGAGGTTATAATTTTGCTTTTAGTGAATTTTATTCTTGAAAAAAATTCACGTATTGTACAAATGTACATTCATATTTCGAAAAGGAAATAAATATATCTCTACATATAAATCTCAATGATTTAAGGAAGTTTATGATTTTATGTTGGGCCACACTCATTGCAGTGCTCACGCAGCGCACAGGTTGGACAGCCCTGATCTATAGTAATTCATAAAAGCGGCATCAAAAATCGTTGAAAATTTGCGATTTCTACTTTAAGCGTTAATAATGAGTACATTTTACAATATTTATTCGCCATTTCTGCACCCCCTGAGATCTACGCCGAAACAAAATAAATTAAACTATAATTTACAATTTATTTTTTCATCCACAAGCACTATTTTAATATGCCCAACCCTGAATGTGATGATCCAAATGTTTAAGAATTTCTATTATAATAGAGAAACTTTACAAAGTATGCAATTATTATTCTCTTAAATTGATTCTAAGGCGTTATCTTATCCTTTTATAAAGAATAATATTATAATTGGTAAGCGGAGTTAATAATTATTTCTTTATGATAGAAATCAAATCAGCCATTTATAAAATATTCATTTAGGTTCTATCGCAAAGTGTATCAAGATCGGATAGAGGCCTCTTTCCCTTTCACCATCACCATCTCTTCTCCCACCCAGCAAATCACCTTTCAGTCGCTATTAAATAATGGACTTTAGAGTGGACATAAAAATTCGCTAACTTTTACAGATAAACATTAAAACAAGTGAAATTGTCGTGTCGTGTGCGCTCGCCTTTCCAAATACCACACATTATTTTTAATAGAATATCCTAGACGATTATGCTTAATAGCTAGTTGTTAGCTATATTATTAGATCAATTCTGATATAGGAATGTTCGAAAAATAAACTCGTGCGCAGAACTACTTACTCATCTACTTTAATTTGAAATCAACTTTTCAAATGAAAAACCTATAATTCAATTATAGTTCTGTCACTATCAAGCGGGGGTTTTAAGGCCATGTAAATTCAAATTACTGTTAAATCTGAACTGTTTGAAATTCGTTAGTACGCAAAGCCTGATGCTGGATGGGTCGCGGTATTATTGACTTTGAATATAAATGTCTAAAATGTGGAGAAAAATCATTTTCACAATTGTTTTTTTTAAAGATAAGAGTAAATAAATATTATATTTAATATTGATTTACTATGAGTTAAGGATTCTTGGTCACTTATTTCACATTAAAATTAAAAAATTAAAGGATATAATTTTTTCTTTTTCAATATATATATTTCGGGCTATCAACCCATCTTCAGGAAGTACAGAAAGTAACTGTTACTTTCTGTACTTCTGACTGATAGGTGTCTTGAAATCTATATATTGAAAAAGTATATCCTGCAATTTTTAATTTTAATGTGAAATAAGTGACCAAATCATAAACTCATAGTAAATCAATATTAAATGTGTATTTATTTTCTTATCTTTATTATAAAAATCTCACCTTGCACCAACACCACAATCTCTACTAATTATTGTTTTTTTTCTCTGTGTGGATTCGGACTCCCCACGATAATTGAAGAAAAGATCGTAGAAAGCTCGCTCTGGTGTAGAAATGTTTGTATTTGAAAAAAAAGTAATTTCTAATGCCAAGAACTTGAAAAGGCAGGAAATCGGAAAAAAGAAAATCAATTGTTATTCTGGAAGCTCTTAAATGGTTAAAAATAGGTAATAAACTGAAATTTAGCAAATAGTTTATATTAACAAGATGCTACTTTCTTTTGTGTAAAAAATAAACTTTTTCCTTATTTCACCTATATGAAATATCTCTAATAGTTGATATATTATCTAGTAGATACTAGATATTCTCGAATAATAAACTAGTGCATCAATTCTCAAATTTTACACATCCTATGTTATTTAATTTGAAATTAACCCTTTTCAAAATCAACAGATCAGAAATTCAATATTAAGCTTGAATCACACAATGCATGTTCGAATGCAAGTTTCGGACTCGATTGATCTTTTAGACAAAAATAATGCTTTTCGAGTCAGTCAACAACCACAATAATACTTATAATTCTGCTGAAAATGAAATACAATATATTATTGTTACTGCCACTGAAAAAGAGGAGACAGAGGGGAATTCCGCATTGGATTTCCTTCACTGACTTTTCAAAACCCTGAAGAAGGAGGGAATAGCCTCCGAAACGTCAGTTTTATGAATAAAAAGATAGTGTAAATTATCTTCTTCCTTTTTTGGACTGCCTCATCGATATCCACTTT
>JALMQS010000149.1:11343060-11358402 GCA_024734495.1 Forficula auricularia
CCTATCTCCCATGATTTGAATTATATTCAAATTTGAATATTTAACTATCATTCGAATCAAGAACACTGCTATTGCTCTTATAATTAATGAATTAAAATACTAATTTTGATGATTAATTAATTAATAAAAAAATGAAAAAATTGGGCATGCAACAATATATTGAAAAAAAAAAATTATATCCTTTAATTTTTTAATTTTAATGTGAAATAAGTGACCAAGAATCATAACTCATAGTAAATCAATATTAAATATAATATTTATTTACTCTTATCTTTATTAAAGATGTTTCACCTTGCACCAACACCACAATCTCTACTAATTATTTTTTTTTTCTCTGTGTGGATTCGGACTCCCACGATAATTGAAGAGAAGATCGTAGAAAGCTCGCTCTGGTGTAGAAATGTTTGTATTTGAAAAAAAAGTAATTTCTAATGCCAGAACTTGAAAAGGCAGGAAATCGGAAAAAGAAAATCGAATTGTTATTCTGGAAGCTCTTAAATGGTTAAAAATAGGTAATAAACTGAAATTTAGCAAATAGTTTATATTAACAAGATGCTACTTTCTTTGTGTAAAAAATAAACTTTTTCCTTATTTCACCTATATGAAATATCTCTAATAGTTGATATATTATCTAGTAGATACTAGATATTCTCGAATAATAAACTAGTGCATCCAATTCTCAAATTTTACACATCCTATGTTATTTAATTTGAAATTAACCCTTTTTCAAAATCAACAGATCAGAAATTCAATATTAAGCTTGAATCACACAATGCATGTTCGAATGCAAGTTTCGGACTCGATTGATCTTTAGACAAAAATAATGCTTTTCGAGTCAGTCAACAACCACAATAATACTTATAATTCTGCTGAAAATGAAATACAATATATTATTGTTACTGCCACTGAAAGAGGAGACAGAGGGGAATTCCGCATTGGATTTCCTTCACTGACTTTTCAAAACCCTGAAGAAGGAGGGAATAGCCTCCGAAACGTCGGTTTTATGAATAAAAAGATAGTGTAAATTATCTTCTTCCTTTTTTTGGACTGCCTCATCGATATCCACTTAATATTTATATCTTTTACAAAACAACAAGAAAAAAAGTAGAATTATTAATTTGACAATATGAAGTTAAGTGGATAATTATAAGGTTTATTTATTGTAACTATTTTTACAAAAAAGCACATAGCACCAGACACCAAGTCACTTGTAATTCGGACGAGAACAAAAAAAGTAAGAGATTTCGCCTTAAATGACTCCTATGATAATCAATAAGACGGAAAGCAATATTATTACTACTGCAATTTTTTTATCATTTTCTTTAAGATGTCTCGATTTTTTTTCTTTTCAAAAATTTTAGTTCTATTAAACTAAAATCCAACTAAAAATATTTTTTACTCAAAAGTTAGTAGGTACGTTTGTGAATTTTTAAAAAAAGATGGTGTTTTTCAAAATTATAATGTCACTAGAGACTATGTTTTCTCCAGAATATTAACTTTACACCCCAAAGAATGTAAAGACAGAATCAAAGATATTTTTAGATATGTTTTATTTTATGTTAGAACGGGTCCTAATGAGTCGAACTCAAATGATAAAATTGCATTCTAGTTATCAGGTTACCTAAATGTAAAATTCGTCTCTAAGTTTACTATAATTTAAGTAAAACTATTTAGCTGAGTATATAACTACAAGTCGACAGACTTTATTTTCTAGGGTTGAGCCAGCAGCCCAGAATGTAAGTTTACCATCGTACCATTTGACTTTGACTACCTTCGACTAGCTTTTGACATTTTTATTTTTTATAATGATATTTATACAAGAAGAAATTGTACCAATAAGGTACTTTACTTAAGTCCGCGGTGGACCTTTCATCGTGAAAATATGAAGAGATTTAGGGATTGGTTCGGAGTCTTGAAAGACTGAAGGTTAAAATATATCTAAAAAGATCTTTGTTCAGGCCTTTAAATCTTTCTTAATCTAAAGTCAAAATATTTTCTTCGATAATTTATTTTTATTATTTAATACACTTTCTCAATTTTTGAAATGAATAACTGAAAATAGCCTAGGGGGCTCAGGAGAAAAACTCTAAAATTTTATTTTCCTTAAAAACTTAATGACAAACTTTAAAACCGAATGCTATACTTCCACTTAGGAAAGAGGGTTCAAGTAAAAAAGTTATAATTTAGATGAATAAGTTTATTACGTTGATTTAATAGAATAATCATTTAATTAATCAGTAGATTTTGGGGTGGTTATATGTATATGATAATAAAATAATGAAATAAATATTATGAGCTACCAATGATCTAAAATATTAAAACCTTTAGTCTATTATGCTCTTAGTACCTACCATAACATTGAAGTACCCGGTTATATTACTCTATATCTCGCTCTTCAAACTCCCTTGGATGAACTTAGGGAGCTTTTATTATTTTTGAACCCAGTCAAATTTTAAAGGATTTTTCTCCTTTGAATTAGGTAAAGGAAGTGGTTTACTTATCCAAATCGTTTTTCCCTCTTTATGCAAAAATGCTAGTCATCTCAATGTTGATTCACTTTGATTTGTGTAAATCTTTGATCGGCTCGCTTTCTTGAGCCCTTGATATATTATTATAGATACTGCCTTGGCAAGGGTTTTAGTAAAAAAATCACTTTACTTTACTAAAGCCTAACTTTCTTACAGCAATAACATCTCAAATTCCTTTGAAATCGAATAGAAAACAAATTAGGCCAACTCAATGGTCAATCCCTTCATGCTTTAATTTCAACTTAACTCAAATTCTCTATATCAATCTCTATTCGTTTATCGAGAGACCAGTTTGTTGTTACAACAAAACTAATTTATCTACATCCGATCGGGTATTCCAACCCTTAGAAATAACAGATAGAATATTTATAATTGAAAAGATGATGATGAAGGTCGGACATTCGAAACTTTACTCTCTAAAAATAACTTATATAATTAACATCCATATTTATATTCGTTATCTATACGAATATGTTTATTTTCATCAAGCTGAGGACAAGCCCAATGATTTGTCTTTATGAAATTCTCTCCCTAGTTGCTTAGCTTTAAGGCTTCGTTCAAAAATAAAACAAGACTCAATAGTAGGGTCGAAACAATTTCTGTCTATCCGTCTGCCAGAGCAATGTAAATTAAATTAAAAATTAAATTAGGTTGGAGTTGGTGGTGTTTCACAAGAAGAAAAAAAATTAAAATACAAAGAGTTTTTTAGTTTACTCTATTTATTTCGAGCTCTTAACTCATCGTCAGGAGAACATTGACTGAAGATAACTTGCAATAATGAACAGAATTTATTTAATATGATGGACAGTTATTTATGACTTAGTGTAAATATAAAAGAATTATCAGAGGATGGGATGGCCTTAAAGAGGGAAAGCCGAATGAACAGATGGAGCGGACAGAAGACTAAACTGGGAATAAAGAAAATATATTTATACTTGGAAGGTGCCGAAAATTATGTATGTACCATAAAGGGAGCAATAAATAATGCAATGTGATGGGCATGTGATAGTGAAATTGTTTTTATATTTATTTTTTTTTTTATGTGAAACACCACCAACTCCAACCTAATTTAATTTTAACAATGTTTCACTATAAACCAACACCACGTTCCCTAAATTTGATAAATTAAATAAGTTACAAACTTTAAATTATACCAGTATGTATTCATTTTTCTCATAATTAAAAATTGTATTAAAATTTTAATCGAATACTTATTTTTGAGAGAATCAATTTTTTTCAAGCATAAAGACTGTTTAGATTTAGGCTTTGCACTTTTTTCCACATGTATTAAAAAAAAAATAATCCACTGTTAGTTCAGATTCAATGCTCTTCATTCCAAACTCTAATTTAATAATAGGTAATTATTAAATAATAGGTTGTGACTTTTCCATTTTAGACCTACTACGCAAGCTATTTGATATTAGCCTTTTGTACAGGTTGTTTAGTTATTTACTACAACACTAGCGAGGAGTTAGGTAATGCACTTAGGATTATAAATAAATATGTGTATAAGTAAATTTTCGACTTTTAATTAAATTTAGAGAGGTTTGGAGTTGGTTTATTAGTATTAGCTTGCTAACGCTAAGTGTTGGGAGGTGAAATAAAACAAAGTCTTTCTGTTCTGTGTCTGTTTGACCAGAATTTAATTCATTTTTTTGTTCTTCTGACGATTCTTTTAACACTCGTTATCGTTCTCACTTGGATATTTTAGCAATAATTTCTGCAAAATTATCAAGATATAACAAAACTCATTCAATGAACGTGTTTTAATTGAGAGTCGATCAATTAAAATTAGTGTAGATGTGGTTCATGTATGGTCGACTACCCCCTAAGGAGCTAATCTGAGGAAATATGAAAAATGTAAAATATATTACTAAATAGATATTTTAATCAGCCGTAATTCAGTATGTGATTGAAAGATTGAGATATTAAATGTTTGCTTAAAATCATCTCCCCAACAATTTCACAAATACACACGTTTTGAATCACTCTGTATATTTAATAATGATATTAGGTACCTAATCATGCGAAAATTTGTGTTTTTACTTATTTTTTTTTTTTAGATTTCTAAAAAAACAGTTTAAATTTTTTGCTCCATCTCTAAATAGAAGGAATGTGTTAATAATAAAATTAATGTGCTCTCTTAGAATTAGTGAAAATATTTTTTTAATTTTAATTTTCTTAAGAAGAAGGAAATATTTCACTTAGATATTTTAACTGCCTTAATGACCCTGCCTCCCTTCTTTTTGCATTTTACACTTCTTTAAAATATTTTCAAAGTAACAAAAACTTCTACTATAACCAAAACTACCCGGTGATGATGTCAGGAGTAAATGCCAATGCGTGATTTGATTTCTATCAACATTTATTTAGAATTAGAATTTTATAATCTTATTTGATCATAATTTCAATATCAAAATCTAAAAATAATTTGTTTTTACATTTTTTTTTCAGTTAGAGCACACAGAATATATTTAATCACTCCACGGCCAAACTTGAAAACACAGAAGTTTAACCTATATAATTAATATCACTTAAAATATTAGCTATTTTATTTATGTTCACTAATCATATCTTTTTTGTAGCTTGTAAGTTATATGTATTCATTTTCTTACAAATCAAAAATCGTATTAAATTTTTAATCGAATAATTGTTTTGGGTAGGGTTGAATTATATAGGGGTCCAAAATAAAAAATATTTTTTTATTAGTGTTTGCTGTATAACTACAAATATTTCTTTAAGTAGAATAAGTTTGATATTTCAAAATTTATTTCGATTTCAAATGACGTCTTTAGAGAGCTCCAAAGTAATCGTTTTTATGTGAATGTTTTACCTGTAAGTATTAAGAAACGGCTCATCTTAAAATTATGAAAAAATTCTCCATATTCACTCGTTTCCTTCATATCAATGTAAAATAAGAACAAATTTGATAACTCAATTAATTTCGGAGTTATAAGGTACTCGGAAGTCTGATTCACACTTGACCGGCTTATTTGATTAAAATATAGATTTAGCATTTTTTGAGGTAATTTAACAAAATTAAATGAAATACCAATTTTTCCAATATACTGGCTTGTTATAAAGTATGGAGTATAATGAACAAGAAAAAGAAAAATATTGCACTCATTCAGACCAACTGGGAGTAGAATAAATAAATAAAATAAAATTATTTTCTTTTCATTTGAACTTTCTGATTATAAGTTTTGTTTAAAAACAAAGTTTTTTATCGTTCGACCAGACGTTAGTTATGAGAAAATAAAAAAAATAATTAAATCAAATTAACTTTTCTAGTGTATCCACTTAAGTGGTTGGTTTCATCGTGAGTTCTCTGAGAGGGGTGGTTAGCTTTTTTGGTTGAGTCTTCAATATTTGATAACATATGTAGAAAAGTATTCTAAATTACCACTTATGTATAATTTTTAGATATTTAAAAGAACATATTTATTGAATCGTGCCATGTCTTTTTAAACTAAAAAAAAGCTTTTCTATATTTTAGTTATTGGTTTGAATTTGAACTCAATATTTTAAAAAAGTGAAGAAATAATTTGCTTGCCTATGGTAGTAAAAACGACGAATTTCGTGGATATTTGAAATACATTTATTGACTCTAAAGTCCATTTAGGTAGATATTATGTAGTAAGATACTTTATTTAAGTGTTTATAGTATTAGGGCATAAAGCAGGTCAAACTTTTGCAGAGAGCGATGCTTGAATTTTACCTCTTGCTCCATCATCGTCATCACGAAGATGAAGCAGGAACGCTACACGCTCAATCAATCTGGTGACATTGCATAAATAATTCCACTCAAATCAGCCCAACAGAGATGCCCTTTTAATTTAAGAATCATATTTTTTCACCCTTGTTTGAATTCAATATATTCAATAGCAAAGATGAAAAAAATGTATTCTCAAAATCTTTGTAGATAAAAATTAATTTGAACATTTTTAAAAAATTCCTTTAATCATGTAATATTTAAATTGAAAGTTTCTTTTTGCCGAGAGTAGCATAATTTTTATAAATTGAAGGGGACAATAAAAGAGTGTGTCTTCTGCTGGAATTATAAATTTTTAATTTATTTATAACGAGACTATAGTTTCAATAGCTTTTCCCTCTTCATCAGTCTATTACAATTTCTGTGAATCAATTGTAATAGACTGATGAAGAGTGCAAAGCTCTCGAAACTATACTCTCGTCATAAATAAATTAAAAAATGTATTTTTACACCAGAAGGCACATTATTTTTTGTCTCCTTCTTGTATTATTTGTTATCAAAGTGTTTTAAGTGAAAGACATTTGATCTCATACTACATTCCAGAATATTTTCTATAATTCAATAATCTAGACAAGTGTTTGCAAATATATAACATTACAATTTTGTACCAGGAGGGTAAGAATTAAAAGACTATCAGACATAAAAAAAATCATTTTTTCTTTAGAAGACCTTGAAAATAATGCCATACAAAAATCTTTTTTTTTCTTTTTTCTACACTGCAAAAAGAGAATTATATTTATATGAAATAGGTCGATGTAGTGGAGTCGATCTACTTTCTTACTGAACACTGAAGTTAAAATTTGAAGTATATTCGAAATATAAAAATGAAATGAATAAAAGCAATTGGATCATTAACGGCTGATCAACTTTCGCCATCCGGACATTTTTCTTCCTTAGCGATGTGAAAATGACAGGCAACTCAGGGCGGTCAGTGTATTTCCTGAAGAAAAGATGCAAAAAACAGTTGAAACAGGTGATGCCGGGAGCAGGAAAGGTGCGATTCCCACATGCCTAAGGAAAGGCTAGTTGGGCATTGTGTCGAGGGCGGAATCTAGAACAGGGGAATCCGCCATTGACATTGTACGGGATCATCTGCAGGGAGAGGACTTTCACTCAAGAGAAGCGAGTCTCGGTATAAAAGCTCAGTGGCGCACCAAAAGAGCATCATTCCATCGACTGAAACCGTTCTAGGCTTTTGCCAATACATATTCAACCTTCATCATGAGGATCACGGTAAGTGGCCAATATACCAAACAAATTTAATTCATCACACACACATACACTTTTACATCTTCCTTTGATTTTTCTTCATCATTCAATTATTTTTTCAAAATCCAAAATCCAAAATTTTTAATATTTTATTTCCTTTTTTTTTTTTTTTTTTTTTTTAGTTTCGAGGCGATAAACTAAATGAATGTAAATTTTATTGTTGTCTGATCTGAACTTAAAAAAAAAATTATTAACATGTCCATTAAAGCCTCAATTACAAAAAAATAATTTATTACAATTACTTATATTCATTTAAAATTTTGATAGTTGTTTTTTTTTTTAAATTTTTTTATGCTTTTTTAGGCTGTTTGCATAAATGTTCATATTTGTTCATTTTATTTATTTAAACAAAGTTAATTTCAATTTAATTCCTTTTATAAAAATTTACAAAATAAAATAATAATAATTCTTTAAATAAAAAATAAATTAAAAAATAATCGAATCAAATTGAAATAGATGACGAAAAGTTCATCTTTGATTAATTTTTGTTTTTGAAAAATATATATATATATTGTCTGCATCATTAAGAGTCTTAAAAAAAATATTTTTTTTTTTAAATTTAATTACTAAAGTGAACATTTAATCAAACGGATGAATTTCTTAAAAAAATTGAAAAGGCAATAAATAGTAAAATACAAATAAATGAATTATGAATGTTTTATTATTTGAAGAGTCAACAAGAATAAATTAAAAAAAAATATCGATAATAAATAGAAATTGATAAAGTTATTAATTTTAATCGAAACGATGTCAATAGAACAAAAAACTATATTTTATTTAGTCTTGTCTTATTCCTGTCTTAAAACCAAATAATCATAATTTATTTATTTTATTTTTTGTTGAAGCTTTAGTGATAGATTTATGATCTGAACTGAAAGATTTTTCGGGTTGAACTACTTATAGGAAAATAAGAATATTATTTAAAATTGTCTAGTATTTTTAGGGACAATTCTTCTTTTAATTCTGAAAGGGTTTTCAAATGATGATATTACTTCGCTAGAGTTCAGCTTGGTGAAATCAATCTTTTTACCATGAGCTTTATTTCACAAAGGCATGGAATGCCTAGCTAATTGAAAACGTCTTCAGAATCAAAAAACAAATCGTCATGAAAAATACTAGATAATTTTTATAATATTTTCTAATTTCATCATGAGTGGTGCAACCAAAAATCTTACAAATCAAAATGACTAGGTCTTTAAATAAATCGTCATGTATTAAAAACATTTTTAACGTTTTGGTATTTTAAAAACAACACTTCTCAATTGATCAGAGAAATTGAGTAAAAGATAGGGAGGTTAATTCTTGAAAAAGTGGTTGTTGATCCTTAATTCTAGTCGGGATGATTGCAAAGGACTAGGTGTTGAGATCTTATATCTTGACTAGAAACATCACATTAAGTATATAGAAAATTTTTATCAGGTTTGAGGTCAAAAATAAAAAAATAATGACATTTCTTTTGAACTTGTCAATAAATTTATTGTCTTCATTTGAAAATTTAACAAGAAATGTGGTTATGCACCTGGAACTTGCGGGGAATTTGCTAAAACGTCTTCGGAATAGGGAAGGTTATAATACGTCTAAGTGCCTTCCTTACATTCTCTCTAATATTCGGGAATCTTTCACTGCAAACGTATACTAGGGTTTAATTGAAAAGTTTTTGTTTTGCCGAGAGTAGCAGAGTTCTTGATTCACAAAGAGAAACAAAGAGGTTGTCCTCTGCTTGATGCAAATAAACATAGATACATACATAAACATGTATGTTTATTTCATCAAGCAGAGGACAACCTCTTTGTTTCTCTTTGTGTAAACTACGGTCGCCTTAAGCGAATTGTATATAAGAATGATGATGATAGTGATCATATACAAAAGAAGATAATATTTCTTTGGATTTTAACAAAAATTTCAATTTTCAACTTATAATTATTAAAGGTCGTTTTCCCCGATAATGATAGAATTCGAATTCATAAGAAAAAACACTAGGGTGTCTGTTCGAGGTGGTAAATACAACCCTTCTGTCATGAGATGAAAATGATCCTTAACAAGTGGATGAACTAAAAGACACTCTCGTGTTTTTGTCATTATTAATTCCGCAATTATTTAATTATTTATAAATTAATAAATAAATAACCTTTTTTATATTATTCGCAAAATGTTAAAATCATTTTAGAATGTTTTAGATGAAAACTATTTTTTGTATTTGTATTGACAATTCCAAGTTTAATTAAAGATTGATTCGTTCATCAAATGACATGGAGTGACAAGCAGAAATTCAATGGCTAATATTATTTAGAACCAATTTACTTTGGTTGACCTGCCATTTATCAAATCATATTTGACGACATTCAATAAAAATCATCCAAACAATAATTGGATTTCTATTTTTAAATCATTCGATTGAACTTCTTTAAATACATTTTCTATATATGTATAATATACCTATATATTGATTAATTGTTATTTGTATTCATTAGAAAAACTATAGACAGAAATTATTAATTATTCTATTTATTATTAAAATTATATATTTGCTCGATTCTTTTGGAATAGTATCCTTATGATAAAATTTGAAAAATAATTAAATTTTTTTCTCATGACGAAATCTAATATTACAATTTTTCTTCATTTTAAAAGATATTTTATAATTGATGATTTTAGCTTTATAAATTACAAAAAACGATCGTTACATCTAATAATATCTGTTTTTAATTTGCTCTTTTTTCCATACATCTTGTTAAGTCAATTTGATGGTTTTTTTGTTCAATTATATTTTATAGTTTAACTTTCATAATAATTGATCAAATATTCAATACTTATAATGAAAAAGAAAGAAAAAATATATTAGCAAATTTCATTCATCAATATTTAAATATACCACTTGGAAAGTTTCCATACTCTCGATATACTGTATATTGATTAATACTGTGATAAAGCAAGGATTAATAATTGCATTTTAGATATTTTATCTGCGTTATATGATTATCGAGGTCAGCGGCTCATCCTCTTAACTGATAATAGGTAGTTAATTAGATTAGAAGATCCCGTTGATAACTCTATTCATATTTTACATTAGGAGGTACAATTTAATACGATAGAAATCGGAGGTGATTGCTTCATGCTCTATTATTTTTCGCGCATTCAAGTCATTTTACTTTCTTTTTATCATTATTTTCTTCGTTTTATTTTAATATTAAAATTTAAATAGCAAAGTTAAAATATTCATCAGACTAATTTAATGGTTAGATTCCAAATACGAGAAGGGGTTGTGGGAAATAATAAAAAATAAATAAATTTTTCCTTTCTTTGAGAGTGTTCGGTTTGAGGAACTCAATTTTTGTCTTGTTAGTAAACAAAAAAATCACATATAACTATGTAAAGGCAGGGACTTTTGACTCATCGTAGTTCTGTACATTTTTATTTATATTTAAAATTGTTAATATTAATATGTTACTCAGTGGTCAGTGCTAACAATCAATCGGGGCAACTAACTCAAAATTCAAAATTTCCCGTTTCACTGAATCACCTTGTGTGTATACACTCTTTGATTTATTATTTAAAATATTTTATTTTAATTTTTTGTTTGTATTTTTGATAACAGACAAGTTTTCTGGCTGCCTGTATGTTGCTGGTCTGTGTCAACGCGCGTCGGTTTCCTCGTGGCATCTACGAAAGCCACGGGGGTGGTGGGGGCGGCGGTGACTACGGAGGACACGACGTTAGTGGCGGAGGACATTATGAAGACGATGACGAACATCATCATCCACCACCACCTCCAATTGTTAAAATAGTCAAAGTTCCCGTGCCGAAACACATTCCAGTTCCAGTTCCTCATCCAGTGCCAGTGCCTGTTCCCCAGCCCTATGCCGTTCACGTGCCTGTACCACAAAGGGTCGAAGTGCAGGTGATCAAGACCGTTCAGGTTCCCGTTGAAAAGCCCTACAACGTGATTGTGGAGAAACATGTGCCGTACCCAGTCGAGAAGCCATACCCTGTTACTGTGGAGAAGCACGTCCCTGTACCCGTCCCTAAGCCTTACCCCGTGCACGTGCCCGTCTACAAGCACGTTTTCCTCGGTCACAAATACAGCCACGGAGGCGGACACGGAGGCGGACACGGGGGCGGACATGGAGGCAGCAGCGGCGGTGGAGGCGGTGGTTACCACTAAAAAGCCAGGAGCGGCGAAGAAGCTTGCTCAAAACCTCTTGTGATCATTCGTCAAAAGCCTGACATTCCTACTAGTTCTATAAGTTGTTATATCATTGGGATATAATAGCTTTGATTTTGTACCTTTTTGTTGAATTTTTGTTTTTGTTATTGTTTTTTTATATAAAAATAAAAGAAAATGTTGTTAAAAATTGTTTTTTGTTTTTTTTTTATTATAATTAATTATATGTTCAAAAACCATCAATAACTAAAGTTGTTAAGGCCAAAAATTATCTCCTATGTGTAATAAGAAAAAATCTTCTACAAGCAGCAACTATAATTGAATACTAAAAAAAAATTCCAGAAATTATAACAAGAGAAGAGAGACACTATAAGAAACATAAGTACAACAAACAATTAATCTTTTTATTAAGAGTTAAATAATATAAGACAACAATTTATTAAACAACATGTATTAGATAATAACAATATCATAAAATATCTTCTATTAATAATAAACAATTTAGAATATTTTTAAAATCTTTGTATTAGCTCTGGAGTTCTTGACCTTTTTATAAATGCGTACCAACAAAAATCAAATTCAGGAATTTAAATACCACAAAAAATAAACTGCAACGGATTGTTGCTAAACTTTATCCAAATTCATTTGAAATATTAATATGTTTGTTCTTTTATTATTAATCAATAATCACTTGCAATTTGTAGTTCATATTGATAATTCAAAAATAATTCTCATTTAATAGTTGAGGAATAACCTACTACATTGATTTTGACATTTCGGTTATTATTGTAACCATTGCTGAAGACATGGAGGAATCGACTTAAAATCAAAAATAGCCATTGATTCTCATCTAATACTTCGAGGAATAACAATTCTACCATTAGGTTTTTGACGTTTCGATTATTATTGGTAACCATTGCTAGGCATGGAGGAATCGCTTAAAATCAAAAATAACGATCGATTCTCATCTAATGCTAAGAGGAATAACCTTATTGCATTCCATTTTTGATGTTTTGACCATTAATGGCAACCTCTGCCATTAATAGTCAAAACAAAAATACAATAAATGTCGATCGATCGTTATTTTTGATCGATTCCTCGCATACCAAAGCGCAGTTACTAATGACATTACATTCCTCAGAGAACTTCGTAATGGTTACCCGTAGGCGGGGGCGTCAAAAATCAATATAGAATGGTTATTCCTCAAGTGATGAGAATCAATCGCTATTTTTTTGGTTTGAAATCCGTTACCTCTGTCTTCAGCAATGGTTACCAATAAACCGAAACGTCAAAAAATCCAATATAGAATGGTTATTCCTCAAGTATTTGATGAGACTCCAATCGCTATTTTGGTTTAAGTCGATTCACTATGTCTTCAGAAATGGTGACCAATAAAAACCGAAACGTCAAAAATCCAATATAGAATGGTTATTCCTCAAGTACTAGATGAGAATCAATCGCTATTTTTGGCTTAAAGAATCATTCCTCTATGTCTTCAGCAATGGTTACAATAAAAACCGAAACGTCAAAAAATCCAATATAGAATGGTTATTCCTCAAGTATTTGATGAGAATCAATCGCTATTTTTAGTTTAAAGTCGATTCCTCTATGTCTTCAGCAATGGTCACCAATAAAAACCGAAACGTCAAAAATCCAATATAGAATGGTTATTCCTCAAGTATTTGATGAGAATCAATCGCTATTTTGGTTAAAGTCGATTCCTCTATGTCTTCAGCAATGGTCACCAATAAAAACCGAAACGTCAAAAATCCAATATAGAATGGATTTATTCCTCAAGTATTTGATGAGAATCAATCGCTATTTTTGGTTTAAAGTCGTTCATATGTCTTCAGCAATGGTCTCAATAAAAACCGAAACGTCAAAAATCAATATAGAATGGTTATTCCTCAAGTATTTGATGAGAATCAATCGCTATTTTTGGTTTAAAGTCGATTCCTCTATGTCTTCAGCAATGGTCACCAATAAAAACCCGAAACGTCAAAAATCCAATATAGAATGGTTATTCCTCAAGTATTTGATGAGAATCAATCGCTATTTTGGTTTAAAGTCGATTCCTCTCTATGTCTTTAAACGTGGTCACCAATAAAAACCGAAACGTCAAAAATCCAATATAGAATGGTTATTCCTCAAAGTACTAGATGAGAATCAATCGCTATTTTTGGTTAAAGTCGATTCACTCTATGTCTTCTGCAAAAGGTAGGGATAAGAAAACAACACAGTTGCTATCGCTGCATTGGATAAAGTAAAAAATTCCCATAAATAAAAGTCAGAAGGGGTCGTCCCACTCGGGAGTCGAAAAACAAGTGCCAAGCTTGTATTCCGAAAAGTAACTGTATTTTGTAACAGAGTGGGTTATTAGTGAAAAAAGGCATTTTTGCATTTTGAATCCTACTTTTAAATTTGGTTAAATAAGTGGATTAACAATGTGTTCGTCTTTTTAATTTAACACAGTATACCTATGTTTTAATCATTGAAAAATACAACCTAAAAAACATTTTACTTTTTAAATGATATTATCATAATTTTACTTCTGACTAGCCTATAGCGTCGAAAACACATCAATGGCCACATTGTTACTATATATATATATAGTCAATAGTATTCCGGGTTGGTACAAACATACCTACTTAATTCTAGCTTTTCAATTTTTCTTGAAAAAAATAAAAGCGTGTTAATAACGTATATTAACTATAATTTTTTTCTAGTCAAAAATATTTTGATTCATTGAATAAAATAAAATAAATTTGAAGAACTTAAAAAAAATTTTTTCAAGAAATAATAATTAAGAAAAAGAAAGAGAAAGAAAATCAAGGAATTAGAAAATATCTATATTTTCCTTTTCGATCATTTTTTTGGAATTTGAACTTTTTTTGGAAAACCACTTTCATATTCACTTAAATATAAATATTTTACGCGAAACTTTAATGAAGTTTCAGCAAGAATTAATTTCATTATACATATTATACATATTAAGAACAAGTTTTACTTAGCAGGGCTGTCAACCCGTGGCCCGCGTGCCTCAATGCGGCCCACCACTGCAATAGTATGGCCCAACATAAAATCATAAACTAACAAAACATTGAGATTTATATGTAGAGATATTTTATTCCGTTTTTGAAATATGAATGTACATTTGTACAATACGTGAAGCTTTTTTCAAAAAAAAATTCACTAAAAGCAAAATTATAACCTTCGAATATTTAAAAATTCTTCTTCTTCATATCCTATTAATACATTTTCTAAAATATTTATTATTTCAAGTAATTTATAAGCTACAACACTAACCAAGTCTATAATTATATCATTCTAGTACAAGAGGAGACAAGGAGTGGACTTTTCTAGAACAACCACAATTAATTAATAATTTCTCTCCTGGACTAAAACTTGTCAGGACTTGTCTTTTAGATCTTTGCATGTTCTTACATATCGGTAGATAATGGATAGTCAGGGATTATTATCCGGGACCCTTTTAAAAATAGATTATCATTCATCATATCCTTTTTTAATCCCATTCGATTTAAACCAGGGTTGTCCAACCCGTGGCTAATATAAAGTCACAAAATTTCTTAAAACATTGAGATTTATGTAGA
>JALMQS010000149.1:11360397-11372100 GCA_024734495.1 Forficula auricularia
CATGGTTATTGTTTTTTATATAAAAATAAAAGAAAATGTTGTTAAAAATTGTTTTTTGTTTTTTTTATTATAATTAATTATATGTTCAAAACCATCAATAACTAAAGTTGTTAAGGCCAAAAATTATCTCCGTAATAAGAAAAAATCTTTCTACAAGCAGCAACTATAATTGAATACTAAAAAAAATTCCAGAAATTATAACAAGAGAAGAGACACACTATAAGAAACATAAGTACAACAAACAATTAATCTTTTTATTAAGAGTTAAATAATATAAGACAACAATTTATTAAACAACATGTATTAGATATTAAATAATATTATAAACATCTTCTATTAATAATAAACAATTTAGAATATTTTTAAAATCTTTGTATTAGCTCTGGAGTTCTTGACCTTTTTATAAATGCGTACCAACAAAAATCAAATTCAGGAATTTAAATACCACCAAAAAAAAAATCCCCATGAATAAAAGTCAGAAGGGGTCGTCCCCTCGGGAGTCGAAAACAAGTGCCAAGCTTGTATTCCGAAAAGTAACTGTATTTTGTAACAGAGTGGGTCATTAGTGAAAAAAGGCATTTGCCATTTTGAATCCTACTTTAAATTTGGTTAAATAAGTGGATTAACAATGTGTTCGTCTTTTTTTTAATTTAACACAGTATACCTATATGTTTTAATCATTGAAAAATACAACCTAAAAACATTTTGCTTTTATTAGTATTATCATAATTTTACTTCTGACTAGCCTATAGCGTCGAAAACACATCAATGGCCACATTGTTACTATATATATATATAGTCAATAGTATTCCGGGTTGGTACAAACATACCTACTTAATTCTAGCTTTTCAATTTTTCTTGAAAAAATAAAAGCGTGTTAATAACGTATATTAACTATAATTTTTTCTAGTCAAAAATATTTTGATTCATTGAATAAAATAAAATAAATTTAGAAGAACTTAAAAAAAGCCAAAGAAAAGGAAATTTTTTCAAAAAATAATAATTAAGAAAAAGAAAGAAAGAAAATCAAAGAATTAGAAAATATCTATATTTTCCTTTTTTTTGATCATTTCAAAATTTGAACGTTTTTGGAAAACCACTTTCATATTCACTTAAATATAAATATTTACATGAAACTTTAATGAAGTTTCAGCAAGAATTGATTTCATATTACCTATACATATTAAGAACAAGTTTTTATAGCAGGGCTGTCCAACCCGTGGCCCGCGGGCCTCAATGCGGCCCACCACTGCTATGAGTATGGCCCAACATAAAATCATAAACTAACTTAAAACATTGAGATTTATATGTAGAGATATTTTTATTCCGTTTTTGGAAATATGAATGTACATTTGTACAATACGTGAAGCTTTTTTCAAGAAAAAAATTCACTAAAAGCAAAATTATAACCTTCGAATATTTAAAAATTCTTCTTCTTCATATCCTATTTTCATTTTCTAAAATATTTATTATTTCAGTAATTTATAAGCTACGACACTAACCAAGTCTATAATTATATCATTCTAGTACAAGAGGAGACAAGGAATTGGACTTTTCTAGAACAACCACAATTAATTAATAATTTCTCTCCTGGACTAAAACTTGTCAGGACTTGTCTTTTAGATCTTTGCATGTTCTTACATATCAGTAGATAATGGATAGTCAGGGATTATTATATCCGGGACCCTTTTAAAAAATAAATTATCATTCATCATATCCTTCTTTAATCCCATTCGATTTAAACCAGGGTTGTCCAACCCGTGGCCTAATATTAAGTCACAAAATTTCTTAAAACATTGAGATTTATATGTAGATACTGGAAAACACACAACAATTTGGCCTGATATTTTTTTTTCTCTAAAATAAGAAATCTGAAAATCTACTGTGAAGTTTTCGAAAAATAAAAGTGTTAATTTTAAATTTTTGATATTTACATGTGTACACTTTTATATAGGAATAGAATTAATATACAATCAAGTCAATAGAGGAATCGATTAATCACAAATGATTGGGCTTTGTTTTGGGTTAAGTTACAATTGGTCAAATTAGATATTGGCAAATGTTTACATGGTGTAGATTGTATTGGAAAACGAAACATATTAATTTGAGAATAAAAGACGGGAGGAGGGTGTAGTAATTCTCATTATGGTATTGGAATTCAATTTAAGTACAGTCCTATTCAAAATATATTTATCCGAGTTTAATGGATTGCTAATTTGCTATTATATTATAGAAATTAAACTAGCCGGCTTCAGTTAGAAATTAGAGGCTAGCTAGCCTTGGTTATTGTTATTGTATTGATTGATGTTTAATAGTTGCCCTACTATTAAATATTATTTCATTGCATTATTTTAAATTAAAAATTTTAAAATATTTTAAAACTCTTGTTCATCATCGAGTAACTATATCAGACATCCAAGACAGGTTTAACTAAACCACCCGTCTCCGTTTTCATGCCAAATTTTTCACTTCTTTATAAATAAGTCTCACAGCGCATGTTATCTGAGGAAATTCCATAAGCAATCCTCCATCTTCAATGTCCTTTCATCTAAGTTATTCTCTTCCTTAGATTATGTCATAATGTTCTCTTTTCTCTAATTCTATTGAGAACTTCCTCTTGAATCACTTATTAATTTTAAAACTATTACTACTATTGTATTTAATCACAGCTGGCTGGTAAATTTCTCATAAATATGTAAGAGACTGTATATATAAATCATTCAATAAAAATTCTCACTCTAAAAGCGATTCCTGTTTTTTGTTTTATTTTTTAAATATAATTAGAGGATTAGGAGAGTAAATCAATGGTAAAGAGCAATTACATGCCTCTCATTTATGGATAATTTACAAGCTTATGATACATTGCTGCCTTTAGGTAAATAGTTAGAAGACGTGGGGAAAAGAAATATAGTATTATTTGAGAAGACAATTAATCACCACTAAATATAATTTTATAGAAGAAAATTTTATTATTAATCAATACCTATACAAGTTGTTTGTTTACGAAAAATAGAAGAAGGGCAATATTTACCGAAATAAAGGGTAATAAGAGGAATTTAGAGACCGTTATAATATAATTGAAGAGGAAATAAGGAAGGATAGGTGAATTCAAAAGACCATGACGACCATCTAAGAAATTCTGCCAGCATTGGAAGATGAAGAGATTTCGAGTGTTGAAGGAGGAAGATGTCAAGAAATATTTAGCTCTATTAAATAGGATTATAAAATTCTTGTTATTAATCATGATCAAATTTTATTAAATGGATTAAAATTCAATAGAAATGGTATCTAATAAATAAATAAACTGAATATTATTCGATACAAAACAAATATTCATATAATACATAGGCCTCTGTGGAATTGAGAAATCAACCTGCTTAAGATACTTTAGGAATCTGCTTAAAGTTCGTATGAAAATGGTGGCTAAGCTCTTAAAGTCTCGAAAGAAAATACTTTCTATAGTAGTCTCATTTTAGTATGTAAGTTTATAACAATGACAACTTAATCAAAGGCCTGTTGCCCATGCATTTAATGTTCGCAGAAATCAAATAGTATGTTGTTTATGGGCAAAGCTTAATTTCGACGGGAACGGTCTGGGACGGTGTTCCGGTTCTAATTTACTCAATCAAGTACTAGGACTGCTAAAGAATGTGAATTAACGCTAATTTCTCCAAGCGTTCCGGTTCTTTTTTTTAGAAACTAAACCCTGTTTTGGTTTGGCGAGCTTGGTAGTTGAAAGTTCGAAGAAGAAAGAAGTAGGGAATTCTAGTCTCTTCGAAATAGGAATAAACGAATTAACATATACGTATGTTAGATAAATTAATAATTTTATGATATCATATTGCTTCATCTATGTTAGATATACCATGAGTTGTCTCAGCGAAGGTAGAAAAGCAACATAAAACAAATGTAATATTTATGAAATAAGTAATAATAATTTTACCGATATTAGTAGAGTTCGATTTTATCAAAAAACCACTAGAATCTTGTTATGAGTAATTTAGATTTCAGATTCGTCTGTTTTATATGACAGGTTGGTTTCTCCTTAATAAAGAGTCTGGATTGCCTGATTGAACCTGGTTTTAATTCACGATCCAACCCTTCTGCCATGCTGTAAATGAAAATGATACACTACAACTGGGATTAATTAGAGAACACTCATGATTTTTCTAATAACATTCATCCCGCTTTTCTCAAGTTATGCTACAGCTTCCTAGTAACATCTAATTCATGCTTAATCCCAATCATAGATTATAAATTTAGTCATTGAATTGTCATGTATTTTATTTGTAGTTTCTATGATTATTAGGTTACAAAAAATATAGTTAAAAAAAATTTTAAACTATCAAATTGACCATCAAAGATTTTCTTTGAAAAGATTTATAATTTTATTGAAATTATTATTTTCTATTAAAGTCAACACGGTAGAGATTTTACCGTATATTTTACTTCTTTTCTTTAAAACGCATTAAAATTCATTATAAATGAATATGTATTCCGTTATAGGAGTAATTTCCTAGAGCTTAAGTACCTTAGAGTCAAGAATGAAAATCTAATCTTCGCCCTACTTAAAAATGGTTGAGGATGGAATAGCATAGCTCTTTAAGGAAATGCCTCTAAAAGGATTTTGTAATTATTATAAATGTGGAAAGAGAAATCACAATTACAAATCCTCTCTATTTTAATATTTAATTAAATTGTTGAAATAAGTTTTTGTTTTAAATAGCAACAGCTGACGATGGATATAATATTATGATTTCACATACATAAAAGTATTTATTTAGTTTTCCCTGTATAAATATAAATTATTATTAAAATTGTTGTTTTAATGAAATATCAAATTAAAGGATGAGCTAATACATAATGACAATGTATAAATTATTAATAAAAATTGTAATCGTCTAAATCCTATTAAATTAATTAAACATAAAAGAATTAGAATGTTTCTATTCCCCCGAGCTGCAAATTTTTATATATAATAAAATCAAAGAGACACACGCACTACTTAAATCAGACGCAAAGCCTAAAAAGCTATCTGAATCATCAAAGATGATTGATTATTATCAATATAATATTCTTAGATGGACTAGTCTCAAAAATTCACTCGAATTAGTTTTTGGCACTTGAGTTCAAATTCCGAGGAAACAACAGCCCTTCTGACACGTAATACATATACAATTACCTTAGATTAAGCCGCACTCAAGATTTTTGATTTAGTAAATTGTTCTTCAAAATCCAAATGATTACTATATAAGCACAGGATTGTAATTAAAATTTAATTAAAATAAATATCCATGGTATTGTATTTAGTAATGAGAGTATGAAATTTTTTTGAACACTGAAGATAAAGTTTTTCTACTTTTTACTGTGAATTGAAATAAAAGCATGTTTGTCAAAAAGTTTTATTTTTATTTTATACCTTTTAGTATTTGTATTTGACGATGGGTAAGAACATCTAATTAATGAGTAATATAAAATATGTATTCTGAATTATGTAATATCTTGTAAGCTAGGAAATTACATGTTTATATTTAGATTAGATATATTTTTCTCTATTCATTCCAGGGTTGTTTAAATACTTTATTCTCATGTGTCATGTTGTATATGTGCGAATTTCAAAAAATAAACCGACTTGGCCAAAATTCTATTGCAATATTCTACTAAGATAAAAACAAACAGGTAGTCGAAGGAACCATGTTATATATAAAAATGAAGAAAAAAATAATAATTTTGATTTTAATTTTAAGGCTGATTCGACATATATTACTATCATTCGATAAATTTTGATATTTAGAGAAATTAAATTGCCATAATATGAGTTAAATATTAAATTTTAAATATTAATATTAAATATTTAAGAACAAAACCAAGGTGTTCGCCTTCCTAGTGTAATGGTCAGCATGTCTAGCTGGCAACCCGGAGGTCTCGGGTTCGATTCCAGGGTATACCCAGACATTTTTTCTGTAAGTATAGGGTCTGGTAATAAAAATTAAGTGGGAGATAAATTTAACCTAATTTATCGCGCGGAGAATTTACCACTGCTCGAAGCCCTTAAAAAACTTAGTAAATTGGATTGTATCTAACTTTCTGAGATGTTGGCTCGTGATCCCGGCTTCTTTCCTTCTACTCTGTTCTTTACACAATGGAGCGGCCATCCTATACAGGCTTTTAGGGGATGCACCTTCTGGTGTATCTCCTTCTCACATCAATATTATTAAAAAAAAAAGGAGAGTTGTCAAAAAAACGAAAGATCACCCTAATATGCTATACATATAATATGGATCAATGAATTTGACATAAAATGAAATTAAAGTTCCATGTCAATAAACCAAATAAATCAATGATCCCTAAAAGAATGGGGTCGAATTTGCTCACGATTGGTTTCAATACCACTAAAATCAATTATTTTAAAATTATTCACGTTTTAAATATATTAAAAAGAAGTTTTGAACGAAAAATAATTTTTCAAAATTTTTTTACACTTGAAAAAAAGTAACATTTTTTTTTTCAAAGTGAACACTAGCTTTTGAAGTTTGAAGTTAATTATTTTATTGGGAGTTTAAATTTAGAATTTTTTCTAATTACATTGGGTGGTCGGTTGAATTGGGGTGATCATTAAAGAAGAAAAAAAAATCAAAACATTCCTTCCTAATGTGTGGAAAATTTCAATTAAATGGAAATTTTTAAGATTCCTCTCTCTATTGGTATTTTACAAAGAGATAGAGAGGGGGGAGCTATTTCCTTTATTCAAATATACGCACGCTATTTTGAGTGAGAGAAGCAATCTTCTATTGAAATCAACCAGAAAAATGCGCTTCTGGCAAAATTATTTACACACGTAATTAAGAACCAAAAAACAATTAATGATTTATATTTAACTGAGAGTAGAAATAGTGAAGTAAATTCTAATAAATATACTGAATTGCTATTTTTGAATATTCGAAGGTGTTTAATTATTTTGCTGACCATCTATAAAGACTTGAAACATTTCCACATTCAAATTTCCATCTACTACCAATGTTTATTAATGATTAATACTTACTTACTTACTTACTTACCTACTTACTTCCTGTGGTCGAACAACATTTCCAATGTTTTAGCCTCCTCTATAATGCCTCGCCATTTTGTCTTATCCCGTGCTATAGAGTTCCAATTTCCTTGAGCACCCAACTCTTCAAGATCTCTGGCTATATTGTCCATCCATCTTTGCCGTGGTCTACCTGGTGGTATTCTTCCTATCGTTTTGCTTCGTAGATCCTGCTGATAGCTCGATCTTCATCAGCACGCACCACATGTCCCACCCAAGCCAGCCTTCATGATCTTATACAGCTCGTGATGTAAGACTGCCCTGTTAATTCTCTCACTTCCCTTGCACTTCTAAACCTCCATTCGCCGTTAACACTATCTCTAATCATTCCATTAGTATTAAAAGTCTGGAAGGAAGAGAAAATTCCGGCAGAATGGCATGACGCTATTATTGTTCCTATACACAAAAAAGAAAATACAAAAAGGTGTGAAAACTTCAGAGGAATATCAATCTTACCAACAGCTTATAAGATATTAAGTTATATCTTACTAAAACGTCTGACTCCGTTTGCTGAAGAATGCCTTGGGGATTACCAATGCGGCTTTCGTAAAGGAAGATCTAGTATTTAGTATAAGACAAATAATGGAAACACGATGGGAATTTGCGCTCGATACTTTCCACCTTTCCACCTTTTCATCGATATCAAGCAGGCATATGATAGCGAGCATAGGGAGAGCCTATGGAATATTATGAACGAGTTTGGATTCCCTCATAAACTAGTAAAGTTGGTCAGGGCCTGTGTGGAAAACTCAAGAGCCTATATTAAGGTAAGGATAGGTATTCGGAGCCATTTAGCATCAAAACAGGACTACGACAAGGAGATGAAATATCACCTCTGCTTTTCAACCTTATTCTGGAAAAAGTTATAAGAATTTTAGATGAAGACAGAGAAGGAATACCACTGAATGGTCTGCATAATGTATTTGCATATGCGGATGATATTGCGATTGTAGCGAATAGAGAAGAAGGTTTGGTGGACATGCATGATAAAATCAAATACATGGGCCTAAGAGTTGGTCTTAAAATAAATGCTGAAAAGACCAAAGCAATGAAAGTATCAAGACATAGCAACAACAACAACAATAGCTTGAGATGTGAGGATGCCAGCAGATACGAGTATGCTGATAATTTTGCTTATTTAGGGACTCTTATAACAACAAAGAATGAAGTAGGCAAGGAAATTCAGACTCGAATAATGAAAGGAAACCGTTGTGCGGCAGCTTTAAATGGCCTGCTCAAAAATAAAAATCTCTCAAGAAAACTTAAAATTAAAATCTACAACGCCATTATTCGACCAGTGGTGCTCTATGTGTGTGAGACATGGACCATGACCCTATCTGATCAGAAAAATCTAATGCCCTTCGAAAACAAGATCTTGAAGAGAATAAGTGGAATGATTAATGATTAATAACTTATTAAATTGAAAGAGTGGCTGGTAGTGGTATATAATTTCTCGGTACCCTCTCCATTCGGCCGGGATGTTAAAAATATATTCAAATTTTTAATTATTCAATTTCACTCTCACAATTGAATATACTTATTGATAAGAATTCAACTAGCTACTCTGCAGATGTATATATGTATATATCGTCGCTGATCTTAGAAAACCTCGGCATTGTATTTGTATGTATTGTTGTTTAAAATGATTTTTCTTGTTTTCCGGCAAACTTTGAATTTAGAACTTACGAGGTTTTGAGAGATCAGCGACGATATATTTTTCAAAAGAAATAAATTCATTTTTTAACCAAAATCTATACAAAAGTATACACATGGAATAATTTTATTAATCACTAGAGGTGGTTTACCTACTGCACGCGGACGGAATCTGACCTCCAGGAGATATTATCAATCAATAAATAAAAATTTAAAATATAAGAAAAATGTCTAATTCAGAAAATGAATTTGTTTTTATTCATATAATTAAAAAAGATTTAAAGAGCATTTTAATAAAGTTCTAGTCTATATATTCTTTATTTATTTATTTAATTTTTATGAAAATTTATGTGAGAAGGAGTTACACCAAAGAGAGGCATCCCCTAAAGTCCTGGATTGGCCCTTCCATCGTGAAAAGAAGAAGAGTAGATTTTATGGGCTGGGTAGGAGTCGAACGTATCTGTCTTAAACAGAAGGGTATAAGTCGAAGAGAAGACGGTAGGTGCAAGTGAGTTCCAGTCTCTGGAGGGCATAGGGATAAAATAGAAGGAGAAAGCGCTAGTTTGATTTTTATCCAATTTTACAGCGAAGGGGTGCTGAGCGTTCGAAAACCGCGTGTTTCTAGCAAAGAGATCTTTAGGGGGATAATTGATTTAAGCTCGACTGAACAAACTCCATGATAGTATCTATAGTATAGTGAAAGGGCAGAAACGGCTCTCCAGTGAGCCAGGGATTTAGGGACTCTTATAACAACAAAGAATGAAGTAGGCAAGGAAATTCAGACTCGAATAATGAAAGGAAACCGTTGTGCGGCAGCTTTAAAAGAGTTACTTAGGGCCGGGTTTCCTATTAGTTTAATTGCTCGCCTCTGAATTGCATCCAGAGTGGCAAGAGAATGCTTGGAGGCCTCTCTCCATAGATGAGAGCCGTATTCGAGACAGGGGCGAATTTGAACCTTATACAGAGTAAGAAGTTGACTGGGAGTAAAATAAAGTCTAGACCTAAATAGGAGACCAAGCTTGCAGCTTTAGCAGCGGTTGAGATATGGTCATTCCAATACAGGCCAGACCTCAGAGTGACGTCCAACATTGAAATATTATCATGGAATTTCAGTGAGTTAGAATTGAATATGTCTGGGAGGTTTCTATTGACGCGCCTAGAAATTAGGCAACAAGCCGTTTTCACTGCATTAAAGCTATCCAAAAATTTTGGGACTATTTTATTCTTCCGCGCATGAATTTTTATCTTTACAGACTGTGTTATTGTCCATAGTTTTTTATTATTCTCTTGTTAAATCAATATAATTAATATGTTATAATGAAAGAGTAGCTATACTAAACTCTTGGAATAAGCTTATTAATTTCCAGAATGTCTACAAATTGTTCGAAAAAACGAAGAAAAATATATACCTATATAATATATATTTTTCTTTTCATCATAAAAACTTTTTTTTTCATATTTTTTTTGTCCAAAATATATATTTTTTTTTACATGTACCTATATACGGTACTTGTTTTGCGTATTCTGAAGGAAAAATTTTCTTCTTTCAACAAAACTTTTTATAATTAGAAAAAATGAAACTGTTTTCAAAATAAATGGGTAGGACAAAATTAGAGTCGATATACATATTTTTTGTTAAGAGTTTTAAATGGTCAGCTAAATAATTTTTTTTTTTTTGAAGTAATTCTTTACTTTTAAAATAACGATTAAACTGAGCCATAAATTAGGCGTGCCGTAGAAATGAAAGAAGAGAATGTGGAAGTCAGTCGAAAACTTGTTTCTAATTAAGTTATTTTCCAAAACGAATCATATTATATAGTATATTAATATTATATGGTAAGTAATAAATTAATATAAAACAAATTCAAAATAGCTTTAAAAATAAGAAATTATAATTATCCGAAGCACTGTAAAGAAGCAATTGAGCTTATATAATTCTACTAATTCTTATTTTTTTAAACATTAGTTTTTTCACGACAGGGCGGACTCACAGGTTTTTCCGGATTCCAGAGTAATTCTCTGCGCTCAGAGGCCCCCATTTTCAAATTTCAAACTACATTTTTTAGTACAGTGAGACTCACCACCATCACACCATCACTCATAATTGGTTAACATTTAAACAATTTAATTTTCCCTGTATCTACCAACACTTGAAAAAGGCTTCAAAATGAAATTCCGCAACATCGTGAATAAACTGAAAAGGTAGTTTAATCCATGTAAAATAAAATCTTCCAGATCATAAACCTGTCCTGGCTTTAAAAAGAAAATATTTTAATAGATTAATAATTATAAAATAGCTTAAAAAATAAAGATTATTACATTATTTTATCGAAGTAACATTGTTTTTGTGGTCATACTTTTTTTGTATTTTTTTTTTTTTTAATACAATAATTGAAATTAATTTTTTTTACCCTTTGAAAGCTGTTTCTTTTTAAAAGATATATTCAACGATATCTCAATTGATCCATGACATTCCTAAATATTTGAAATTTTTAAGTTGTGACTCGTCTAGTTTGTCTTGAAATCGTAATTGTTATCAACAGAAAATATAACAAAGGTTTGCCAATTAAATTTTTTAGCCAGTTTTCTATTACGTTTCAAAAAGAAAATAAAGAGGTAGAACGTGTAAGCCGAATCACCCCGTATAATTTTTTATGTTTGAGAAATGTATTGATATGGAAAATATTACTCGGTACGTTCCCGAGCGTATCAAATTTTCTCAAAAATATAAAATTTGTTGCTTTTTTTAATTTTAAAAACAAATATAAAAGTTTAAAAAAATTGGATAAGCCTTCCAAGCGTGCCGAGTAATAATGAATGGATCTATAAAAACAAACAAAACAAAAGTTGATCCCTTATACTCTCCTACACAGTTTTTTACATAAGTTTCACACAATTAACCATTTTCAATGCGATACAATCAATTACCATACTTTCCTTTTATCTAGAATCATTATCTTTTT
>JALMQS010000149.1:11372500-11512922 GCA_024734495.1 Forficula auricularia
AAAATTAAAATCTACAACGCCATTATTCGACCGGTGGTGCTCTATGTGTGTGAGACATGGACCATGACCCTATCTGATCAGAAAAATCTAATGCCCTTCGAAAACAAGATCTTGAAGAGAATAAGTGGAATGATTAATGATTAATAACTTATTAAATTGAAAGAGTGGCTGGTAGTGGTATATAATTTCTCGGTACCCTCTCCATTCGGCCGGGATGTTAAAAATATATTCAAATTTTTAATTATTCAATTTCACTCTCACAATTGAATATACTTATTGATAAGAATTCAACTAGCTACTCTGCAGATGTATATATGTATATATCGTCGCTGATCTCTCAAAACCTCGTAAGTTCTAAATTCAAAGTTTGCCGGAAAACAAGAAAAATCATTTTAAACAACAATACATACAAATACAATGCCGAGGTTTTCTAAGATCAGCGACGATATATTTTTCAAAAGAAATAAATTCATTTTTTAACCAAAATCTATACAAAAGTATACACATGGAATAATTTTATTAATCACTAGAGGTGGTTTACCTACTGCACGCGGACGGAATCTGACCTCCAGGAGATATTATCAATCAATAAATGAAAATTTAAAATATAAGAAAAATGTCTAATTCAGAAAATGAATTTGTTTTTATTCATATAATTAAAAAAGATTTAAAGAGCATTTTAATAAAGTTCTAGTCTATATATTCTTTATTTATTTATTTAATTTTTATGAAAATTTATGTGAGAAGGAGTTACACCAAAGAGAGGCATCCCCTAAAGTCCTGGATTGGCCCTTCCATCGTGAAAAGAAGAAGAGTAGATTTTATGGGCTGGGTAGGAGTCGAACGTATCTGTCTTAAACAGAAGGGTATAAGTCGAAGAGAAGACGGTAGGTGCAAGTGAGTTCCAGTCTCTGGAGGGCATAGGGATAAAATAGAAGGAGAAAGCGCTAGTTTGATTTTTATCCAATTTTACAGCGAAGGGGTGCTGAGCGTTCGAAAACCCCGTGTTTCTAGCAAAGAGATCTTTAGGGGGATAATTGATTTAAGCTCGACTGAACAAACTCCATGATAGTATCTATAGTATAGTGAAAGGGCAGAAACGGCTCTCCAGTGAGCCAGGGAGTCGAGTGAGTTACTTAGGGCCGGGTTTCCTATTAGTTTAATTGCTCGCCTCTGAATTGCATCCAGAGTGGCAAGAGAATGCTTGGAGGCCTCTCTCCATAGATGAGAGCCGTATTCGAGACAGGGGCGAATTTGAACCTTATACAGAGTAAGAAGTTGACTGGGAGTAAAATAAAGTCTAGACCTAAATAGGAGACCAAGCTTGCAGCTTTAGCAGCGGTTGAGATATGGTCATTCCAATACAGGCCAGACCTCAGAGTGACGTCCAACATTGAAATATTATCATGGAATTTCAGTGAGTTAGAATTGAATATGTCTGGGAGGTTTCTATTGACGCGCCTAGAAATTAGGCAACAAGCCGTTTTCACTGCATTAAAGCTATCCAAAAATTTTGGGACTATTTTATTCTTCCGCGCATGAATTTTTATCTTTACAGACTGTGTTATTGTCCATAGTTTTTTATTATTCTCTTGTTAAATCAATATAATTAATATGTTATAATGATTGATATTTCAATAAAGAGTAGCTATTACTAAACTCTTGGAATAAGCTTATTAATTTCCAGAATGTCTACAAATTGTTCGAAAAAACGAAGAAAAATATATACCTATATAATATATATTTTTCTTTTCATCATAAAAACTTTTTTTTTCATATTTTTTTTGTCCAAAATATATTTTTTTTTTTGACATGTACCTATATACGGTACTTGTTTTGCGTATTCTGAAGGAAAAATTTTCTTCTTTCAACAAAACTTTTTATAATTAGAAAAAATGAAACTGTTTTCAAAATAAATGGGTAGGACAAAATTAGAGTCGATATACATATTTTTTGTTAAGAGTTTTAAATGGTCAGCTAAATAATTTTTTTTTTAAAGTAATTCTTTACTTTTAAAATAACGATTAAACTGAGCCATAAATTAGGTGTGCCGTAGAAATGAAAGAAGAGAATGTGGAAGTCAGTCGAAAACTTGTTTCTAATTAAGTTATTTTCCAAAACGAATCATATTATATAGTATATTAATATTATATGGTAAGTAATAAATTAATATAAAACAAATTCAAAATAGCTTTAAAAATAAGAAACTATAATTATCCGAAGCACTGTAAAGAAGCAATTGAGCTTATATAATTCTACTAATTCTTATTTTTTTAAACATTAGTTTTTTCACGACAGGGCGGACTCACAGGTTTTTCCGGATTCCAGAGTAATTCTCTGCGCTCAGAGGCCCCCATTTTCAAATTTAAAACTACATTTTTTAGTACAGTGAGACTCACCACCATCACACCATCACTCATAATTGGTTAACATTTAAACAATTTAATTTTCCCTGTATCTACCAACACTTGAAAAAGGCTTCAAAATGAAATTCCGCAACATCGTGAATAAACTGAAAAGGTAGTTTAATCCATGTAAAATAAAATCTTCCAGATCATAAACCTGTCCTGGCTTTAAAAAGAAAATATTTTAATAGATTAATAATTATAAAATAGCTTAAAAAATAAAGATTATTACATTATTTTATCGAAGTAACATTGTTTTTGTGGTCATACTTTTTTTGTATTTTTTTTTTTTTTAATACAATAATTGAAATTATTTTTTTTTACCCTTTGAAAGCTGTTTCTTTTTAAAAGATATATTCAACGATATCTCAATTGATCCATGACATTCCTAAATATTTGAAATTTTTAAGTTGTGACTCGTCTAGTTTGTCTTGAAATCGTAATTGTTATCAACAGAAAATATAACAAAGGTTTGCCAATTAAATTTTTTAGCCAGTTTTCTATTACGTTTCAAAAAGAAAATAAAGAGGTAGAACGTGTAAGCCGAATCACCCCGTATAATTTTTTATGTTTGAGAAATGTATTGATATGGAAAATATTACTCGGTACGTTCCCGAGCGTATCAAATTTTCTCAAAAATATAAAATTTGTTGCTTTTTTTAATTTTAAAAACAAATATAAAAGTTTAAAAAAATTGGATAAGCCTTCCAAGCGTGCCGAGTAATAATGAATGGATATATAAAAACAAACAAAACAAAAGTTGATCCCTTATACTCTCCTACACAGTTTTTTACATAAGTTTCACACAATTAACCATTTGCAATGCGATACAATCAATTACCATACTTTCCTTTTATCTAGAATCATTATCTTTTTGTTGGCATTTAAAAAAGACCGTGAACTTGAAGCTGAACAATATAATAAAATCATTTGCTTTCCTAATGACATTCTAACGAAGGCCAATTTCTTTTTAGTATTAATAATATTATTTAATGAATCAATTGAATTAAACTAGACAGGAATGCTTGTTACTTATTGAGATTTATTAAAGAAAATTAAAGTAATTAGTATTAATGGATAAAATGTACGATAAATGGAAGTAATTTGTGGATATTGACCTGCTCTTTTGCCAATTATAGTAGACTGGGGATACATTAAAAAAATTTTGAATTTTATTTCCCATATTAGGTATTATTTTTAACCGACTTCAAAAAAAGGAGAAGGTTCTTTATTCGACTGAATTTTTTTTTTTTTTTTTTGTGCCTATGTTACCTCATATCTCCCCCAATTGTGAACCGATTTTGAAATTATTTTTTTTGCATTGGGTCCAGTTTACGTTCCGATTGGTCCCATTTTTTTTCGTAGGTATTAGACCTTTTTTGTTAGGTTTGTTCGGAATAACTTCTTTGTTTATGAACCGATTTCGATGATTCTTTTTTTATTGGAAAGGGGGTATCTTAGGGATGGTTCAATATTAATTTGGTCAAGTTCTGATGATAGGATCACTATTAATAACATCACTAAAAAGAGAAAAATAAAAAATTTTAAGTAAAAAATAAAACCGACTTCAAAAAAATTAAATGCAACAAATAAAATACACTAAAAGGTATAAAATAATTATTATCTTATTTAGTTACAACTAAACGACGAAATATTAACATGAAATTACTTTTTTAAGTTGGTGCCAAACATATATTTTTTATGAATCGCACTCGACGGATCTTACTTAGTACGTTTGGTGGGTACGCTCGCTTATAGGTATAGTTTGTTTGGCACCGACTAAAAAAGTAATTTCATGTTAATATTTCGTCGTTTAGTTGTAACTAAATAAGATACTAATTATTTTATACCTTTTAGTGTATTTTATTTGTTGCATTTAATTTTTTTGAAGTCGGTTTTATTTTTTTCTTAAAAATTTTTTTCTTTGTTTGTTTGACTATACCAAGATTTTGAATAAACATTAGGATAAACTTTTTAGATAGTATTTTGTGATTTCTTTTTCAAAAGATAAAGTTTTTCTTACATCAAGATCCTTCTCTGTTTATCCAAAATAACCCAGGTCGCGGGGTAAATATAAACAGTCGCCTAGGGTAGGTTAAACACACACTCGAATTAACAAATCCATTATCAAACAACTTTATTTGTTAAATCAGAGAAGAAAATTAAAGCTTTTTCAAGCCTCGGTACGCTTCCCACAAATTTTGTAGACGATCTTGAGTGGAGTAAAAAAAGCACACCTATATAGATGGGATTAGATCTTTCCTTCTCATAAATTTAAATACAACGATCTATTCTAAATTAATTTTTCGGTTTAATCAACATGAATTGAGCTATTAAAAAAAACTTCTAAAAACATTGATTAAAACTTGATTTGTTTTTTAAATATTTTGGGGAGATTTTATTTTCATCGTCCATAACAAATAATCCCTAACATGTTTGGAACGTCTACTGCAAACGTATTTATGTTAATAAACTTTTTCAATAATAAATTACCCTTGTGAAGGACCTTCCGTATTTGTTTCTTAAAAGATAAATACTTCTACTTAATGTTGCAATTCATTTTTATATATTTTTAAGTTTTTATTAAAAAAAAAAAAACATTGTACGCTGATTAGTCCAATTTATTTTTGATATCATTAAACGAGTATTTATTTTTTCTTTGATTCCAAAAATGAAATGAATGAAACAAATTAAATCAAATTAAAAATAAAAAATATAAAGCAAAAGAAAGAGGCAAAATATACTTGGAAGCTAATTAACTTAATGATTAGGATACGAGATTGGCAACTGAAAAGTTGAATACAACCATCAGAAAAAAGGACGTATTCATTTATTCATTATTATTTTTTTTATTTTTACAAGAGAAAAAAGAACTGGCTCAATATTAGCCCAGGGCAGATTTGGGAAGGGTTTTTTTTCTCTCTCTCTTTTGCTATTTACTGAATAAAAAACTTTTTATCTTACTTGTTTATTTAGATTATAGAAATGCCAGTTATCATAAGAGAAAAATTATAAGTTATAAAATATATCTACCATATTTTTCAATTTTAAATACCGAAGGCTTTTGATTGGCTCGTTCTTCTTGTGACGCCAAGCTACTCAAATAAACGTATAAAATGATTTCATTCATTTTGAAGCAAAAGTTCATATCAAGCCTTACTTTGGATATATTAAAGTTGTCGTCACGAAATTAAAAGCGTGAACACATAAATAACACCAAGAACGTTGTTTTTAAGAATTTAATCTACTTGCACATAGCCAAAGATAGCGCTATTATATTATGTAAACGTGCAATATAGCTATATTTATTCAACTTAAATTACACTAAGCAAGTTTTATGCTACATTTCATTTAAGATGACTCGCATTTACAAAATTTTCAGCAACCGAACTTAGTTTACCAATTTAGCTGGAAGTCGAATTAGTTTATTCAACCTTTAGACATTTACCAAAATCTAAATCTCTTATTAAAAGGATTAATTTGTTTGCTGTAAGGAGAACTTAGAAATGAAAAACTTTTGAATTTTGAGAAAAATTTAATTTAAGCTAGATTCAAAATGACTTGGCGTGAAAGATAGCCCTATTACACTATTATACTAATTAAATAAACTAATTCTCACTAATCCCCCCTTAGCCCTCTTTATAAGGAACACGCGGTTTTCGAATGCTTAACACCACTTTGATGTGAAATTGGATAACCAACTTTCGGCAAGCCGTTTATCCTTATGACCTTCAGAGACTGAAACTCACTTCCAGCCACCCTCTTCCCCGCGACCTATAACCTTAAGCTGTTTAAAACCCGTATCCACAGATAATTTCGAATCCTACCCAACCCATAAAATCTCCTCTACTTCTTCATTCACGATAAAAGGGCAATCTAGACCTTTAGGGGGTGAAAATATATTTTTCTAGGTGGGTTTCACAAATAAAACAAATATATGTTTTGAGTTTTTATCTCGATATATATTTCGGGTTATGAGCCCATCATCAGGAGTTGCAAAGGAAAACTAAATATAAAATTGGAAACACATGTGTAAGTGAAGTTCATTCATCAATTAAAAGAGCCTTTTCAAATGATAGCAACATCCTTAATAACCAATTAGAAGTTAATAAAAATACGATTATAGATTATATTTTATAATATAAATAACCTAAAAATTATTTTCCATTTTCAAAATTTCTTTTTTAATATTTTACTATTGTTTCTTTCGAGTTCGTAACCCCCCTCCCTTCCCTTATTCTACTTCTTCCTTCCTTTATTTCTAAGTCCAGGTATAATTCTAAGCCCTAGTTAAACCCTCTTTGTTCATTTGTCTATAAATACAATACTCAATACCGCATTCTTTCCCCCCACCATGTACTTTCTTCCCAAATGAACTTCACTTACACATATGTTTCCAATTTTATATTTAGTTTTCTTTTGTAACTCCTGATGATGGGCTCATAACCCGAAATATATATCGAGATAAAAACTCAAAACATATATTTGTTTTATTTGCGAAACCCACCTAGAAAAATATATTTTTACTTATTATCTATTAAAATGTTTCACCTAGAACCGACACCAAATTCTTTAAAGACTTTAGGGGGTGCACCATCTTGGTGTAACTCGTTCTTGCATCAATATTAGATATTAAAAAAATAAAATAAAATAAAAAAGTAGACAAAACTAGAATCAATTCCTTTAAATCATTCTTGTGAAAATATAGAGAAAGAATTTTCAAAAAAAAAAAAAATTGAAAACTACAATGAATTTAAAATGATGTATTTTCTCACTGAATTTCGACCATACCGACGATAAGGTTAAATTCTTTCTGACTTGGCATAAATTGTCGTGAAAAGTAGCGCTTATCGCGAACGCGATGGTACATATAGGTACTGGTACATATAGGTACAAAACATAACCAATGATTCACCCATTAAAAATCCGGCTGTCCTTCTGACATAACACAATAAATATATCTAATAATAACATATTTTAATATTATTATGAACCCTTATTTTTTAAACTTGAGCTAGAAAACAAAAAGTGATTTTATTATGGACAATACACACATCTTAATAATGTTCCTGAATAAAATAAGTTGGAATTAGAAGATGTCTAACATGGGAAGAAATTCAATTGGGGAAAAAGTTCAATGATTATCAGCTTCCCAGCATCCAATCTTGTTCCATTCCTATAATGTCATTCTCAGTTTGTAATTGAATTTTAGTTGAAATTGTCGTCGTACATGTCTAAGTAATTTCATTTCAATTCCTTTTTTTTTTACCCTTTTTGTCACTTTATAATGAGTATCCAATATTCCAATTTGAATGCAATTACGGCGATAGGAAATCAACATTTAAGGTTTAATTAAAGTTGACAAAGTAGAATGACATTCTATCGATGAGACGTTGATCTCTTCATAACGCAACTCTGACAAGACAGTCAGAAAGGGAGAAAGAATTGGAGGAGTTTGAACAGACATTTATCGAACTTCTATAATATAGAAATTAGAAAATCCTTGTGGGGTGCGGGCGAGTCTGCTTAAAGATATTCACGATGAACTAGAAGTCAAATACTTTACACTTCTAGTCCATGAATAGCTAAGAACTATAATTTTACTAAAAAGTGTGAAAGTTATGAAAAGAGCCGAGTTGTTTATGAATTATAATTAAAAATGGAGGAAAAGTTAAAACTTTTTCAAGACTCGTTACGCTCGCCATCTAGAGCCACTCTAATAATAAACTTAAATATAATAAAATATTACAATTTTCTGCATTTTTCGCCCAATGTTCTAAAGATAGACAGCTCAAAATACGTGTATAATTAATTCCCCGCTATGGATATACAAAAATCTTTACACCAGAACGAGCTCTCTACGACTTTGTGGGTATCGGAGTCTAGTACACAGACAGAAAATAAATGATCCCATGATTGAAAATGACGTTTCTTCATGAGTGAATCCAATAATATGGCCGGCCGATATATCGTATCCTTCGGCTAAGGAAATTTGCGGTTCTCGTAAAATTATTCAAGATAAACACCATGTAGTGCACTTTGTTTTTAAATAAATGATTTTCTTAAAACACCATGACCTTTACAGTTACAATGGTCCCAATTCCATTCATATTGCTTGAATCCCATAGTTGATTGATTGTGGCGGACTATAGACAGATGTTGATGAGTTGCGAGCCAGTATCTCCAGATAAAACAAAGGATATATTCATTAAGAGTATAGGACATTGCCAATACTAGCACAAGTCGAAAATCAATAGTAAAAATTAATTTGAAACATTTAATATGAAAACGTTTTACGTAATTTTTTAAATATTTCAATTGTTGATTTAATTAAGAGTGGATTAAAATATTAGGTAGATTTCATATAAATCTTATTTAAAATCCCCAGTAGCACAATGTTTCAAACTATATAGTAACTACATAGCGCCTATATAGATTTTGAGAATCTATATAGGCACTACATAGTTACTATATAGTTTGAAACATTGTGCTACTAGGGAGGTTTCACCTAGAATCGACACCTAATTCCTTAAAAATTATCATGTAGATTTGTTCGTAAATTTATTATTGTGCTGAAAATTAAGATAAAAATAATAATAAAAAAATTCAAAATCTTAAAGCATAGAAAACTAGAAATTTTGCTCGACCGTGGCCAGTATTTATTTATTTTAAGACTTTAAATTGGTGGCTTCCAAATGATGGGTAGAAAAATGTGGGACCTAAGAGGGACAAATTTCTATTGCTGAAAGCATTAATATCATATTTGTTTTATCTAATAAATTTTCTTAAATAAAATAAAATAAATCTTCCAAAATGCATATGATGACCTCTCAAAATATCATTTTTTAAAGCGAGTTAAAAAAATAAAAACTTTTTTTTTTTAAGATTTTAAACGGAACCTCTATGATAAGGAAATAAATTATTTCTTTTATTTTTGGCCCTACGAAATATTCGACCCTCCACAAAATAATCGTTGAATTAAAATTTTAATACTATTTTTGGTTTCGATGAAAATAAATTGGTACATAGGTATAATTTCACAACTTGTAAATTTCTAGCTTGTATCATATTATTGTATACTAGCTGCAAGCCCCACCTTCGGCGGCCCTTTTGCTAGCCAGAAGGCACGCCCCCTGGACCCCCAGCCCTCGAACCCCACACCCACTCCCACCCCCGAGAAACTCATCCAGCACCCCCACCCCCGCACCATGCCCAACCCCCGTCCCCACACCACGACCCCAACACTCCATTCCGCACCCTAACCCACTACTTTTTTTAAACAAAAGTTGTCAGAAATCACATCCCTTACAACTTTGTTTTTTATAAAATTTGGCGTAGGGTTAATAGTTTGGGAGTTATTTGATAATTTTCATTCGTGCGCCCCACCCCCCAAACCTCCTTCTGGGGTCAAATATGAAAGTGTTATATAGCTAAAAACGTAAGTTAGAAGACATCTGATGTAAATATGAAATTTCATAATAATTCCTTCCTTCAGCCGCTTTTACGTGAATCATGAGCAACTTTTCGGAAACCACTGAAACAGACAGACATACATACATACAGACAGACAGGAATTTTGTTGAGGGTGTTTTTGTTCATAACTTTGCTTGAAACGTGTGCAACCAAAATTTGGAGTGATTTGGACCAATGTTCAGACAAAACCTTAATTTTATATATAGGTATAGATTGTAACTTTTGATTTCTCAACTGTTTTACTGAATGAAGTATTTAATCATCCGACACTATTAGAAACCTTCAGAATCAAATAATATAACAGCAAATTGAAAGATTTTTGTGCCGAGGGTAGCAGAATTTTTATATATTGAAGGCGACATTAGAAGACACACTCTTTTATTGTCTCCTTCAATATATGTAACAGCAGTTAAACAGAGGTCATAGTAAATAAATACCTAATTAACTTTTAAGATAATCAAGGATCTGGTGGTTCAAGGGGCAAAACTCTGGCAAGGAAAAAAGAACTCGCCAAAGGCGGATGTCTTGTTTTTATATATAGATCTAATCCATTCGTGATTCTATTAAATTTTGCTTTATCTCGTAAGAAATTATTATTCACCCTCAAAAAGAAATTCAATCCACTTGGATGGTTTTTCGTGTCGAGGAAGTTCAAAAGAGATGCATGTGGCATGCGCGTTTTCTTTTTCTTTTATATTATATATTATGTATATATATTTTTTTAATTTCTTCCAGGATTGCGTTGAAATGCAAACATCCAATATCACGTTAATCTTAATTAAAAAGCGTTATTTAACATATATAGAACAAGAATAATAAAAGATTATTAACATTAGTTTGCTCAGAGAAACTATACAAAAGCACGACTGCTGAAGTCAGAATGATAAAAGAAAAGTATATCTTGAAATTAAATTAGTCTCAGAAGAGAACTTATATACTAGCGAAATCAAGCTAAAAGAATCATATTATTTAGATAGTGGAGTCCTAAGAGCTCTCTCTAGAATGCCAAGATATTTTCTAGACATCTTAAAGACAATAAGAGCTAAATAAGACATCTTCTAGAACAGGCCTGGCCAAACCAAATCCCATCACGGGCCGCAATTATTTAAGAATAATTCCAATTTTTTCAGTATATTTTTTTCGAAATCTGGCTTTAGAACGAATTTCGTACTTATTGATTTTTATTGTAATTCATTTGAATGCAGAGATAAATGAAAGTGTTCAATCAGTGTAAAAGAAGAAAAAAAAACTAAACCTACTTACTACAACTAGAAATGAAAAGAAACAAAAATGGATTTGTATGGTAATAAACATAAAATAAAAATAGTTTTAACAACCAAAATTATTAGATATGTAATGTGGATAAACCAAACAATATTTTACATTTTATTTTAAAATAACAAACATACTATATTAATGGTTATTTCTTTCATTGTAACATTTAATTTTCTTTTCGATTATTTAATTTTTCCAAATCTATTTCGATAGTTGAAGCTGTACACTTTAACTGCTTTTCCAGATTTATGTTGGTTATGGGTAATCTCTTTTTGTTTTTGTTTCATTTTAGAAAAAAAGCTACACAAATTGTAAGTAAATAGGTGCAAAGCCAATAACAATTTTTTGGGCAAAATATTTGACGAAAATAAATTTTGGTGTTGTTATCTTTTTTTTAAATATTTGATACCAACACCGGCTTTCATAAGCTACACAATGTCTGTTGGATAACTATTCAATTAAAGCTTTACATTTTATGTTAAATGGCATATGGTTTTTTACGTACATTTTTTCGGGTAAACGCCAGTAACTAAGTCCATAACTAAGAAAGAAAAATAATTAGTTCAGGACAACGTGAAATATAAATTTTCTTATATCATATAATTTTCTGTAATATTAGATATATTATGTTTCTACTTCTATATATATAAAATTAAGGTTTTGTCTGTACATTGGTCCAAATCACGCCAAATTTTGGTTGCACACGTTTCAAGCAAAGTTATGAACGAAAACACACTCAACAAAATTCCTGTCTGTATGTATGTATGTCTGTCTGTCTGTTTGAGTGGTTTCCGAAAAGTTGCTCACAATTCACGTAAAAACGGCTGAAGGAATTATTATGAAATTTCATATTTACATCAGATGTCTTCTAACTTACGTTTTAGCTATATAACGTTTTGATATTTTGACCCCAGAAGGGGGTTTGGGGGGGAATGAAAATTATCAAATAACTCCTAAACTATTAACTCTATGGCAAATTTTATCATAAACAAAGTTGTAGGGGATGTGATTTCTGACAACTTTTGTTTAAAAAAATTTCCCCAAAAACCACCCAAAAAGGTGGGGAGGGAAAAAAATGTAAATTCTTGCCCTTGGAGCAAACTCAACCAAATTTTGTATACATAATCTCTGGGCCTCTAGAGAGCTAGAAATGCAAAAACTAACCACCCGAAATGGGGGGGGGGTTAAAAAATGAAAATTCGTTCTCTTGGGCCAAACACAACCAAATTTTGTATACATTATCTGTGGGTCACTAGAAGGCTAGAAATGCAAAAACTGGGTGCGGGGGTGGAATGGGGGTGGGGTGAGAAGTGAGGCGGAGTAGGGTGGGGGTGCAGGGGGTTGAGTCCAGGGGGCATAGCGGGGGTGGGGTCCAGGGGTCTAGGCGGGGGTGTGGTGCGCAGGGTTGGAGGGCACGGAGTGGGGTCCGGGGTGGATGGGGTGCGGGCTCCGAGGTGGGTGGTTTGCGGGTGGTGGTGTGGGGGCGGGGGTGGGAACGGGTGCATGGTGCGGGGGTGGGGGTGCTGGAGGGGTTTTAGGGGTGGGGGTTAGTGAGTTAGGGTGCGGAATGGAGTGTTGGGGTGGTGGTGTGGGGGCGGGGATTGGGCATGGTGCGGGGGGGGGGGGGGGTGTGGTGGGTGGGAGTGTGGTACGAGGGCTGGGGGGTCCAGGGGCGTGCCACCTGGCTAGCAAGAGGGCCGCCGAAGGCGGAGCCTTGCAGCTAGTCATTTATATTTTTTTGATTTAGACATTCGCTTATATATGTGTAAATTTTTCAATGTTCACTATACAAGGCTTTATTATAGATCAAAACGCCGTGAACTTGCTTATTTTTTTATCAAAATAGTTTTAGCCGTTTTTGAGTAATTTCCAAAAATCCGATAAAAAGAACAACGGCGAGCTATCAGACTTATAGGCGATCCTACATTAACTGACACTCTCGACTCCCTAGCCCATCGTAGATCTGTCTCCGCCCTTTTCCTTTTTTATAGATATTACCATGGCTTTTGTTCTGACGAAATAAAATCGATAATCCCACCAAAGGCTTCATTTGCGCGAAATACACGATTTTCTAAAATTCAACACCCCTACGCGTTTAAACTAGATACTAATCGAACAAACGCATTCGCCAATTCATTTATCCCTATGACATCTAGAGACTGGAACTCTCTTCCCCTGACCGTCTTTCCAGCTACTTATAACCTTCAAACTTTCAAGACCAGCATATACAGATACCTTCGACCTCTACCCAATCCCTAAATCTCCCCTTATCTTCACGTTACAAGGGTCCACCACGGACTTCAGAGTACCTTGTTGGTGCAACTTCTTCTTGTATCAATATCATTATAAAAAAATAAAAAAAAACAACAAATTTTTCATGAAACACTACAATTCTTATCAATACTTTTATATTAGGTTGGAGTTGGTTATGTTTCACAAGGAGAAAATTAAAATACAAAGAATTTTTTAAATTTACTCTATATATTTCGAGCTCTTAACTCATCATCAGGATCAACGTCAATGTTCTCCTTTGATGAGTTAAGATCTCGAAATATATAGAGTAAATTAAAAAAATCTTTCTATTTTAATTTTCTCCTTGTGAAACAACACCAACTCTAACCTAATATAATTTTAATAATGTTTCACTATAAACCCTAAATTCGATTTATCAATAAGCCGTATGGTAAAGTAAAAAAAAGCTGACGTGTTCTGATGTGGCCATCCACTTGACTTTACCATACAACCTGGCCCCTCACTTATATTTAATATTTAATAAAATTATTTATAATCATGTAGGGGGGGGGGGTTAGTTTTTGCATTTTTAGACTTCTGGGACCCTCTGATTATGTATACAAAATTTGGTTGAGTTTGGTACAAGGGCCAAGATTTTCATTTTTTGATCCGCCCCCATCCCTTTTGGGCGGTTAGATTTTGCATTTTTAGACTTCTGGGGGTCCACTGATTATGTATACAAAATTTTGTTGAGTTTGCTCAAACGACCTAGATTTTTAATTTTTAACCCCCCCCCCCCCCTCTACCCCCCTTAATTTTGGGTCGATATGCACCAAAATCTAATCAGCTCTTAATCTCAATGGACCAAAACTACTTGTGAAATTTGGTTTCGATATTCACACTAGTTTTTGAGCTAGCTCGTCCACAAATTTGTTAACGAACAGACTAACTAACTAACTAACTAACTAACAGACATTTTGACAAAACAATTATTATCTCGAAAAATATAATTTTTGCGATGTTCACTTATTAGAGCTTTTTTGTAGACCTAAATGCCATAGTTTCGCTCAATTTTTTTTAATCGAAATAGTTTCAGCCGTTTTTTAGATATTTTGAAAAAAAGAAAGAAAAAACCACTTTTTTCATGCACGATTACAATAGTTGACGTATGGTAAAGTAATAAAATAGGTGGTTGTATGGTAGGCCATGTGATGATCAAATCACCTTATTTTAGTAATGTAATTAATTTCAATAAATAATAACATTATAATTTTTATCAGATAGTTTATTGAACTAAGAGATAATTAAATAGAGAAGTATATTCACCTGGAGTTGAGTCTGCGGCGGTTCGTTCGCGTCCCAGGCACAACTCAATTAATGGAATATTGGCCTCTCGCTTGCAAGACCAGGCGCCTTATCAGCCAACGGGACTCGCAAAAATTATTATTTCAAGTCTCAGTGACATTATATTGAAAAAATTGAAATCTAAACATTATTTTAGCTCAGTGTTTCTCAAAGTGTGTTCCGCCGAACCCTGGGGTTCCATGAAAACTCGCCAAGGGTTCCGCAAAAAAATTAACGGAATGTGAAAAATTTCTATCGTTTAAAAGGAAGCTTCAGCTTTGGATTAGTTGTGTGAATCGCGGAGAACTCGAGTGTTTTTTAACTAAAAAGGACATTTTGGAAGAAGAGGGTATAGATCTGGCTAGTCAATATACCAAAATCGTTAATCACTTGGAATATCTGAATAAATCAATGGAACAATATTTTCCTGATGATAATTTCAAATTGCAAAATAATTCTCGGGTAAAAATTGTTATTTGTTAGTGAAAAGCCAACCTTCTTTTCACACCAGGATTATAAAAATTTGATGACTTCAGATTCTTCACTGGATTCAGCCTATAAAACGAGGCCTTTGACAAAATGTTGATATAGTAGTTTAAGACCCGGAAAATTGTTTTAATTCTCTTACCAGTTGCTACAACTTATTTGTGCGAGTCTGAATTCTCAACTTACCTATTAACAAAAAATAAGTACCGCAATAAGATGGATGCAGAGCCTGATATAAGATTATATTCATCAATAAGACCTGATATAAAAAGTATTTGTGTAAACACAAAAAACAGGATCATTCGTCGAATTGATGACAATACCTTTAAAAAGTAGATGTGTTCGAAAATGTTTGTTTTTCTTTTACTTACAGAATTTTTGGCTTAGTTATTGTTTAATATAGATATAGTGTGTGAGTGTATAAATAAAAAAAAATTAAGACAATAAAAAGTGTTTTTTCTCAATTAATTCACTACATAACGTATAACTAATATATTTCTCAGTCAAAAAAAAATTGTTCCCATAACAACGCTTTAACTCATATCACAAGATTGTCTGGTTCACGCTTACCTTCAAAACGGAAAAGGGTTCCCCATTCGAAAAAGTTTGAGAAACACAGTTCTAGCTGGTCAAGCCTGCCAGGTGTGCCGCAATATTAAATTCATCCCAAGCTTCAATTTTTTTTTACTATTTGTATTTATTAATGTCTCAATTTCATTTATTCAATCAATCGTTTAAAAAATCATTTAAAATCATAATTTTTCCATCTGTGTGTGAGAGTCTCTGTCCTAAGAACTTAAAGAGATAGAAAGATCGTTCTAGTGCTAAAATGTTTGAAATTACAAAATGAAAAAGTGATAAAGATTTTTGACTTTCTACATTCAGAACTAGTATTTTAAAAATGTGGAAAAAATTGAATCCTTATGTGTGGAGCTAATATAAGCAAACTTGTCAGACAAGTTTATATTAACAAACTGCATCTTTGTGTCAGATTTTCTAGTTCATACATTCAATAACAAAAAAATTACCGATCCACTGAAAATATTGACTTAACTTAGTTCCCAACTCTCTGTTTTTACCAAATTTTCAATTCTTTTAATAAATTTGTTTTTGTCAAAATGTTTATGTCAAAAAACAATGAATTGAATATGTATATGATAACTCAAAGTAGTATATAGTCCGGGCCGGCCCAAGACACGATGCAAGTGATGCACGGCATCAAAGGGCATATAAGATCCTCCTTATAAGATTATTTTTATTTTAAATAAAAGTACCTGGAGGCACCGAGCGATGCTCGGCAACCCCTGATCCCCCTCCCACCCCCTCCCGAAACCATACACCTCGCCCCAAACACTGCACCCCCAATCCGCATCCCCCCCCGCACCCCACACCCACACCCCCGAAGCCCCACAACTGCACCCCACCTCCTGCACCCCCCCACATGCATCCCCACCCGAACACAGTTTTTGCATTTCTATCTTTCTAATGGTCCACATATTATGTGTATATTTGTTTACTCGTAGACCAATTTGCCCACATTCGTTCATATTGATAAACATTATAAAAAATACATAAGAAAATAATAATAAAAAAATAATCGTATAGGATCTGAAATAAAAACATAAAATTAAAAAAATCTGTGCGTCTCGGGACGTGCGACAGAAGTGATAACTTTCAGCAACCAAGTATTTTTTTAGGAAGACAATTGCAAGGATAAATGCCAGGAGAAAAGAGAATTGAATATTTAATTTTAATTAGAAGAGTGTGGGGGGGGGGTAAGCAGGAATAATTATTAATATATTTAATGTTTCTGGATTTAAAATTAATTGTCTTTCAGCTTAATTCAATTATACATATTTCAAATTTGCCGCGCCGCAACTATCTAATAAATTCTATTTATTAAATACATAGCTATATATAATGTATTTAATTATTTCCACACTTATAATAAAGTCTAATTCAAAAATATTCATTTTAGTAAAAGTAAAAAGCAAGGGTTTTTAAAATACTTCTTTGGTCCAATTGTAGAGTGCTTGCCTCAGTTGTAAGAGGTCCCAGGTTCTAATACGACATCCGCCGAATCACTTTTTTACTTTATCCAATGCAAAGCATGGGTAAAGTATTGTAATCGCTCTCGGGGAAAGCGTGTCTTCAAAGGGTCCTCAGGTAAAGACTACGGAACCCATGGACTCAATTAAAGTCACAAATTGTAGTATTCAATTAGGTTGAATTGAGGGAGGGAAAACATGGCGGCCGAGTGTGTTCTTTTTTAATCTGGCTCTCTCTTCTTTCCTCATTTTATGCTATTTTTTTGGGCTATATCTTTTTTATTTGTATCCTCGTGTGCGACATTCGAAGGCCTTCCTGGTGAACTCCGTCAAGTTTTTGTGTTCCATTCCTCCCGGCGTGGTGCGACACTTTTTTCACTTTTTTTTTTTTTATTATTTATTTCTTTGTGTTTTCGTGCTACGATTGACACCGAGTTCAAATCTTTTCTAGGAAGAAAAGCTTTCAAGTTATTTATACGTATATAAAAATATATATGTGTATATATATTTATTTCTCTGATGGCCAATTCTACTAATTGTGGTACGTGTGATGGAGGAATTGTTTCCACCCAACTATTCATATTTTGTAGGGCTTGCAGGAAACCCTTCCATCTGGATTGCGTTAATATCAAGTTAGATGACCTACCTGTTATGATTGATGCTAATGGCATTTCAAAGTTTTCATGTCAGAAGTGCACTAAGAGGAGCCAGTTGCCGGGTTCACCGCTCCCGGCTGTGAAGACAGTTCTTCATGAGAAGGCCCCTCAGGCATCTTTGTCAAAGGTGGAAACATCAAAACTGGACAAGGTGTTGAAGATGTTATTTGCGATCCAGGGCGATATGCATGCTCTGAGGGAAGAGGTGACCTCTCTCAAGGGTGAGGTGACGTCATTGAGAGCCGAAAATAAGGACCTTAAGGCTCTTTTAGTTAAACAAAAACTGAATACAAATGCTTCGACAAATGTGAGTCATCCACCGACCAACTCGCCATTAACCGCAACAGCACAAACTGGCAGAAGCTATGCTAATATAGCATCCGTAAATCTGCAGCCCTCAACATCGACGGCTGCTGGCATCTCTAAACAAGTGCCAACTGAAAATCAACAGCAGGGTTTCACAGAAGTGTCTTATAAAAGGAAAAAAAAACCGACCATCGTCTGCAAGGGGACAAATTCAAATATAACGCTACAAACATCCGAGCGCAGGGTTCCAAGGAGAGCCATTTTTGTCACCCGTTTGGCTTCTGAAACTTCGGAGAAATTGGTTGAAGACCACATTAAAATAAACCTGAAAATCAACAAGGCTGAATGCACAAGGTTAAAAACAAGGTTCGACTCATATGCCTCGTTTCATATCTTACTAGAAGAACCGGACTTGTCCAAGGCAATGGATCCTGTGGCATGGCCTGACGGCGCCCTAATTTCCACATTTTGGGGAAGACTGAAAGATGACCAGAAGTTTGTACCGTGTCAAGATTCTACAAATCAAACGGATGGTGAGAACGAAAGTGCTAATAATAATAGTTCAAAAAACTTAAAAAAGGTGAGCTGAAACTCTTGTGTTGGAATTGTCAAGGTTTCTCAAAATTTAGAGATTTAGTTAACGATGGGGATCTCGACTTTGGAGAATTAGACATAATATGTATTTATGAAACTTGGTTGGTAAGTTTGCCAACCACTGATGAAATACTTTTAAGTGACTTTAATATGTTCAGCTCACTTGGAACTAAAGAAAAATCTAGGGGAAGAGCTAGTGGGGGTATAACTGTATTTGTTAAAAAAAAATTTAATGTTGAAATAATTAACAAGTGTAATTTATGGGTTTTTCTAAGGATTGAACATGTAAATTTTAATTGTATTCTGGGAACACTTTATTTCTCTCCAAGTAAAGACATCTACTTTTGTCTTGAAACCTTGGGTGAGATTATGGCATATGCCCTGAATGATTTAAGATCTTTTGATTTTATGTTGGTAGGAGATTTTAATGCCCGGATTGGAAGTCTGAACCAAGTTGAAAGTGACATTTGTACGGGGTCTTACATTGAACCGGGTAGATCTACTTTGGATCCAACTCTGAATTCTAGAGGTAGAGAGTTAGTTAAATTTATGGAGGAATGGGGCTTGCTGGTGTTAAACGGGCGTACAACCGGCGATACTCCAGCTCATTTCACCTTTGTCGGTCCCAACGGTAAATCAATTATTGACTTATGCTGGATTAACACTAATCTTATAGAGTCTATTTATAATCTTGAGGTGTCCGATGTCAGTACACTTTCGGACCATCTCCCTGTTAGGATTATTCTGAGATTGGATGACTGTCAGCATGATGCGGGTGCGTGCAGTTCAAATCAGATGGGCCCGGTAAGAAAATACTGTTGGAACGATAGTCTAGCTAATTTGTATAATGGTGAATTGGCGATGGCGCTCTCAGCGGGTACGGGAGAAAATTTAAGTATAGATGAGGTCAATAGCTTGCTGATAAACTCTATTAAAACTGTATCAGAAGGTTTGGGAATTGTTAGGGAGATAAACTTTAACTCGTCATTTAGGCATAACAAACCTTGGTTTAATTCCGATTGTTATAGAGCAAAAAAAGAGGTTCGTAGCTCACTGAGAATCTGTCGAGAAAACAATTACGATAATATCTACGTAATGAATTACAATGCTAAAAAGAAATTTTACAGAAACCTTATCAGGGATCAAAAAAATAATTATTATATGGAATTGAGTCATAAAATATGCAATACAAGAAATCCAACTGAATATTGGCAAGCAGTTCGCCATTATAGATCTAAAAAACGTACAAATAACCCAATACCTTTATCCGTGTGGCAGAATCACTTCAGCTCTATGTTTACAGCTGCTCCTTCCAGTCAGGTTTATCTTAGTCACCGGATCACGGTACAGGAGTTGGATTGCCCTGTAGGGTGGGGGGAGATAGGGGGCGCTCTGTATGGATGCAAGAGGAATAAGGCTCCTGGCCCAGACGGAATCCCGTATGAATTCTATAAGTTTTTGAATAACGGGGGGAGAGGATTCCTGCTTGATCTGTTTAATCGTATTTTGCATGAGGAGTCGGTTCCGAACTCATGGTCTGAGATTAAAATATTTTTATTATTTAAAAAAGGTGATCCTTTTATACCGTCAAACTATAGAGGTATAGCATTAATTAATAATATTGCTAAAATTTTTACCAATATACTCGCCTGTAGAATCAGTACTTGGGCTGAAAATTATAATAAGATTCCAGAATCTCAATCTGGTTTTCGAAGGGGCCGTGGTTGTACTGATAATTTATTTATCCTTATCACTCTCATTAACTCTAAATTACGGTTAAAAAACGGGAAACTATACTGTGTGTTTGTAGACTTTAAAAGCGCATTTGACAGGATTGATCATTCACTCCTTTGGAAAAAGCTTGATTTCATGGGGGTATCTTCTAAACTGATTCTAACTATAAGAGCATTCTATAATAATGCTAATATCACTTTAAATATAAATGGAGATTTATCTGAGCAGATAGATGTCTCAACAGGGGTCCTTCAGGGTGACACACTTAGTCCCTTGCTATTCTCCCTCTTTCTTGCAGACTTTGATGCATTTTTAACATCTAAAGGCGTCAGGGGAGTCAGTATTGATGGCTATACTGACGTAAACGCGATTTTTTATGCTGACGACTTAGTCATGTTCGCGGACACCCCCTTTGGTTTGCAGACGGCTTTGGGCGCCCTCGAGGAGTACTGTAATGACAACATTTTGGAGGTCAACACGCGGAAGTCGAAAATTTTAATTTTTAGGCGGGCGGGTAGACTGCCGGGAGCACTCTCTTTTGCCTATAAGGGTGAGCCAATGGAGGTTGTTAATGACTTTTGTTACCTGGGCGTTAACTTCTCTTCATCTGGTCTCTTCCTCAATGCTGCTAACAGAATGGTTAAAAGAGCCAATGCTGCCTTTGCTGGGGTAAAGCCTGTTATTTTTGGATCAAGAGTGGGTTATCATGGCTCGATCATGCGCCTATATGAGGCTGCTGTTTTGAGCGTGCTTTTGTACAATTCAGAAATTTGGGCCCTTCGGTACCCCGATATTATCGAAAAAGCCCAAGTCGGGTTTTTTAAAAGCTTATACTTTCTGAACAGATCAACTCCCGGCTACATCGTTAGGGATGAATTCAAACCGGTCAGACTTGCGGTGGTTGCTTTCGAGCGATCACTTAACTGGATGTGTAGGATTCTCGCTATGCCATCCAGTAGACTCCCCCGAATTTGCTACAACCGATTGGTTTGTCTTCATAACACCGAATCTAATAAGGTTAAATATAACTGGGTGTCCCAGGTGCACAGTTTTTTTATAAGAATTGATGGGTTGAGACTATGGGATCCCCAAAATGTGGATGCAATCAGGGCAGCTAGGGACGTTCTGGTGGGTGGATTGCGGAATATTTACTGCCTTGAGGACCAATCGGCTATAAATGGTTCGACTTATGCACCCTTATATGGGCGTCTGGACCCTAATAATAATTTTCTCCTCAACACGCGTTTGCCCATCTCCAAAACGCGACTTATCCACCAACTAAGAACCACAAATGCTCGAGTTCTACATTTTTATGTCAACTCCAACAGTTATAAATTGGACCCAAATGTGAACTGCACGCTATGCAATATGCAGGCAAAGGAAGATTTAAAACATATTCTGGTAGATTGTCCGATATTTACTGGTTCGCGAAGTCACTATTTGCATAAATATTTTCTTGCCTCTGAGGTGGTAGATGAAGATAACTTCGTGGAAATTATATTGAACATTTGTAATGAGGAACAAGCAAAAGACTTGTTTCACTTTGTGGTTGAGGCTCTCCGCATCCGGGCATTCATAGTTAATGAATAGATAAAATAAAAATTTCAAATAGGATTTTTTTTTTTTTTATCTAAGAGAGAAAAAGAAAAAAAGGGAAAAAATTTTGTTTTTCGGTTTGTTTACTTTGCTTTTGTTTTTTGTTTTTATTTTTTTTATTTTTTATAATGTTTTATTGTTATATTTTTGTTTTTGTTTTATTTTTTTTCAAAATTGTATTAGCCAAACTGGCTTTAAACAATAAATAATTATCTTATCTTATCTTATCAATTAGGTTGAATTTTAGCACGTGACTGTTTTGCCAAAAATTACATGGAGTCTCGTCGAGAGGCCAAAAAAGTGCCATTTTTTCATTTAGTGCGTGCGGATGGATGGATGGATGGATGGATGGATGGATGGATGGATGGATGGATGGATGTTATCGTTTTTTTGGCCCGCGATTTTTTCTACACCGTTGCACCGATTGAAATGAAATTGAAAACCTACCATTAGTTTAACAAAATGAAGTTGATTAGGTTTAGGGATAGGACATGATTCTCTTGATGAAAAAAATCATGAGCTCACGTGGGCAGGGATGCCACGCCCTGAAGTAGGTTTGTACTTTTGTTATCTAAAAGAACAAAGAAGTACACACCTACTCGTTACCCATTAATAAAGAATTTGGTTTTTCATAAAATAAGAAAACCTTAGTCGTAATCTCAATGTTAGTATTAGAAGGACGAGCAGCTACCTGAGGAATAAGGATCTGTGAAAACATTGATTGAAGTTGATTAGGTTTAGGGATAGGCCATGATTCTCTTGTTAAAAAAATCATGAGCTCACGTGGGCAGGGATGCCATGCCCTGAAGTAGGTTTATACTTTTGTTATCTAAAAGAACAGAGGTACACACCTCAATGTTTGTATTAGAAGGACGAGCAACTACCTGAGGAATAATGATCTGTGAAAACATGGATTGAAGTTGATTAGGTTTAGGGATAGGACATGATTCTCCTTGATAAAAAAAATCATGAGCTCACGTGGGCAGGGATGCCATGCTCCCTGAAGTAGGTTTGTACTTTTGTTATCTAAAAAAACAAAGAAGTACACACCTACTCGTTACCCATTAATAAAGAATTAGGTTTAGGGATAGGCCATGATTCTCTTGTTAAAAGAATCATGAGCTCACATGGGCAGGGATGCCATGCCCTGAAGTAGGTTTGTACTTTTGTTATCTAAAAGAACAAAGAATTACACACCTACGCGTTACCCATTGATAAAGCATTTGGTTTTTCATGAAATAAGAAAACCTTAGTCGTAATCTCAATGTTAGTATTAGAAGGACGAGCAGCTACCTGAGGAATAAGGATCTGTGAAAACATGGATTGAAGTTGATTAGGTTTAGGGATAGGCCATGATTCTCTTGTTAAAAAATCATGAGCTCACGTGGGCAGGGATGCCATGCCCTGAAGTAGGTTTATACTTTTGTTATCTAAAAGAACATAGAGGTACACACCTACTCGTTACCCATTGATAATGAATTTGGTTTTCCATAAAATAAGAAAACCTTAGTCATAATCTCAATGTTTGTATTAGAAGGACGAGCAACTACCTGAGGAATAAGGATCTGTGAAAACATGGATTGAAGTTGATTAGGTTTAGGGATAGGACATGATTCTCTTGATAAAAAAATCATGAGCTCACGTGGGCAGGGATGCCATGCTCCTGAAGTAGGTTTGTACTTTTGTTATCTAAAAGAACAAAGAAGTACACACCTACTCGTTACCCATTAATAAAGAATTTGGTTTTCCATAAAATAAGAAAACCTTAGTCGTAATCTCAATGTTAGTATTAGAAGGACGAGCAACTACCTGAGGAATAAGGATCTGTGAAAACATGGATTGAAGTTGATTAGGTTTAGGGATAGGCCATGATTCTCTTGTTAAAAAAATCATGAGCTCACGTGGGCAGGGATGCCATGCCCTGAAGTAGGTTTGTACTTTTGTTATCTAAAAGAACAAAGAAGTACACACCTACTCGTTACCCATTGATAAAGCATTTGGTTTTTCATAAAATAAGAAAACCTTAGTCGTAATCTCAATGTTAGTATTAGAAGGACGAGCAGCTACCTGAGGAATAAGGATCTGTGAAAACATGGATTGAAGTTGATTAGGTTTAGGGATAGGCCATGATTCTCTTGTTAAAAAAATCATGAGCTCACGTGGGCAGGGATGCCATGCCCTGAAGTAGGTTTATACTTTTGTTATCTAAAAGAACATAGAGGTACACACCTATTCGTTACCCATTGATAATGAATTTGGTTTTCCATAAAATAAGAAAACCTTAGTCATAATCTCAATGTTTGTATTAGAAGGACGAGCAACTACCTGAGGAATAATGATCTGTGAAAACATGGATTGAAGTTGATTAGGTTTAGGGATAGGACATGATTCTCTTGATAAAAAAAATCATGAGCTCACGTGGGCAGGGATGCCATGACCTGAAGTAGGTTTGTACTTTTGTTATCTAAAAGAACAAAAGAAGTACACACCTACTCGTTACCCATTAATAAAGAATTAGGTTTAGGGATAGGCCATGATTCTCTTGTTAAAAGAATCATGAGCTCACGTGGGCAGGGATGCCATGCCCTGAAGTAGGTTTGTACTTTTGTTATCTAAAAGAACAAAGAATTACACACCTACGCGTTACCCATTGATAAAGCATTTGGTTTTTCATGAAATAAGAAAACCTTAGTCGTAATCTCAATGTTAGTATTAGAAGGACGAGCAGCTACCTGAGGAATAAGGATCTGTGAAAACATGGATTGAAGTTGATTAGGTTTAGGGATAGGCCATGATTCTCTTGTTAAAATAATCATGAGCTCACGTGGGCAGGGATGCCATGCCCTGAAGTAGGTTTATACTTTTGTTATCTAAAAGAACATAGAGGTACACACCTACTCGTTACCCATTGATAATGAATTTGGTTTTCCATAAAATAAGAAAACCTTAGTCATAATCTCAATGTTTGTATTAGAAGGACGAGCAACTACCTGAGGAATAAGGATCTGTGAAAACATGGATTGAAGTTGATTAGGTTTAGGGATAGGACATGATTCTCTTGATAAAAAAAATCATGAGCTCACGTGGGCAGGGATGCCATGCCCTGAAGTAGGTTTGTACTTTTGTTATCTAAAAGAACAAAGAAGTACACACCTACTCGTTACCCATTAATAAAGAATTTGGTTTTTCATAAAATAAGAAAACCTTAGTCGTAATCTCAATGTTAGTATTAGAAGGACGAGCAACTACCTGAGGAATAAGGATCTGTGAAAACATGGATTGAAGTTGATTAGGTTTAGGGATAGGACATGATTCTCTTGTTAAAAAAATCATGAGCTCACGTGGGCAGGGATGCCATGCCCTGAAGTAGGTTTGTACTTTTGTTATCTAAAAGAACAAAGAATTACACACCTACGCGTTACCCATTGATAAAGCATTTGGTTTTTCATGAAATAAGAAAACCTTAGTCGTAATCTCAATGTTAGTATTAGAAGGACGAGCAGCTACCTGAGGAATAAGGATCTGTGAAAACATGGATTGAAGTTGATTAGGTTTAGGGATAGGCCATGATTCTCTTGTTAAAAAATCATGAGCTCACGTGGGCAGGGATGCCATGCCCTGAAGTAGGTTTATACTTTTGTTATCTAAAAGAACAAAGAGGTACACACCTACTCGTTACCCATTGATAATGAATTTGGTTTTCCATAAAATAAGAAAACCTTAGTCATAATCTCAATGTTTGTATTAGAAGGACGAGCAACTACCTGAGGAATAAGGATCTGTGAAAACATGGATTGAAGTTGATTAGGTTTAGGGATAGGACATGATTCTCTTGATAAAAAAATCATGAGCTCACGTGGGCAGGGATGCCATGCCCTGAAGTAGGTTTGTACTTTTGTTATCTAAAAGAACAAAGAAGTACACACCTACTCGTTACCCATTAATAAAGAATTTGGTTTTTCATAAAATAAGAAAACCTTAGTCGTAATCTCAATGTTAGTATTAGAAGGACGAGCAACTACCTGAGGAATAAGGATCTGTGAAAACAGGGATTGAAGTTGATTGGGTTTAGGGATAGGACATGATTCTCTTGGTACAAGAATCATGAGCTCACGTGGGCAGGGATGCCATGCCCTGAAGTAGGTTTGTACTTTTGTTATCTCAAAGAACAAAGAGGTACACACCTACTCGTTACCCATTGATAAAGCATTTGGTTTTTCATAAAATAAGAAAACCTTAGTCGTAATCTCAATGTTAGTATTAGAAGGACGAGCAACTACCTGAGGAATAAGGATCTGTGAAAACATGGATTGAAGTTGATTAGGTTTAGGGATAGGACATGATTCTCTTGATAAAAAAATCATGAGCTCACGTGGGCAGGGATGCCATGCCCTGAAGTAGGTTTGTACTTTTGTTATCTAAAAGAACAAAGAATTACACACCTACGCGTTACCCATTGATAAAGCATTTGGTTTTTCATGAAATAAGAAAACCTTAGTCGTAATCTCAATGTTAGTATTAGAAGGACGAGCAGCTACCTGAGGAATAAGGATCTGTGAAAACATGGATTGAAGTTGATTAGGTTTAGGGATAGGCCATGATTCTCTTGTTAAAAAAATCATGAGCTCACGTGGGCAGGGATGCCATGCCCTGAAGTAGGTTTATACTTTTGTTATCTAAAAGAACATAGAGGTACACACCTACTCGTTACCCATTGATAATGAATTTGGTTTTCCATAAAATAAGAAAACCTTAGTCATAATCTCAATGTTTGTATTAGAAGGACGAGCAACTACCTGAGGAATAAGGATCTGTGAAAACATGGATTGAAGTTGATTAGGTTTAGGGATAGGACATGATTCTCTTGATAAAAAAATCATGAGCTCACGTGGGCAGGGATGCCATGCCCTGAAGTAGGTTTGTACTTTTGTTATCTAAAAGAACAAAGAAGTACACACCTACTCGTTACCCATTAATAAAGAATTTGGTTTTTCATAAAATAAGAAAACCTTAGTCGTAATCTCAATGTTAGTATTAGAAGGACGAGCAACTACCTGAGGAATAAGGATCTGTGAAAACATGGATTGAAGTTGATTAGGTTTAGGGATAGGCCATGATTCTCTTGTTAAAAAAATCATGAGCTCACGTGGGCAGGGATGCCATGCCCTGAAGTAGGTTTGTACTTTTGTTATCTAAAAGAACAAAGAAGTACACACCTACTCGTTACCCATTGATAAAGAATTTGGTTTTTCATAAAATAAGAAAACCTTAGTCGTAATCTCAATGTTAGTATTAGAAGGACGAGCAACTACCTGAGGAATAAGGATCTGTGAAAACATGGATTGAAGTTGATTAGGTTTAGGGATAGGACATGATTCTCTTGATAAAAAAATCATGAGCTCACGTGGGCAGGGATGCCATGCCCTGAAGTAGGTTTATACTTTTGTTATCTAAAAGAACAATAGAGGTACACACCTACTCGTTACCCATTGATAATGAATTTGGTTTTCCATAAAATAAGAAAACCTTAGTCATAATCTCAATGTTAGTATTAGAAGGACGAGCAACTACCTGAGGAATAAGGATCTGTGAAAACATGGATTGAAGTTGATTAGGTTTAGGGATAGGACATGATTCTCTTGATAAAAAAAATCATGAGCTCACGTGGGCAGGGATGCCATGCCCTGAAGTAGGTTTGTACTTTTGTTATCTAAAAGAACAAAGAAGTACACACCTACTCGTTACCCATTAATAAAGAATTTGGTTTTTCATAAAATAAGAAAACCTTAGTCGTAATCTCAATGTTAGTATTAGAAGGACGAGCAGCTACCTGAGGAATAAGGATCTGTGAAAACATGGATTGAAGTTGATTAGGTTTAGGGATAGGCCATGATTCTCTTGTTAAAAAAATCATGAGCTCACGTGGGCAGGGATGCCATGCCCTGAAGTAGGTTTGTACTTTTGTTATCTAAAAGAACAAAGAAGTACACACCTACTCGTTACCCATTGATAAAGAATTTGGTTTTCCATAAAATAAGAAAACCTTAGTCATAATCTCAATGTTAGTATTAGAAGGACGAGCAACTACCTGAGGAATAAGGATCTGTGAAAACATGGATTGAAGTTGATTAGGTTTAGGGATAGGACATGATTCTCTTGATAAAAAAATCATGAGCTCACGTGGGCAGGGATGCCATGCCCTGAAGTAGGTTTGTACTTTTGTTATCTAAAAGAACAAAGAAGTACACACCTACTCGTTACCCATTGATAATGAATTTGGTTTTCCATAAAATAAGAAAACCTTAGTCATAATCTCAATGTTAGTATTAGAAGGACGAGCAACTACCTGAGGAATAAGGATCTGTGAAAACATGGATTGAAGTTGATTAGGTTTAGGGATAGGACATGATTCTCTTGATAAAAAAAATCATGAGCTCACGTGGGCAGGGATGCCATGCCCTGAAGTAGGTTTGTACTTTTGTTATCTAAAAGAACAAAGAAGTACACACCTACTCGTTACCCATTAATAAAGAATTTGGTTTTTCATAAAATAAGAAAACCTTAGTCGTAATCTCAATGTTAGTATTAGAAGGACGAGCAGCTACCTGAGGAATAAGGATCTGTGAAAACATGGATTGAAGTTGATTAGGTTTAGGGATAGGCCATGATTCTCTTGTTAAAAAAATCATGAGCTCACGTGGGCAGGGATGCCATGCCCTGAAGTAGGTTTATACTTTTGTTATCTAAAAGAACAAAGAGGTACACACCTACTCGTTACCCATTGATAATGAATTTGGTTTTCCATAAAATAAGAAAACCTTAGTCATAATCTCAATGTTTGTATTAGAAGGACGAGCAACTACCTGAGGAATAAGGATCTGTGAAAACATGGATTGAAGTTGATTAGGTTTAGGGATAGGACATGATTCTCTTGATAAAAAAAATCATGAGCTCACGTGGGCAGGGATGCCATGCCCTGAAGTAGGTTTGTACTTTTGTTATCTAAAAGAACAAAGAAGTACACACCTACTCGTTACCCATTAATAAAGAATTTGGTTTTTCATAAAATAAGAAAACCTTAGTCGTAATCTCAATGTTAGTATTAGAAGGACGAGCAACTACCTGAGGAATAAGGATCTGTGAAAACATGGATTGAAGTTGATTAGGTTTAGGGATAGGCCATGATTCTCTTGTTAAAAAAATCATGAGCTCACGTGGGCAGGGATGCCATGCCCTGAAGTAGGTTTGTACTTTTGTTATCTCAAAGAACAAAGAGGTACACACCTACTCGTTACCCATTGATAAAGCATTTGGTTTTTCATAAAATAAGAAAACCTTAGTCGTAATCTCAATGTTAGTATTAGAAGGACGAGCAACTACCTGAGGAATAAAGATCTGTGAAAACAGGGATTGAAGTTGATTAGGTTTAGGGATAGGACATGATTCTCTTGATAAAAAAAATCATGAGCTCACGTGGGCAGGGATGCCATGCCCTGAAGTAGGTTTATACTTTTGTTATCTAAAAGAACAAAGAGGTACACACCTACTCGTTACCCATTGATAAAGCATTTGGTTTTTCATAAAATAAGAAAACCTTAGTCGTAATCTCAATGTTAGTATTAGAAGGACGAGCAACTACCTGAGGAATAAGGGTCTGTGAAAACATGGATTGAAGTTAATTAGGTTTAGGGATAGGACATGATTCTCTTGATAAAAAATCATGAGCTCACGTGGGCAGGGATGCCATGCCCTGAAGTATGTTTGTACTTAGCAACTACCTGAGGAATAAGGATCTGTGAAAACATGGATTGAAGTTAATTAGGTTTAGGGATAGGACATGATTCTCTTGATAAAAAAATCATGAGCTCACGTGGGCAGGGATGCCATGCCCTGAAGTAGGTTTGTACTTTTGTTATCTAAAAGAACAAAGAAGTACACACCTACTCGTTACCCATTGATAATGAATTTGGTTTTCCATAAAATAAGAAAACCTATTCGTAATCTCAAATTCCTTAATATAACTCATGTAAAGTTGTTTATTATTGAGGTGTAGAGTCAGCTGAGAGGTAGGATGAAGTTGGAGAAGGTATATTGTAATACTCACAGTTGATGTTTCATCCGTCACTGGCTGATACTCACTTCCAATCTGCCTATCACTCCCACTTATATACTTACCCATCTCCCCACTCCAAAACCATTGTCCCTATCTCCCCCTACTCACTGTCCCTATCTCCTCCTCTCCAAAACATTGTCCCTATCCCCCCTCACTGTCCCTATCTTCTCCCCACTTTTCATTCTGCCAATTTCCCCCACTCTTATATACCCTTCGTGAACAATTAGTGAAAGCTATTCTTAGCTTATCTTCCGTGATAATCTTAATCTGCTTAGTATTGTAATTATTTTACCTTGTTTAACCCACGCCATTCGATTTTCACTTATTACTACTAATTTTTTAACTGTGTTTAAAGCACTCTATTCGATTTTCACTGATCATTACTAATTATTTAGCAGTGTTTAAAAGTACTAGTGGTACTCATAAAGACCGATGAAAATCACACACTAATTCAATTGTTGATTCTCTTGTCTAGATTTAAATGATAAAAGATTTAAATAAAAAAAATGATAAAAATTAATTAATATAGATTAAAAAATATTTATAACTAAAAATTAGATTATTTTACATAGCCCAAAAATGAATGAACGTACCTGAATTATATTGATTTTTTAATGAGACAGATATCGGTAATTAATTGAGTTATTGAAACCTCAAAATATATTCGCTTTTACTATAAATACACATTCACACACACACATGTAATATTAGTTGAAAATCGATGGCTATTTGTAATTTAAGTCAACATGAACTGCAAATAGTCAGTGATATCTGATTAATATTAAAGAAATACAAATATTAATAACAAATTTTAAATTTAGGGAACATTAGGGAATATTAATATTCCGAATGACTTCGGATAAAGTTTAGCAAGGATCCGTTGCAGTTTATTTTATTGAGATTTTCATCTACAATAATTACTTTAATTAAGAAAAAATCAATTAAGATGAATTTTGATCGAGGTCCAGACCTAGCCAGATCGTTTTTTCATCCTCAAAACTTGTTAATAGATTTTGTTTCATCAAAATCGGTAGGGCCGTTTTCAAAATAGAACCAAGATACAAATAAATATATATATATAATAAATAAATATATATATATAAATAAATATACATATAAATAAATAAATATACAATTTTTGCTCCTTTAATAAGAGTAGATTTATAATACGAGTAAATCCGTTTTGTTTTATGTATAGTACCTATACTATGATTATTAGTATTTATGTACTTTTTATGTAATTCATTACATTATATTGTATACTAGCTAGCCTATAAAAATTTATATTAAAGTAAATTATTAATAACAATATTTTTAACGAAAATAAATTTAGGTCAAATCAAAGATTTTAATAGATATGTTTATATTGCATATAGAAGGGTAAGTTGAACCCAAGCATTAGTTTGCGACCATTCTTTCTCAAATAGACACTCTTATTTCTTAAGAATGTTATAATTTTATTATTTTTTTTACACGAAAATTTTCCACTATTGTGTTCAAAAATATGGTGGTGGGACGCTAGTAAAAGAAATTCGCAGCAAGGGGCCGGGCCGACTACCTTAAGGCCGGCCCTGTATGTAGTTTGTAACTGATTACAACGTATGCCTGAGTATATGCTTTTTTGTCTTAGCTGAAATATTTATACTCTTTTTTTTTTTTTTTGACAGTTTCGGCGGCTTAATCTCACTTTGGGATTTCTTAATAATTCGAAATTTTTTATTTTTTATAATTGCTATTTTTGACTTAAAATGCTAATTTTTGACTTAAATTACAAATTACCAAACAAATAATTAAAGATATACAAGCTATCAACTTGTTATAAATTATTCCTTGCAATTGTAATTGGTATCTATTGTTGTTACTAATTACTGCTCATCCTTGTTTACATGCTTTTTGTTAATCCCTGAAATATTTTTATTTTATTTGTTTATTTATTTTAAATTAATTTTTTTATAGTTTTATTTCGCCAGAGCTTATTGATTGAACGCCACATCTTACATTCACTTAAATAGTAATTATAGCTATGTGTTCAAAACAATTTGATTTCTTCTTAAGAGAGTTCCTTCTTGAATTTTAAAATAAATTTCTAAACCTCCCACGGTATCCAGACATATTTTAAAAAGAACAAAGAAAAAATAAATATTTTTACATAATATTACTTTCTTTTCTCTCTTCCCTGATTTCTTGGTCCTGCAAATATAACCTGCTCATATATAAAGACTTTTAAAAGAATATGTATATAATGAGATTTGTCTGACGACTGACTTGAGAGAAGCTTCTCTAAGAAAGAAACCTATCTTATTTAATCAATTTCAATTATCTTTAAGTTGCTTTTATAATGACATACGTGTCTGGAGACACCGAGCGATGCACGGTAACCAAATTAAAAAAATACAAATATATAGTACCTAAACACCCTCTAGACCCCCCCCCCCCCCGAAACCACGCACCTCGCCCCTACTACTGCACCCCACTCAGACCCATCCCACTTAAACCCCGCACCTCGCCCTACCCTCGGATCCCCCACAACTGCACCCCACGTACATCCCCACCCCGCACCCAGTTTTTGCATTTCTAGCTTTCTAGTGGTCCACGTATGTGTATATAGGTATATAAATAAATTCCGTATAATTATTATTTTTAATTAAATAACAATTTATCTAATTTTTTAATCAATTAAATAAATAATAATTTTATTGAAGCAATTTTTTACATGAAATAGGCTTCGATTTTGGAGATCACTTCCCCACCATCGAGTGTACTTGATCTTCTAGCTTGCGATAATATTTTTAGTCCGTGTTTTTTAATAAGAGGAAATTTTAATCTCCCTCATCCCATCATCTCCTCCCATTCAGGAATTTTAATGTTTTTTTTTGTTTTTTTTTTTTTTTTATTTTTTATAAATTTTATTAAACCAATTATTTTACATTAATTAATGTATACATTGTATTTTTTGCTTCGATTCCGGAGATTACTTCTCCACCATCGAGTGTCCTTATTCATCTTTAGTCCTTGTTTTTAATAAGAGGAAAAATCTAATTAGATAAAAACCTCTTTTCCGATAATTATTTCAATTCCATTATTCTCAATCAAGTCGATTGGTTTTACATTCAACCATTCTTCCTCCAGGAATTTTAATCAAATTCAAATTCGAATATATAATAATATATGATTTAAAGTATTCGTGGGTTTTAAAATTAAAAAACCAATTAATAAATAAAAGATAATTGAAAATAAATGTAAACAAACTTTTTTATTGAGATTTTCATCTATCAATAATTACTTTAATTAAGAAAAGTCAATTAAGATGAAATTTGTCGAAGTCCAGACCTAGCCAGATCGCTTTCTCATCCTCAAAACTTGTTAATAGAATTTGTTTCATATATATATATATATAATTTTTGCTCGTTTAATAAGAGTAGATAAAAAATAAATAATTTCAATTAAAGTGCTTTATATAATAATAAAATTATTTAGTAAATACTAATAATATGGACATAGCTTTCTTCTGTTCTCTCCCTAGTAGCACAATGTTTCAAACTATATGGTAACTATATAGGAGCTATATAGATTCTCGAAATCTATATAGACACAATTTAGTCACTATATAGTTTGAAACATTGTTCTACTAGGGCTGAGTCATGGGCCGCTGGTTGTCAACCACAAGGATATAATCATATATTTAAAATATTTTATTTATTTATTTATTATGTTAAATAATCGCACATTTAAATATACTAAAAGATACTAAAATATATTTCAATAGGGTTGACTAAATTTTGAACTGAATATATTAAAATAAAACAATCAAAATCGTTACATAAATCAATCAAATTAAATAAATTAATGCTTTGAAATCCATTTTAAATAAACTTGTCGTAACGCTTTTAATTATTTAATAAAATATATATTTTCTTTGTACCCGTGTCTGACGATTCTTGTGGACGCCAGGCTCATTGCTGGCCTATTTTTGACTTAAATGCTAATTTTTGACTCTAGAATTCACAAATTACCAAACAAATAATTAAAGATATACAAGCTATCAACTTGTTATAAATTATTCCTTGCAATTGTAAATTGTTATCTATTGTTGTTAACTAATCACGTTGCTCATCCTTGTTTGCATGCTTTTTGTTAACTCCTCGAAATAGCTTGTTTTTATTTTATTTGCTTATTTATTTTTAATTTAATTTTTTTATAGTTTTATTTCAAGCCAGAGCTTATTGATTGAATCGCCACATCTTACATTCACTTAAATAGTAATTATAGCTATGTGTTCAAAACAATTTGATTTCTTCTTAAGAGAGTTCCTTCTTGAATTTTAAAATAAATTTCTAAACTCTCCCACGGAATCCAGACATATTTTAAAAGAACAAAGAAAAAATAAATATTTTTACATAATATTACTTTCTTTCTTCCCTGATTTCTCGGTCCTGCAAATATAACCTGCTCATATATAAAGACTTTTAAAAGAATATGTATATAATGAGATTTGTCTGACGACTGACTTGAGAGAAGCTTCTCTAAGAAAGAAACCTATCTTATTTAATCAATTTCAATTATCTTTAAGTTGCTTTTATAATGACATACGTGTCTGGAGCCACCGAGCGATGCACGGTAACTAAATTAAAAAAATACAAATATATAAAATTTAAACACCCTCTAGACCCCCCGAAACCACGCACCCGCCCCCACTACTGCACCCCACTCAGACCCATTAATTTTATATTTTAAAAATTATATTAATTAAGAGTTTTTTCAAATTAGACTTCAAACAAACTACCCTTAAAAATGAAAATTTCCAAAAAATAATTATTTGATATAAAAGGTAAAAGAAAATATTTCATTGATATGAAATTTCAATACCTTTAATTGCAATTAATATGTAATGAGGAAAAAATAAAACCTTTTGAGGTTACGTCAGCGAATCGCTGCCTGGGAGAAGAAAGTCAATGATTTCTTAACATTTCATTTAAACTTTAATTGAAATGCTATTTTCTTATACTACATAGGTACTGTGAATCATCCAATAGATGAAATCGATAAAATAAGATTGTTTTCTTTTTCATTTATAATTCTTTTGGTCTCTCTTTATCAAGAGCCTGTATCGCAAGCCTTCTGCCATGAGCGAGCCATTTGTTATGGATTCATCAAATTCATTCAGTCCACATTATTGCTATATCTTTTAATATGATGATTTAATATATTTAAATGTACTATTATTATATAAAATAATATATTAATATTTTAAGAAAAAATATATATTATATGTACAAAAACCCTTTGGCTGACAACCACGGATCGAAGACTCAGAGGGCAGTGCAAAACTATTACCGTATTATTAATTTTAAATAAATAATTTTAGTATTAAATAATTAAAACTGTTAATAAAAATTATTTATCATTTTATTATAAAAACAAAGTATTCACACCTCCATATAAATGAAATTGATAAAATAGATGTCTTTCTTTCTTATTTATAATTCTAATTGAGAGAAGATTTTCGGGACGAGAGACAGTCCCCTCCGAAATCATACATTATTTGTTATGGATTATTTTTCTAATTATTATTATGAATTCATCAAATTATTAGTACCGTCTAGAGTTTTAAAATAAATTAAAATTTTCAAATATTCTCAAATTTAATATATATAAAATATACCACTACAGCAATGGATGTGATAAGAAAGGCTCACTCCAGGGGCTCAAGACGAAAAAAAATATTATCTTAGTAGTCTGTTAGAACATCTATCGGCCCACCAAGCAGACAAGTTATTCCAATCATACTTCAAAACACCTATATTTCAGATTTTTTTTTATTTTAATATTTACATAGAAGAAAGTCAGCTAAACTAGTTTTAAATCACACTTTATTTTTGTTTACTTTACATCCATATTGTGTATATCCTGAAAATTGTGGTTCCTCTTTTTATAAATATTGACAATTCCTGCTCTCAAAATGACCCTAAACTAAGATCGAAATGTTAGCATGATTTTAAAAATAAAAATATTATATAAAAATTTTCTTTTGAATTTTTCAATCTCTACTAAATATAATATGTGGCAATATGAGAACATAAAACTGGTTTGGAAATATAATCATAATAATAAAATAGATACATTTTTAAATGCGAGGGTAAATTAGAGTTACCCAGCGATATGTGTGTGTCTGTTACTGACAGCAGGATCTGTTTACAATGATACATCGAAAAAAGTTGTTAAATACGTAAAATTATTGGATAAAAAATGTTTCACCGAGTACCAACACCAAATTCCTTAAAAAGTATTAAACACGTAATTTCATTTGAACCAACTTTAATAATAATTTATTTTATATTTTTTTAAAAATATTTTTTTCTTTTATAATTTCATTCTTTTATATGTAAAATAGTTATTTTTGATCCCACTAATTTAATTTGTAAATAGGATTATGCATAATAATTATTGTTTTATCATATTATATTTTATTAATTTATATTTTATCATATTTATTCAAATAATTTAAAATCTATAGGATATATTGAATGTGATATTATAATAAATTATTATAACTGCGTTTGTAGCCAAAATGAGATGGATTCTTTAGGCCAAATAAATAAATTTAAAAAAATAAAAGGTTATAATAATAATAATATAGAATAATAGATAATAAACATAATGGTAAAATAGTAGATTACATTAAAGCAGCAGATTAACAGTAGGGCGGGGGCAGATTAAAAATCACAAGTTAATCGAATCGTCACTCACAGCGATGGTGTCCATTAATATCTGTCAACAGGGGCACTTTTTTTGACTTGACAGGGAGTTTCAAGTCGCTGCTATTTTTATTTTAATCCTGACACGTGATTATTTTCTACTTAAAGTAGCTTTTTGTTCTTTGCTGTTGTTGTTGTTGTTAAGTTGTTAATGCAGGTTCTAATGTTTATCTTCCTGTTACTACATGTGTATCAAATTGTGAATCTCTTTGATGGATTCCCAAACCGGTGAAACAGGCTCTCTGCATATAAGATGTAACCTTATAAATAACAAAAGAAAAACGTGGTCGCTAACAAGGGACAAATTTCCATTATAGAAAGCATTGTGAACCAAGTACCATCTTATTTGTTTAAGGAAATTTATTAGATAAAACAAGGATGATGATAATCAATTTGTAATTGAAATTCGTCTCTTGTTAGGGACCACCCTTTTTCTTTATTCATTTTAATTAAAACTTAAACGAAAATTAAACAGGTGGTTGAAAAAAAATAAAACAGAAAAGTTTTAGTTATATAATAAATGAAAATCAAAAAAATAAATAATCAATATCTCAGAAAATATTATTATAACTGAAATAATTAATAAAAGCTTTTTTTGTAGTCGTTGAGGCATTCTGTTTTTTATTTTATTTAGTGTATATCAGGTGTTTCAAACTGGAATTTTTGTAGCCCCTTAAGAAAATTGGAGAATAAAAAAATGTTTTGAATAAAAACCATTAATTTATATATAAATACAAAAACAATATAAATAATATTGTATTATTTTATTCGACTTGTGAGTAATTTAATAGCGGGGCAAAAATTTCTATGGCCCCTGTGGATGTTACCTATCACATAAATGGCCTCAACATAAATGTGTTTGACACTCCTGGTGTACCATATATTATGTTGAATGATTCCATTTTTAAATATACAACTACATCTGATAGCCATTCGATCATGAGTATATTTAGTGCTCATTCTCAAGTACCCACTACTAAAAATTTTGATATTATTACTTTATCCAATGCAAAGCATGGGTAAAGTCATTGTATTTTTTAAAGCGATTACAACGGTGGAAAAAAGATTTAGCTTTGGAGAACCATAAAAATTCAACATCGTCCTTGATAAGCTCTTTAAATTTTTAAATTATGATAATTTATCTGATCTATTTATCTGAAATAATTACATAATACACATAAACACTCAAAATATTTTCTTGATACCTATCTTGGTTATATGCCTTTTTCTGGGGCTTTGTGGGGAGCTGATTCTTAAAATTAAAATTATAAGTTTTTCAAACTAAAAAAACAAGAAAAAATGAAATAAACTATAAAATGAAGCTATAATAAATAAACTGCAACGGATCGTTGCTAAACTTTATCCAAATTCATTTGAAATATTAATATGTTTTGCTGGCTTGGTGTGTACTGGATATATTAATTATTTATCCTTTAACAGTAAAAAAATAATATGTTTATTCCTTTATTATTAATCAGATATCACTTGCAATTTGCAGTTCATATTGACTTTAATTCAAAAATAATGATCGATTCTCATTTAATAGTCGAGGAATAACCATTCTACATTGAATTTTTGACGTTTCGTTTATTATTAGTAACCATTGCTGAAGACATGGAGGAATCGACTTAAAATCAAAAATAGCCATCGATTCTCATATAATACTCGAGGAATAACAATTTTACATTAGATTTTTGACGCTTCGATTATTATTGGTAACCATTGATGAAGACATGGAGGAAACGGCTTAGATAAGATAAGAATTATTAGATATATTAGATAAAAATCGATCGTTATTTTTGATTTTAAGCCGATTCCTCCATGTCTTCAGCAATGGTTACCAATAATAATCGAAGCGTCAAAAATCTAATGTAAAATTGTTATTCCTCGAGTATTCTATGAGAATCGATGGCTATTTTTGATTTTAAGTCGATTCCTCCATGTCTACAGCAATGGTTACTAATAATAACCGAAATGTCAAAAATCCAATATAGAATGGTTATTCCTCAAGTACTAGATGAGAATCAATCGCTATTTTTGATTTTATGTCGATTCCTCTATGTCTTCAGCAATGGTTACCAATAAAATCCGAAATGTCAAAAATTCAATATAGAATGGTTATTCCTCAAGTACTAGATGAGAATCAATCGCTATTTTTGGTTTTAATTCGATTCCTCTATCTCTTCAGCAATGGTTACCAATAAAAACCGAAACGTCAAAAATCCAATATAGAATGGTTATTCCTCAAGTACTAGATGAGAATCAATCGCTATTTTTGGTTTTAAGTCGATTCCTCTATGTCTTCAGCAATGGTTACCAATAAAAACCGAAACGTCAAAAATCCAATATAGAATGGTTATTCCTCAAGTACTAGATGAGAATCAATCGCTATTTTTGGTTTTAATTCGATTCCTCTATAAAGGTAACGGATAAGAAAAGAACGCAGTTGCTATGGTTACTTATAAACTTTCCTCCCAAATTTGTAGCATTTCACAGAGAGAAGCCTATCCACTCTTACTTAGGTTAAATGAGTCCTATATTAAACAGATCAAATGAATAAATTTTAAAGAATTTAAAAATCTTACTTTAGAGTAAAGTACTTTAAAATATAATTTTACTAAAAACTTTATTTAACCTTTTTTGTCGGCCCCAAGGTACTTAATTAGGATATTAAATTTCATCAAAATTGGTTAAGTCATTTTAAAGATATTTAGAAAAAACTAAAAAAGTACTGAAATAAATAATGTTGTATAATACTAATGTTTGTGGGCCGATATGTACCAAAAACTAATCAGCGCTTCATTTTGTTAAACTAATGGTAGGTTTTCAATTTCATTTCAATCGGTGCAAAGGTGTGGGTTAATTGATTTTAGCTCGACTCAACAGACACCATGATAGTATCTGTAGTACAGGGAAAGGGCAGAAACGGCTCTTCGGTGAACCAGCGAGTCGAGTGAGTTAGTTAGGACCGGGTCTCCTATTAGTTTAATTGCTAGCTTCTGAATCGCATTCAGTGTGGCAAGAGAATGCTTGGAGGCCCCCCTCCTCAGATGAGAGCCATATTCGAGACAGGGACGAATTTGACCCTTATACAGTGTAAGAAGTTGACTGGGAGTATAATACCGTCTAGACCTAAATAGGAGACCAAGCTTGCGCGCTGTAAATATCATCAATATCACCGCGGAATCAGTACAAGATGATCTCATGATTTTTTTCCAGGATGTTTGAATCTATATCTCTCGGCAAATTTAGCTTTTGAATAAAAACTATTGTTGGAAACATAAATAACAAACTGCAACGGATCGTTGCTAAACTTTATCCAAATTCATTTGAAATATTAATATGTTTGTTCTTTTATTATTAATCAGATATCACTTGCAATTTGTAGTTCATATTGACATTAATTCAAAAATAATTCTCATTTAATAGTTGAGGAATAACCATTCTACATTTGATTTTTGACATTTCGGTTATTATTGTAACCATTGCTGAAGACATGGAGGAATCGACTTAAAATCAAAAATAGCCATCGATTCTCATCTAATACTTGAGGAATAACAATTCTACATTAGGTTTTTGACGTTTCGATTATTATTGGTAAGCATTGTTGAAGGCATGGAGGAATCGACTTAAAATCAAAAATAACGATCGATTCTCATCTAATACTAGAGGAATAACCTTATTGCATTCCATTTTTGATGTTTTGACTATTAATGGCAACCTCTACTGAAAACGTGGAAGAATAGACTTAAAATCAAAAAGACTAAATTCTTTTATGGCAAACAACTCAAGCTTGAGTTGTTTACCAAAAAAGATTTTAGTCTTTTTGATTTTAAGTCTATTCTTCCACGTTTTCAGTAGATGTTGCCATTAATAGTCAAAACATCAAAAATGGAATGCAATAAGGTTATTCCTCTAGTATTAGATAAGAATCGATCGTTATTTTTGATTTTAAGTCGATTCCTCCATGTCTTCAGCAATGGTTACCAATAATAATCGAAACGTCAAAAACCTAATGTAGAATTGTTATTCCTCAAGTATTAGATGAGAATCGATGGCTATTTTTGATTTTAAGTCGATTCCTCCATGTCTTCAGCAATGGTTACCAATAAAAACCGAAACGTCAAAAATCCAATATAGAATGGTTATTCCTCAAGTACTAGATGAGAATCAATCGCTATTTTTGGTTTAAAGTCGATTTCTCTATGTCTTCAGCAATGGTTACCAATAAAAACCGAAACGTCAAAAATCCAATATAGAATGGTTATTCCTCAAGTATTTGATGAGACTCAATCGCTATTTTTGGTTTAAAGTCGATTCCTCTATGTCTTCAGAAATGGTGACCAATAAAAACCGAAACGTCAAAAATCCAATATAGAATGGTTATTCCTCAAGTACTAGATGAGAATCAATCGCTATTTTTGGCTTAAAGTCAATTCCTCTATGTCTTCAGCAATGGTTACCAATAAAAACCGAAACGTCAAAAATCCAATATAGAATGGTTATTCCTCAAGTATTTGATGAGAATCAATCGCTATTTTTGGTTTAAAGTCGATTCCTCTATGTCTTCAGCAATGGTCACCAATAAAAACCGAAACGTCAAAAATCCAATATAGAATGGTTATTCCTCAAGTACTAGATGAGAATCAATCGCTATTTTTGGTTTAAAGTCGATTCCTCTATGTCTTCTGCAAAGGTAAGGGATAAGAAAACAACGCAGTTGCTATGGTTACTTACAAAATTTCCTCCCAAATTTTTAGCATTTCACAGAGAGAAGCCTATCCATTCTTATTTAAGCAAGGCTAAATGAGCTATATTAAAAGGTTCAAATGAATAAATTTTAAAGAATTTAAAAAATTAAAAAAGTACTCTCTTACTCTAGAGTAAAGTACTTTAAAATATAATTTTACTAAAAACTTTATTTATCCTTTTTTGTGGTCCCCAAGGTACTTAATTAGGATATTAAATTTCATCAAAATTGGTTAAGTCATTTTCAAGATATTTAGAAAAAACTAAAAAAGTACTGAAATAAAGTACTAATGTTTGTGGGTCGATATGTACCAAAAACTAATCAGCGCTTCATTTTGTTCAAAGAATGCTAGGTTTTCAATTTCATTTCAATCGGTGCAACGGTGTGGAAAAAATCGTGGGCCAAAAAAGCGATAACATACATCCATCCATACATCCATACATACATCCATACATACATACATCCGCACGCACTAAATGAAAAAATGGCACTTTTTGGCCTCTCGACGAGACCCCATGTAATTTTTGGCAAAACCGTCACGTGCTAAAATTCAACCTAATTGAATACTACAATTTGTGACTTTAATTGAGTCCATGGGTTCCGTAGTCTTTACCCGAGGACCCTTTGAAGCCACGCTTGCCCCGAGAGCGATTGCAATACTTTACCCATGCTTTTCATTGGATAAAGTAAAAAACAATTACTAATATCTACTCCTCATCGATAATTAATTCAAAAAATGCCAAAATAATTACATGATAATTAAGAAAATTCATATAATAAAATAAAATAAATTGTGTTATCAGATAAAATTAAGTACCTATATTCAAAAGAGAAGATCCTACTTTGGAAGCTCGAATCTCCTGAGAACAAGATGGTATGGACCACGGAGATCTCTAGAATAAACAGCAATTTTTAGAAACCTAACCAACAATCAAGAGATCGAGATAGATTTATTCTCATTGAATCGAAAATATCAGCTCTAGTTTTAATTTTAGAAAAAGGCGATTTTTACCTATTTTTGAGGTGTATTGATTCAGACCAATATAATACTTGAAATCAAATTATTTAGTTTTATTAATTAAAAAAACTTAAAATCTCTCACATTTCTTGTTTACTGCTTCTAAAAAATAAAACTATATTTTTATATTTTTTGATAGAAAAAAATATGATTAAAATGCAGTTTTTACTATAAATCGAATTCTCATTGAGCTAAAAATACGTAGTAAATTGGAAATGATAAGTGAAAGTATTTTTTACATTTGATCAAATTAAATTTCACGTACCTATTACTATTCCAAATAAATGTATCTCAGAAATAGGTCCTTTTTCGGTGGTTTTAACAATTGAATCTAAAAAACTAGAGCTGATTGAGGAACATATTTTTGGAATCAGAATGAATATACCCAGAAACAAGTCTAAGATTTTAGGCAACAAAATGTGTGTTAGCAAGTGTAGTAAATATTGGGAAAGTGTTTGTATGACTGTCTCTGTTTCTTCTTCATCTAAATCTGAATTTTTACATTAAATATATTCAGGCCCTGAGAAAAGTACTAAGTACTTATTACCTAAAAGAAAAAAAAATTGGAGACGATAAATTTATATAATTTTTTTTCTTGTAAGAAATAAGTAAAAAAAATGTGTCTTAAATTTAATAAGTAACACTAACATATACTAAGCTTGTTTAGATTTTGGGAATCACTCGACTAAGCCTCCTAGCTATAAAGAGTTTTTGTTAAATATTCATCGGCTTAAATGTTTCAAAGGATTTGAGGAATGAATGAAAACATGGATATTTTTTTCAACGTATATTATTACAAAGAGACATCTTCATTTCTGGTTGAGTTAACAAATAACAAAAACAACAACAAAATCAACAACAAAAAGCACATTAGTATAATAAATAACGAATGAATTAAAAGAGAAATAGAGATTGTATTATACTCCTATTTCAATTATGCTATATCATATAATTTGTTCCCCACTATAATTAGGATCATTGGTGATAGCAAATGGGGAGAGCACTGGGTGATGGTGAAATAGAAAGTGACCACTACGATCGGATGAAAAAAATACATCAGAAATAAATTGATCGCCTCAGGTTCAATTGTCTATTAGAAGGAAAATGCAATATAAATGTTTTATTATTTTTTTATATTTAGATATAAGTGGTCATACATAAATATTTCCTATATAAAATAGTATTATAGCCTATTGGTGAAAATCAGTAACACCTAGAGGCGCTTGCCATCGTCTTATGGGAAGAAAAATTGTTGTCCACAGGGGTGATTTCTCAATGGATTTTCAATTACATATGCCTTGAATATATGTCGCTCTATTTTGATTTTCCTAATCACCAATGTTGCATATCTGGAGGGTTTCAGAAGCCAGTCTCGGTAAATTAACATTAAAAAAGCGGCCAAGTTGGAGAGAGTTTTTCATACTTAAATTGAAGCTGTTTTGGAAATACATTAGGCACAAAAATCGCCGAGAAATTGCTATTTTGTCGCCTCTACACAATTATTTCAATTTAAAATAATTAAGCCTAATTCTCTTACGAATGTTCCGCTAGATGATCTAATAAAAACAGAAACCTAGGAAATAAATATTTATAGTGTTCTTAGAAAATTATAAGATGGAGTCATCTATTAGATCCAATGAAATGGATTATTTTTAATTATATGTCAAAAGGGTGGTTTTTTTCCTCCTAGGGAATCGAACCCGAGTGCCAGTAAAAGCAATCCGGGCCATTTGGCTACACTGTGCGGGGTGCGAACTAAACTAAAAATAATTAATTCCCTCGGATCTAATAGATGACACCATCTTATGATTTTCTAAGAAAATTTGAATCTATTACCATCGGCAAATTGAAATCTCTCATATTTATAGTGTTGTTTAATGACAAAAAATGTTTGTTTTCAACAATCATTTTAAAATTTAGTTGTGAACTTTGAACGATGGGGGGTCAGATAGGCTAGGCGGTAGCGTATCATCCTGCTAACCAAGTGGACCTGGGTTCGAGTCCGACTCGAGGCATCCGGCTAAAATCTGACCCCGGGGTAGAGACAAATTTGAATCAAATAAATAGTATCGTAAATGGCTTATGGCTAGAAAGGCCGAAAAGCCAAAAAAAAAACTTTGAACGATTGTCAGACTTTATTTTTATGTAAAAATGAAAAGTGGCTTAATTGCTTTTGCAAATAATAATTTTTTAAATAAAAAGTTTTGTGTACTACATAATTCTACATTTAGAGAAAATGTGATTTCGGGATAACGTTGTGGAATACACGGAGCAAATGCCAAATTGTTATCTATATTATGTTTAGTGCAGGAAAAAGCGTGGATGGCAAGTGATTTGTGTTAGCAACATCTAACGTTCAGCAACGCAAAGAATGTCACCATATACTTATTTGATCAAGAATGTTGTATAGAAAAAACAAGGAATGTTGTGACAAATATATGAAATTAATATTTATTTCGACAGAGCAGGATTTTTATAAATTTCTCCATGAGATAAAAATTTTAAATACCGTTGTAAAGATATGAAATAGTCATACATATAAGTGCAAAAATTGTATATATAAGGAACTGAATTTCTTTAAACAAAGTTTTATTCAAAAAATTTATTTCAAATTTATGATAACAATTATTTTATTTTATAAAAATATCAGTGAGTGAAAAATCTCAAGTGCTATTTTTACTTTGGATACATTTATCAGATTAAAACAGTTCAACTAAAATTGTATGCATTAAATTAAAAATTTATTCTTATATTTTGTCTCCCAAGTGCTTATAGTATATTATACTATCCCATTAGTTAAAGATCATCCAGGATCTAATATCTCAAGACAATACGGACAACATAGACTCATTCCTGACCTCATGTAACTAACTTGCCTTGTGGCCAGAAACGCTCGTGTCGTCACTTTTTTTCGAGATAAAAATGATGAAGAATCTCATGTAATTCATTTACACAGTTGAAAAAAATGAACGTACAAAAATGTCACCTAAATGCATTAACCCTTAGACTACCAATTTTAAATCTTTTTATTTAGGAGTTTATTTATAGTTTTATACTCCTTCATGGGACTCATGCGTCCCGTTGGCAGTCTAAGGGTTAAAAGATAAAAACTCATAACTTACAAATACGGTTAGGCTAGGGTGATATTACATCAACAATTTGCTCTGTGTTGGTTTCCTATTCTAAAGATAATATTAGTAAAGTTATTACAAAAATCGTCCCTTTTTTCTTCTTTAATTCCTGGAAAATTGAATTTATAAAGATGATAAGTGGATTCTCGCTGAAACGTCACAGTAAGACTTAAGACTATCATAAATCTCTGCGATGCTTAGGTAAGGAAACGAATTTTCCTTTTATTTAACCTATTTAAAAATAAACAATCTTTTTGAGCTGTTTCGATTCAAGACAACTATTTATCAGAAATATCTTGTGATTTTAGATCGGTCACTTAAACGGAGTTTTTGTTCTATATACTTCGGTCAGATTTTAAAATGAAATTTTTTACAACACTGAGTCCTTTGTGGAATCTTATGAGAAAAGACTTGAACATTTTCATTAACTTTTGAAACCAGACATTTGGCCCACTGACAGAAAACAAAATTCTGCATTTAGGTCAGATCCGTTTTGTTCCCATCTCATAGCAAGATAATTTATAAAAATATAAATAATAGTGGAATCGGTAAATTTTCACTCCAGAAAAGAAACAGTTAACAATAGTTTGCTCTATTTATTTTTGTTGGGGTAATTTTTTATTTTGAAAGTTTTAGTGTAAATCCAATAATTAAGTTTGCATAACAAGGGAAGGGCGAGGCTACTTCAACTGTTATCGAGTTACGAAATAATAATATTTTTTTTTCATTTCACAAAACATTTTGTTCATATTTTTGATTTATACATGAAAAAGATAATATTATACATATTATTTGAGCAATATATAGAGCATTCTATAGCAGATTTCATTGTGTTCAATATATACTTATATATCATAAGCTCGTCAGAGAATTAAATTCGATGTATAGTCATGAAATATATGTTTCTTTATTTATATATGGTATTCTGTTTCTCCCATTGACAATTTATCATATACTCTTTCATTTGAGTACCTGCTCAAAATAAAATAAAAACAAAAGTGAATTTCGTACTAGCAATTATTAAAATACTGTAAGTATCTCTAAATCTCGAAAATCCATGGGATATAATTACGGAAAGCGTTTAGATTCGCTTTAAGCGCTTAAAGTATCCATTTACGGATATCAAAACTTTACTTGAAAGGAAACTTTACTGGAAACTTCTCCCCTCCTTTCCGTTGCCGGAAAAGAGAGAGAGAAAGAGAATTGGCTTATTTCAGAATTTGCTTTCTGTATTGTCATTATGATAAAGATGTTTGTAGTAATCTTGAGATACTGGAAATTGTTTCGGTACTTCCACCGGAACATGTTTCTTCACCTCAAAAGACTCTTGGTTATCCAAAGGAACCGGGTACGAAGTCGTCGGCAACTCGAACGGATATGGTTTATCCGCTTCAACATGAAATGATTGTAGAGCCGGCAGTTCGAAAGACTGAGGAAAGTTGATATATATAGGGTGAGGCACTGCTACCGGAAAAGGCTCATAAATCGGTATAGGGAAAGGATGAGGAACGCGAATTTCAACTGTTTTATATACGGGGACGTGCTTGATAATCTGATTGATGACGGTTTTTGTTACGACTGGAGCTGATGTTGTAGCTGGTGCAGCTTTATAAGTAGTAAAGGGTGCGCCTTTCGGTACGAAATCTGAAACATTTTTCATTCAATTATATTAAAATTACTGAATTAATTTTCTCGGTTAGCTTAGACAATTACTTCTAGATGTATCTATTAATTTATTTTTGCATCATTTGTCACAAAACAAATATAATAGACTTTCAACCATGAGTTTGGATTGGGTGATCTTCATTCGATCTTGAGTGATTTTTGATAAACTTTTCAACTTTTAATGAATCTGTTAGGAGAAATAAAAACATAGCAAAAATTCTAATTAGTTTCTTAAGTTCAACATTTTTTTTTTAATTTTATTGTACTTCTGATAACGTTTTGGATTCTAATTTTGAGTTTGCAAATGAAGTGAATAATAATTAGAAGTCAACTCAAGAAATTCATCTGTTATTAAGCTTAGATACATATTTAGATACAGAGTTTCTAAACATTGTTTTCCAAATGGATTTGTTTTAGTTAATGAGGGCCGAAGTTTATTCAAGCGATTAATTGGAAAACCTATTTGAAATATTTGGTCATATTGTGGTGCTGGGATTTTGAATAATCGAATCCGAAAAAATCTTCAATTACACAAGTCAAGGACTATAACTATTGATTTGGTGCTTTGTTGGTTAAGGCGTTTATTAAAGAAGAAATCTCGGCTAAAATCACTATACTAGAAATTTTTAATGAGATAATCTCATTAAAATGGGCATTGTTTCGACACATTGTTCTGGAATCGTTTTCAAATGCTTGTAAAGTCATTTCAAGATATAGAGTAGACTAGTGAGTTATTGATTTTTTTAAAGAAACATGGTCTAAAGAAAGTATTTTCTTAAGCCAAACTTGATTACAAAATGGGATGGATTTTGAAAAAAATAAATAAATAGTTTTTTTAAGATCTAAACGTTATGTGTTCACATCCCAGTCAGTGATTTTTTTTTTTTTTTTTATTTATTTAATTTGCATCTTTGAAAAACAAAATATCTTCAAGTAAATAAATTTAATTTATATGGTAATTTACTTTTTTGTTTAATTAGGGGCAAGTAATTTTCATGTGATGAGCATTAATAAATCCTAGTAGCACAATGTTTCAAACTATACTATAGTAACTATATAGTGCCTATATAGATTTCGAGAATCTATATAGTAGATTTCGAGAATCTATATAGTTGCTCTATAGTTACTATATAGTTTGAAACATTGTGCTACTATGGAAATCACAATATTTTTTATTGAAGGAGTGCTATATATATTAAAAACGAGTTTGAATACTTTGTAAAAATCATGAAAATAAATAATTTAATAAAATCAGATACAGAGGTAAAATATAACTTCCTTGCCTGCCTATTCTCTTAAAAATTTATTCAAATATAAATAGAGTCGATTTAGTAGCTTCATTCCTTTTTTCGATTAGCCCATTTAAAACATTGTGATGATAAAATTCCAACTGAAAAATTCAACTCAGCAAAATGAAAAGTATATTATAGAATATTTAAATATTGAGGTAAAATTTAATTAAAATTTACTTTATATAAAATATAATTTGATATAGTTTTGGGATTATTTTACAAGAATTATATATGTGTGTATAATTTAAATATTACCAATATTTTTATATTTTAATATTTAGCTATTTACATATCTGTTTTGCATTTCATATACATTTACGTTAAACAGCGTCTATTTTAAATACAAAATTCCATTATGTACTAGATTGCATGAGAGCATTTTTTTAATTTATCATCATAACAAAATTGAAATAATATTAGAATTGGGAGCAATTTATATTAAATGGAATTTAAATTTATTATGATGATGCCTATTATTAATTGTATCGGATCTCTATTTTTCCATTATAATAAAATATTTTATCAAATAGTGAATTAGATTAAATAGTCCAAGAGCTGGTGACAAATTTTTGAGTACGGATTTGACCCAACTAGAAATAATGCGTAATAGTACCGTCTATGATAGTTGTACAAGGAATGACCAGTCTGGCTGGTCTAAGCAGGTGAGTACTGCGCATGGTGTGAGTGCGGTAAAAAATACATATGTGTTAAAAAATATTTTTGACCCACAATGAAATTATAAAAATTATAATTTATAGTCAATTATAAACATAATATATTCACTCCAGACCATTTGAGTGGTGGGACGTGGAACCAGAACACCCAAAGTGTATTTTTACAACATGCAAAAATATCATCATGCTATTTTCATGTTGTAAAAATACACTTTGGGTGGTCTGGTTCCACGTCCCACCACTCAAATGGTCTGGAGTGAATATATTATGTTTATAATTGACTATAAATTATAATTTTTATAATTTCATTGTGGGTCAAAAATATTTTTCAACACATATGTATTTTTACGGCACTCACACCATGCGCAGTACCTGGTCCACCTGCTTAGACCAGCCAGACTGGCAATTCCTTGTACAACTATCATAGACGGTACTATTACGCATTATTTCTAGTTGGATCAAATCCGTACTCAAAAATGTGTCACCAGCTCTTGGACTAAAAACAATTGGGTGTTCATGCATAAAAAGTTAAATTTGACAATTAGTAGTAGACAATTTGATAAGGAAAATATTGAATACATATTTTTATTTCTTTTGAAAATATTACTAAAAACAGAATTGTTGGTGTTCAGTGGCGTGAATAATACGACAAGAAACCATGTGGTGCGGGGGTGCAAGAACGTAGTGGGAACAGTTAAAATAAATAAATAAATATACTGGTTTAGTAGTCGCACCTAAGGGGTTGTCAAGGGGGCCTTTTTTAAAATGTTTTCCCTTCACGAAGCACACAGAAAGAGATTTTTCAAGGAATTTTAACAAAATAAGATTTTTCATATTTATATGAAATATACTCCTTTAAATAAAAGTGTAATTTTCGAGGAAATAAAATTTGATTTTTCTATCAAAATAAAAAAATTACTCATAAGGATGATACATTGTAAAAACTTTTTCCTTAACAAAGGATGCATAAATAGATTTTTTTCAAAGGAATTTATTAAAATCATATTTTTTCATCATCATCTCTAGATAAAATACTCATTTAAATGCATATTTAATAATTCAAAATATAATGGTTTGGGCGAGGCGCTGTACTCGTCTTTGTGTGTGTGTGTGTGGGAGGAGGGGGGTTAGCTTAGACAGTTTTTAAATGTCCAATTACTTCTAGTTAGCATTGAATTTAATATCCTTATGTGCTCTAGAATAACATATATATAAAATATGATGAGGCTTAATTGATTGCTATTCACTCTAGAAACCACAATTCGATTATAAAACACACCCTAAGGGGATAATTGCATTAGGACTTGTTGTCATCACAGATTCCGCCCCACAGTTCCCATCATCTCTATGCTTAGTAAATTGCATTAATTGTTTATAATATGCATAATTTTTCTTATAATTATTTTATTACCATCTTGAAGGAACTTTTCCAAGATAATATAGATTTTACAGATTTGGAAATTTTTCGGCAGTAAATAGTTTGAAAATTAACACAAAATTTGAATTTTTAATACAAACTTTTAAGAATCTAAGCTTCATAACTACAATCCTTAAAGAGTTTATATATAAAGATTCGATTTTTGAAGTGAAAACTTCTTTTGGCAACGTATGTTGGTTGTCGAATGAAGTAAGTGAAAAAAGAAAAAGATTAGAAGGCGTTGGAAATTAAAGCACCATATTAAATATTTTTTTCACTTTTCATTAATAATTGCTCTGAACATTTAAAATGGGAGAAAATAGTTTAAAGTTTTATTAGACCTCTGATGCCATTCATTGGTTCAATTTAGAAAAATAAAATTATTCTCTTCAGCTCACATTTGAGTTCATTTTTACTTTACCATACAGGGTATGGTCAAGTATTGTAATCGTGAATAAAAAAAAGTCTTTTTTTTGCTTTTTTCGAAATATCTAATAAACATCTTAAGCTATTTTGATAAAAAATAATTGAGCGAAAGCATAAAGTTTTGTTCTTCAAAAAAAGCCTTAATAAGTGAACAGCGAAAAAATTATATTTTACGAGATTTTAATTTTTTTGTCAAAGTGCATGTTAGTTAGTACGTTAGTACGTTACCCAATTTTGTGTACGTTCTAGTTCAAAAACTACTAATATCAAAACGAAATTTCTTATGTAGTTTTGGTGCAATGAGATTAAGAGCTGATTAGATAGGTTGAAATCGAAAATTAAGGGGAGGTTCTTGAAAAATTAAAATGATCAAATTATCAAACTAAAAAAAAAAAAAGAAAAATGAAATATACTCTATAATAAAAAAGCGAGTTATTATTTTTAGGCACGAAACTGGATGGGGTGTTCAAAAAAATAGAAATATCAATAAAAGTCCTAGAGCCGTTGATCGAATTATACGAAGTTTAGCATATGCACCCAATACGACCTTATGAAAATACTCACTATGTGAAATTGGTAGTGACATAAAAAAAGGAGGGCATAGCCCCAGATGAATTTTGGACCCGGAGCCCAAAATCTGAAGCGGACTCCTTATTATGGAATAAGTATGTGTTTTTTATGAAGTGGTAAAAGTTGGTCACCCTACCCCTAGAATGGGTTTTATTTTTTGTTATTAAATAATGTACTGGATAAGGTCCTAAAAATAAAAACTAAACTAACATAAACTACAATCAAATACATTTTTACTTTCCAATGATACTAAGGGTAAACGCGTAAACCTATAAATGAAAGGGAAAATAATTTTTCAATCAAACTTTATTTACATTAACATACATATAAAGTTTAAATTTCTACTTGTATCCATTGGAGTATAGTCACATGGTTAAGTAGATCTCAATAAAATTACTGAATTGCATTAAAAAGACCCATGTAATAAACTCTATAATTTTACCACTTTCTTGTCTGTCTGTCTGTTCGATACAAATTTTGCAATCGATTTTAAACTAATCTCCCGATGAGCTAAAAATTTGAAACTTTAAACATAGCTCAGAACTGGATGAGAATTCAATATAAACTCGTTTTCTTGTCTGTCTGTTTGTTTGTTTTCCCGGTACAATTTTTGCAATCAATTCAACGCAGATTTACGGCAACTCCCTTCAGTTAGCTTACAAATCAATCCTAAAAGCATAGCACTTGCATATCCTACAGGCGTTGCCACGCTTGAAATATTTTCGCGCGAGTTTTCGAAATTTTAATATACATAAGGAGTATTGTTCCCTTCCACTCAAATTTTTATTTACTTGTCGAAATTTGAAATGTATGAATAATGGAGTAAAGCTACCATGTTTTTATTAACTCGCTTTCTTATCTGTCTGTTGGTATTAATTTTGCAATGGATTTTAATCTAACTTCCATTTCATTTGGAGATGGTTCGTTTTATCGTCTGTTAAACAATAATTTCTACAGTTAACAAATATTTGTCAAACATTTTTTTTCTACCATACCTCCTTAAAAATGTCACTCCCGGGCCCCGGGAGTCGCAAGTGCACTTGGACCCCCCTTGTGGTGGCCATGAAGGGCGGTTCAAAATCAATCAAAGCTGATATTTCTAATAACATAGTCTCACAATTAAAAGGAGTTATTATTAAATGATAAGGGGCCCAAAGGGGGGAGGGGGAGGGGTTCTTTCGTAAATAATTATATATTATTTTATTAAATATAAAATATAAGAGAGGGGCCAGATGATAGTAAAGTCATAAGGATGGCCACATTTTTGTGAAACCTACCTCGCATCTTGCTCAAGTTTTATTATTATATTAAAATGTTTCATCTAGAACCAACGCCTAACTCCTTAAAAGTTATGGCCACATCAGCTTATTTTTTATTTACTGAGAATATACTCGAATAAATATGAATATTAATAATATTAACTAAATGAGCTTCGGGGCTTACACTTCTATCGTGACTTATTTCTAGAATAGACACACACACACTATTTCTGATTTTTCAACTGTATGTTCTTAATCTAGAAACCCCAAAATTTAAACAGTTCTTTGTTTGTAAATATAACTTTCTACAATCTTCTTGGGCTATTGTGGCTAACGGATTGCAGACAAAAGGATAGACAATTGATTAAACGCACAGACAGACTGTAATCCGGGTGATGTTCTAAGATTATTAATATCTATTCTAAAATTGGAATTTTCATTTATAATAATATTGTAATTAATAAAGTAAAGGGTGTGTAGTTTCACAGTGAATGAAATAAAACTCAAAGAGGTTTATACAAACTCAATATATTATTAGTCCATCATCAGGAGATTACAAGTTAAAAAAAAAAAGTTTTAACTTGTAAACTCCTGATGATGGACTACTAATCCGAAATATATTGAGTTTGTATAAACCTCTTTGAGTTTTATTTCATTCACTGTGAAACTACACACCATTTACTTTATTAATTAATATCATGTTTCACCTAAAACCTAAAAAATAATATTGTATTTTCATTTGTTTCAGGTAAGGAGACTTATATAATTGCCCTTTGTGGTCTCTACAGTTCTGGGTAAGTGATTAAAATAATGTTTAAACATTTTTCGGCTTAAGTATAACATAGGTACCTATATGGTATAAACATAAAATTAATTGAAATTTAGTATAATATATATTCCTGGTTAAAAATGAATTTACTGGATATATGGTGAAAGCATTAGCTGCAATGCATAACTGTCGAAATTTATTGGTTTCAGGTGCTTTTAAGATGTCAAAGCCGTTAGTAAATTATAGATAAATTACCCAGCTTCCCTGGGTAGAGATAGTGATAAGAGTTGCTTGAATTTAGAGAACCAGTCTTTTCAACAAACCAAATCCATTCTATAGTAAATTTTCATTTATTTATCTAAATACATAATTTCATTAAATATAAATTATAAAATAAGGATATAGATTTTAAAATTTATATACATCCATAGTGTTACATTCTAAAATTTTCTGATTGAATGTGAATTTGTTTGCTTTTAGTAATAGAGAACATCGACCGTGTCGCGCTTTGTTTACTCCTTAATATCAATATTTTTTATTGTTTAAGGGAAAACATTTAAAAAAAATATAATAATAAATAAATAATATTTGATAGAATAAATAGCTTCGTATTTCGTGTAGAATAAAATTTGATATACGGTTTTATATAAGAAAATAACAATTCCTTGTGCTTATTATCGGGGTACAATAGATCACTAAGGCGCAGCACATTATTCACCCTTAAACTCCTATCTATAGTATGCCTATTATCGATAATTTTCCAAAAAGAGTTGTTATTTTAATCCAAAAGTAAATAATCAAATATGAATTTTATTAAGTGAGAATTGTGTGGGTTCTTGGTGAAACATTTTAAATAAAGTAAAGAAAATTTTGAAATTTTTTTTTAAAAATTTTTTTAAATTTAAAATATAAAATACTAGGTAGTTTTCACATAAATAAAAGATCAGATTTTCAAAATTTTCTTTACTTTAATCAAATATGAACTGATTAAGAAAAATAAAAATACAAATCTACAAAACATTTACCTTTTTAGAAGCAATTTTTTTTCTCTATATTAAAAAAAATAAATAAAAATATCTTAGGCATAAAAAAAGGACACTGTCCTTTGTGGACTCCTGAAGATGGGCTTATACCCCGAAATATATATATGTTAGAGTCGTGCTAAAGGCATCTGATCTTTTATTTATGTGAAACCTACCTAGTAATTTATATTTTAAAAAGTTTTTTAAAAAAAATTTCAAAATTTTCTTTACTTTAATCAAATAAGAACTGATTAAGAAAAATAAAAATACAAATCAACAAAACATGTACCGTTTTAGACGTAATTTTTGTTCTCTATATTAGATTTTTTTTTTACTTAGAGAAAGTGGTGTAGGTTTTAGGGGAAATATGATATTAATTATTAAAGTGAAGGGTGTGTAGTTTCACAGTGAATGAAATAAAACTCAAAGAGGTTTATACAAACTCAATATATTTCAGATTATTAGTCCATCATCAGGAGTTTACAGGTTAACAAAGTTTTTAACTTGTAAACTTCTGATGATGAACTAATATTCCGAAATATATTGAGTTTGTATAAACCTCTTTGAGTTTTGTTTCATTCACTGTGAAACTACACACCCTTCACTTTATTAATTTTCTATATATTAGAAAAAATAAATATAAATATCATAGGCATAAAAAATTGTACAAATATGTATAATGTTGTTTTGATCTGTGGAATTCATAGCTACTTGTTTAAGAGGTGTGGAAGCTCAGACACAGAAAATATCCTAAAATATTAGTTCTAAATAAATACATGGTAAAGCATGGGAGATAAATTTTTGATAGTTACAGCAACGCTCGTTTGACATAAAATGAATAAAAATAATAATAGTGATTATTTAAGTTAAATCGCGTGTTTTTATAGAATTGCAACAGCTTAAAAATATTTTTATGGAGAAATCAATGAGATTGAATGACAACGTCATTGATTTCTCGTTAAGTATCAATAACTCAGCTAATCTCGACAATCTAAATATTTTGATTTTAAAAATATAAGTTAGATATGTTTTGATCTATTTACGAATAAAATATTTAATTTTACCTTGAAAATAATTTCCATTTTCCGAGTGCGCGGGAGAAGAGAGTTGTAGTTCCGATGGTGATGGGCCGTAATCACTAGTCAATGCAGATACTTCAGGTGGACCATATTGAGTGCTTGGCTGTTTTACATGACTAGCTGATTGATAAGCAAATTGCTGAGATTGTATTTCATTCCCGGTCAGTTGTTGATGATGTTGGGTGTTTGAAGTCTCTGAAGGACTATATTGATTTGTCAACAGGGTTTCAGGGAGTCCAAATTGAGTGTTAGGTTGTTTTACATGACTAGTAAGTGTTTGATAAGAAGAATATTGCTGAGATTGTTTGTGATGTTCTGTTGGTTGGTGACTCTCAGTGTTAGATGTTTTTGATGGACCGTATTCATTGGTCAACGCGGAAGCTTCAGGGGGTCCATACTGAGTACTTGGTTGTTTTACATGACTAGATGACTGATAAGAAGAATATTGAGGATCTTTTTGATGTTCAGACGGTTGGTGATGTTGAGAGTTCAAAGTTTCAGATGACGGTGAGTGGTATTCATTGGACAACACAGAAGCTTCTGGAGGTCCATATTCAGTGCCTGGCTGTTTTACATGACTAGATGACTGATAAGAAGAATATTGAGGATCTTTTTGATGTTCAGACGGTTGTGATGTTTCTGATGGAGGTGAGCGGTATTCACTGGACACTCCGGAAGCTTTGGGTGGCCCATATTGATTACTTGGTTGTTTCACATTACTAGCTGGTTGATAGGAAGAATATTGTTGAGATTGTATTTGATGTCCGGACGGTTGTTTTTGCTCGGAGTTTGAAGTATCAGCAACAATTCCACCACAATTATCAAGAACCTATATGTAAAAATAATAAATATTAATTTAAGTTATATTACTTTACCATACAGAGTATGGTCAAGTATTGTAATCGTGCATGAAAAAAATATTTTTTTGCTTCGTTTTTTAAAATATTTCAAAAACGGCTGAAAATATTTTAAAACATGGTGTCTTGGTCTACAAAAAAACCCTAATGAGTGAACATGAAAAAATAATATTTTACTAGATATTAATTACTTTTTCAAAATGTCTGTTAGTATGTTAGTTAGTAGGTTACCCAATTTTGAGTCCGCTCTAGTTCAAAAACTAGTGTGAATATCAAAACGAAATTTTACATGCAAATTTGGTTCATTGAGATTATGAGCTGATAAGATTTTGGTTGAAATTGAATAAAAATTAAGGGTTTTTTTAAAAAATTCAAAAATTATAAAATTTTCAAACTAAAAAAAAAATAAATAAAAAAATAAAAGAAAAATGTAATAAAATATAATATAAAAATGAACCTATAATTAAAAAGAGAGTTATTATTATTTTTGAGGGCCAAATTCGGGGGGGGGGGTTCAAAACAATAGAACTATCAATATAAGTCTTAGATCCTTTGATTGATTTGTACGTAATTTCGCATATATATGCCCTTTAAAAAAAATGACTCACTATGCGAAATTGATAATGACCAAAAATAGGGGGGAGGTTTCAAAAATAATTTAATATAATAAAATTTTGAAATAAAGATTGACAAAGCTGATATTTCTAATAGGTTAGTCTCATAATTAAAAGAAGATATTATTAATTAAGAAGGAGGTAAATAATTATAAATTATTTTATTAAATATTAAGAGAGGGGCGTATGTATAATAAAGTCATGTGGATGGCAATATCAGGTTATTTTTTTTAATTGGCGGTTTATATGCAATTGATATTCAGATATTATTTTGAGTCATGAAAATAATTTCAAAATTCTTTATTTTGAATTTAAACCTTATTCTTGTGCTTGAGAAAAAAGAACTACTAAAGAACTTCATGAATTTACCAATCAACAAATATGAATTCATTCAAACGAAACTAAGAATTTTTGAGTCTTGATGTGTCTTAAAGTATCTCATATTTAGTATTAAATTCTCAATTCACTTTATTTTTTTCCTCTTTCTCTTTTAGATAAATATTTATCTTAATATAAAGTCTTTATGTGTAAATGTAAATTTTAAGATAATTACTTTGAGTAACTTGAATCTTACTTGAAATATCTATCTATAATTAAAGGAATCTTATTATGATCTAAAAGTTTACTAACGACCCGCATACAGGTATGCATTTAATGTCAATTTACGGTCTAAGAGCTTTAGTAATTAAACTTCTAGTGGAAATTATAATGATTCATACAAATAAATTAATAATCACGAAAATATTATGTAGGCAGCAGAATATGATAAAAATTTAGAAAAATGAAAAAAACATTAATCAAAGAGCGTGCCTTTTACTTTATATAAAAAATAAGTAAAAATAGGTATGTATAGTGTATATTAAAACAGAGTTTACTAAAAGGCTTACAAAAATAAGAAAACTGGTCCACACTAAATATAATATATTCCATAAAATAAAAACAGAAAAAGTCAACCATAATGCTAATAATGGTATTTTACAGAAAAATCTTTGAAATGTTAAAAATAAAATAAAATTGAAACCTCTAGGATACACCCAATTTTCAGAACCTACTCCTGCTACCTCAGAAAAAGAACCAAGTGTTAATAAAAAAGTAAATATTCCAAATATGGGAAATACTGTATGTAAACCGAGGGGTGAACCGCGATTAAAATTATGTGTACACCGTTTTTGGAATTATTTGGAATTACTTTAGAATTCATTAGATAATCTATTGTCATCTATTGTCTTCTACTCGGAAATGAAATTGGAAGCGGAAGTAGACGTACACGATTTTAGGTCGCGGTTCACCCCTCGATGTAAACCTTAACTTTTAAAGATAGTTATTCAATTTAATTACAATTACCAAAGTCCAGCTACCAATTTGGTATTTGGATTTTATTTAAGTTGGGATGCAATTTTTAAGAAAACACAAGGGATTGCCATAAACATAATTTTTATTAGATGCCATAAGGGTTGTGTTTACACCATAGGAATTTGAATCCGAGTGCCGTAAATGCTATCCAGACATTGATCGTCCTTCGAACAGAACCCATCGGCGTATGTATTGTGCTAATTATTAGACTCAAAGGTTTATTCTTCCTTCATTTGTAAAATTCCGCTGTCTAGTTAGGAAGTCCCTTTTGACATTAAATTAAACATATCTAAATATCTTGGGTACTGCTATTATACATTCTTTTTTGTAAAATTAAATTTAATATTGTAGCGTTGAATAAGTTAATAATTAGTAGAGATTGTGGTGTTGGTGAAAGGTGAAACATCTTTAATAAAGATAAGAGTAAATAAATATTATATGTAATATTCATTTACTATAAGTTAAGGATTCTTGGTCACTTGTTTCACATTAAAATTAAAAAAATTAAAAGATGTAAAAAAATTTTTCAATATATTATTTCGGGCTATCAACCCATCTTCAGGAAGTACAGAAAAATTTATGATAGCCCGAAATATATATATTGAAAAAATTTCTTACATCTTTTAATTTTTTAATTTTAATGTGAAACAAGTGACCAAGAATCCTTAACTCATAGTAAATGAATATTACATTTATTATATTATATTATATTATATTATATTTATTTACTCTTATCTTTATTAAAGATTTTTTACATCGTACTAGATGAAGGAGGAGGTATCAGCCAAAGATGGAATCACTGGGTTCAATAAAACACCTTTAATAAGACGTTTTGGCCTGAATTTTATTTGGCCATCTTCAGTCAATTAGGAGTTATACACAAAATGCGGTACACATATGTGATCGAACCAAGCCTTGTCAAAAATAAAAAATAAAATTAGGTTCATGTGAATTTATAACGTGCTCTGGACCCAAAAGGTTCAGAATGAAAGTAATGAGTTTATATACATTTTTTCTATATATAGAAAAATGTATATAAACTCTATATATAGAAAAAATTTATATAAACTCATTACTTTCATTCTGAAACTTTTGGGTCCAGGCACGTTATAAATTCACATGAAGCTAAAAAAAAATTTATTTTTGACAAGGCTTGGTTCGATCACATATGTGTACCGCATTTTGTGTATAACTCCTAATTGACTGAAGATGGCCAAATAAAATTCAGGCCGAAACGTCTTATTAAAGGTGTTTTATTGAACCCAGTGATTCCATCTTTGGCTGATACCTCCTCCTTCATCTAGTACAGTTTCATCACAGCCACGAACATCTTTTAATTTTTTTAATTTTAATGTGAAACAAGTGAGCAAGAATTCTTAACTCATAGTAAATGAATATTACATATAATATTTATTTACTCTTATCTTTGTTGAATAATTTTCTAAGTTCTAAAAAATTTAGCTTTTTAACATTGTCTTGTTTTTAAACATGTAATAAATTTTATTTCACTTATAATTTACCTGAGTTTGTTGCGCTTTTGGTGGTAAATATGAACTCGGAGCTGACTCTGATTTCGTTGCCACTTGAATTGCGTTTTGTGCAAAATGTTGATAACTTGTAGAAGCTTGTTCTTGTTCCTCTATTTGTTCTTGTTCTTCACTCTCTAGTTGTTCTTCTTGATGTGCAGTCGCGTTAGTTAATAGTAACGGCGACAAAAGGCACAGAACCTGGAAAATGGAAGTCACATTAGATCACAACTCATTTCATATCGCGTGTTCCATGCATATTATTCTACACAGGCATGCAAAATGATAATCATCCGCCTGTCTTCGATTAGCTCACAAAAATCGGAACTCATTTTTTTTATATTTATTTGATCTTTGCATGTTATCATGAGAAATCGAGATTTTTTCAATTTCATCAAATTCTTAGTCAAAAGAAAAAAAATGTTTCATGATTTCCTGGAGAAAAATTGAAATAAAAAAAAATAAATAAATAATGAAAATCCAGCAATAAAACAAGAAAAAAATAAGTTAAACAACATGCATTTTTATATATAATTGGAGCTGAGATGAATTAAGATGTATCAGATAAAATTATATTGCTTCAAATGCAATGATCTATAATTATTTAAGGCAACGTTAAATTATAATGAACAATTAGCTTTAAGTTATTAGAGAAAGAGACTTGTAATTAAATATAATCACGTAGTGTCTTTGTTGAATTCTTGGATATGAACATGAATTTGATTTTGCTCTTACGATATAGATATAGATGATTATTTTTATTATAAGAAATGTTTGTAACAAAAAACAAAAGATAAGATAAAAAATCGGTATAATAAGTCAAGTTTGCTTATTTACATCTATATTTTGGTAAATGAAAATTAAAAATAAATAAATAATTAGTTTAAAAAATTAAAAATATTTTTATTTTTTGGGTGAGTTTCAGTTTTTTCTACTTTTTTCTCTCCAATCTTCGATTCAATACAATGTATAAATTCGTTTATACAGACACAGCTATGCAATGCATTGATCAATTCTTTTGTCCCGAAATCCATGTCTCAAGAAACGGAATCTATCTCGTTTTACCGATATGACGCAACCCAAAATGGTAAAATAATATTAATATTTTTTAACAAAGCTAAATACATCTTCTTGTTGAAACTTGTACTTTACTGAGTTGAAATACCTTTCAATTCATGAAATCGTCGTTTTCCTAAAAATTTAAAACAAGAGAAAGAATTTCAAAAATTTGATAATTTTTTTGAAAGTATATAGTCAAAAATCCTGAATTGCAATCAGCAAACCCTTCTCCCTTTACTGGAATTTCAATATATCGGGCTGAAAAATTAATTATCAGTAACTATAGTATTTTAAACATCTAACTAAATATTTCATATGATATGCAAACCGATCAAATCTGACCTATTTTCTAAAGTTAGATTTCATGCCACTAGAGATAAGAGTATCAAATTACAGTTCTCAAAAGCCCTTAAGATTATTATGATATTTCCAGTAGATATAACTGGCCCAAAATGACGCTCACTTTGTAAATACTCTCCTTTAATTAGATCTCACAATCCTTAAGTTTGTGAAAACATTCAGGAAAATAAGGATTAATAATTGTTCACTGTTTCAAATACCAACCCATTTAGCTAAAATAAAAATAAAATATTGTGGTATTATTTTAATTTTAATTAACGTGTTTAATTGTATATAAGGAATGTATACCTACTCAAGAGGAAATAAAGTCCATTTTCTTTTTCCGAAATGATCTAGTTTAATTATACTATATATTTAAATGTAATTCCACAAAAACCTAATTTAAACTATTTTGTTAAATTTTATTTATTTATTTATTTATTTTACGAGAGCCTCCAGTCCTCCACACCTCTCCATATCCTCCTGATCCTCACACCCAGAGTGGTATGGTGTATTATTATGGAAATAGCTTAGAGAAAGAAAACAGCTAAAAGACTTTAAATCGGAACTTTTAATTTTACTTTAATTATCCTATAAGTATATTAATTAATTAAAAAAAATATTTTGAAAAAAAATCCCTTGACTTGATATATATATGTTTTGGTGTGAAGAGTGTGTGTCAGATTATATAATCGACTAAATTTTAAGCAAAGATAAGAGTAAATAAATATTATATTTAATATTGATTTACTATGAGTTAAGGATTCTAGGTCACTTATTTCACATTAAAATTAAAAAATTAAAAGATATAATTTTTTTTTTCTTTTTCAATATAAGGTCAGGTGGGGTAACTGGGGCCGGGGGCAACTGGGCCAGGGGTCCTGTAACCCCAGAGCTTTTTAATTTTACCGCATTTTTTTAGCGCAATTCACTTTTCCATATTGGTGGGAAATTTTCAGTGTTCCTGAATTAGAGAAATTTCTCTAAGTTTATTTTATACTTAAGTACTTAGTTAAATTAATTACTTATTTACTTATTTACCTAGTTATGATCTTACTTCTTACCTAGTTGCCTTACCCAGTTCCTTGAAAATATTGAGGCTTGAGTAAGTACTTAATTAAGGCTTTCTTAAGCATAAGGAACTTATTTAACTTTATTTCAATGGGTAAAATGAAAATATTTTGTTTAGTTGTTTGATTTATGATACTTTTTTGTATTTTCTGTAATAAAAATCGATTTGAAAAATTATACTTGGCGTTTAAACTTAGAATAAAAAAAATAGAGGTCTTGGTGCAACTGGGCCAGCCTAGTCAGGGCCCAATTACCCCGAATCGCTTACATCTTTGATTATTTTTAATCCATATAAAAATGAGACTAATTCTACCTACGGCCAGGGCCTTGAGGGATAGGGGAACATGTCCAACTGCTCAAAAGATGTTAAAAATTAAAAAAACAGCAAATAGGCTGGGCTGGTCCAATTACCCCACAACGCGTTTAACTGGGCCAACCGCAAAACTTTACATTCAACTTAAGATAATTCCAAAATTTTGAATAATCAAAAGTTGAAAGTATCATGATTATTTGAAGAAAATTTCATCTTTCAATTAATATAGTCACGAGATCTATAAATTGTGAGGAAGCTTAGTTATAGCCAAAAATATGGAGTACTATCCTTGGGAAAACAAAAGAAGCTGGCCCAGTTACCCCACCTGACCTTATATATTGAAAAAGAAAAATTTTTTTACATCTTTTAATTTTTTAATTTTAATGTGAAATAAGTGACCTAGAATCCTTAACTCATAGTAAATCAATATTAAATATAATATTTATTTGCTCTTATCTTTATTAAAGATGTTTCACCTTGCACCAACACCACAATCTCTACTAATTATAAATTTTTAGCTTTGAACTCGAGACCCCACCTCAGAGAGCCTGAACACTAGGGGGGTAGTCCCTGGCCAGGAAATATGGGTTGAAATGTCGTAAATTAATTCCAATAAATTTTTAAAACCAAAATAATTTTAAAATTGTTCTTATGCCCTAACGCATTGTAAAACATCCAGTCTATTTATTTTACTCCATTCTCTCTTTGAAATAAATAATATAATAAATGTATATAGAAGTAGATACATTTATATTTTTGATCATCACCAATAAATAAAATGAATTTTGTCATCTCTGTGTCATACGTTATGGGGATGATTTATTTTTGTATATCATGTAGTAAAGATTTAAAATAATAAAATATAGTATTTTAAGATATAAAAAATAGAAAAATAAATTTCATCAACTGAGTTACATCGTTTGTTTTTTAATTTATTTTCAATTCGATGAAACAATTATTTTTTTCTATCGTAATTCAATTTATTAACAATTCAATTTTTAATCAACAATTTTCCCTTTTAAAGAACTTCCAAGTCACGGTTTTATCAAAATTTTTGAAAAGAGCCGACAAATTTTGTTAAAAAATTTTATAGAAAATATAAACTAAGAGAAATTTTTCGGTATCTCTTAGCGAAATTTGGTAATTGGATTGTCGAAGAATGCTTTAAAATAGAAAGCTAAAACTTGGCAACAAAATGCAGATTATTATGCCAAATTTTAGCCTAATAGTTACAAGTGTCCATAAAAACTCTTTAAAACGATAAGATTTTTTCAGATTTCTTGTATTTTTCACCCGGTCTGATACGTGTAGAAAAATCATATTCTTACATTATTTTTTCTTTAGGTACGAAGAATTTTAAAAAATTCAAAAACTCGTTTTTAAGCATGATTTATTCTATCTGACTGGATTCAGATACTCATCATGATAGAAAGAGAACGAAGAGTAATAAATTGTTCGTTCTGTTGCCAAAATGATTGTATTTACAAAATAAAGAACTGATTGACTTTAAATTTTTAATCTTTAGAACTTCTGGTTTCAAAATGCTAATAAATCAGACAAAAAAACGAAAGCGCTGGAAATTGTTGTTTACAAGGAGAGAATGATTAAATTTGTGAAATTTTTCACAATTTTAAGTTAAATCACTTCTATACACTGTCAGGTACAAAATCACATAAAAATAGACACTTTGGGGCTGTCTCATCGTTATTTTAAAATAAATTAAATTAAAACCAAAATTTAATTCAAATCCTCGTACCCCATGATTAAAAAAAATGTTTTTTATTTTCGACCAGATAAAAACATCCAAAAGAAACAATCATTCGATTACAATTTTAATAGTATTTTTGATTTTGGCATTTTGGTAATACATGTTATTTGTAAATTTCAAGTTTGTATATAATTTAGTTTACGATGTAAAATGCACTTAGGTGACCCTAAAACGGGAAAATCTGTAATATCTGAAAAAAATTATACATGATTACAAAACATCTTCATACAATATATTAAGGGTGGCCCTAGTTGCCTACTTAAAAATATTGGGAGCGGCACCTAAAAATAAATAAAAGCTTTTTCTTTAATCATAATTAAGGTTGTCGACTTTAGAGTACAGATTTGCGAGAAATTGACAATTTATATGCGGGACGGAGCAAAAAAAAAACTGGAACTCAGCACAATTGTACCTTAAATATAGGAAGGCATGATATTTGCAGAAACTTGAAATGATGGAAGATTTATTAGTAGAGTTGGTAAAATAAAGCATACTTGTTTTGGTATAGATTAGTAAATCTTTATTTAATCATCGAATTGCAAGTACTACGAGAAATTACATTTTCGCCATCTCATATACGAGAACGGGACAATTATCGTCCCGCACACGCCATTTGCGGGACTCCTCTTCCAGTTTCCCAGAAACTGGACGTCCCGGTTCTTGAGGACCTTTGGCAACAGTAACAACCTCATTTATTTATATTTTTTATTTACTCTTTGTTAGTTGAAGATTTATAAAATTGTTACGGTGCTAACACAACTATAACGAAATTTCAAAAAATAACAAATACTTTTTATTTATTAGTTGAGCTATAATAAAACTCTTGAATAGCAGCATGCGGCTTGCGAGCCACAGTTTGGCCATCTTTGCTATATATGGTAATGTAAATAATAACTCATAAAATAAATAACTTACTTGGGAGAGTTTCATCTCAAGGTTGAGCTCGAGCTGTCAGTGGCTGTCAAGATGATAAACTGAGATGTGCAAACATGCCATATCGATACATTGCTATATGAGTTTTGGGCGACGGAGGGGGCAAACTTAACTCGGGCTATGCAGTCCTTTCACTTCACTCCCACACACGGATTTATCGGTGCATAATCTGTATCACTTGTCAATTGACACAAAAGAATCATTAAGCGGCGAATTCCTATACCGGAAGATTTGGTCCAGAAGAGATCTTTTAATTGCATTTCTCTTTGTAAAAAACGATTAAAAAGCAGGAAAAGATTCAATTTCCTCGCTTAACAATCAGCAGATCATATAATAATAAATATCATTATTATCATTCCCATCAATTTTAGTTAATTTCTGTCTATATTCTAGAATAGTTAATAGAGATTGTGGTGTTGGTGCAAGGTGAAACATCTAAAGTAAATAAATATTTTATGACTCATAATAAATTAATATCTCATAAAATATTTATTTACTTTTATCTTTATATTCTAGAAAATCATCAAATTCAAAAAGATACATAAATCTATTAAATTTTTTTTCAAATTTTCCTTTTGATTACTTTATACACAAAAAATATACATATTTAGATTCCATAATGACTCATTATTTCTCTCATCATACTTAGCTGGTCTATTATGTCAGAAGAGAATTATCTCAAAGGTTAACCCATGGTTAACCAAATGTCACTAACCCTTAGTTCTAAATAAATTTATAATTTTCTCATTAATATATTAAAGAATAATTAACACATTAATGAGAATTGTTTTGATCGCGCTTTTTGAACAAGATATATATCGCGAGACTACTGCTGGTTGAAGCTATTTGAGTCTGCTGAGTCTTAAGTCTGGACCAAGAGAATGAAAAAAGATATGATCCATTTAGCTATAATCCAACGTCATTATTGCGTTTAGCCCGCATGACACTTGGATGGATAGTTCTAGAGCCAGTAGTAAACTAACTATCTATTCTCCACTTTGGCGAAATAATTTTTTACCAGGTTTAATTAATGTGTAATTATTTATAAAGAAATAACATGAATTAGAGATATAATTATATCTCTATAATATTTTTTTAATAAAAATTTCTATATCCAGTAAGTTTTCTAAAGCAGTTGAAATGTTAGAGGCTAATTTCACTGTAAACATCGATTTGTCTAATTATAATAGAAATCAGCTACGATGATGTTTATTGAATAATTGGTTTCGGTAAATATTTTTGCATAATTTTTATACAAAATGCAAAATAAACTTAAAATATACCTAAGCGAATAAAATTTTATATAAGAGTAAAGTTGAGCTTGAGTGCTCATTAATTACAAGCGCACACATTGGTCTATTTTATATATAATTACCTATCAAATATTACATATATTAAATTGAAAGTTTTTGTTCCGAGGGTAGTAGAATTTTATATTGATATAAGGACCTAAAATAATTATATTTTGCATTAAAAAGAATGATTTTGCTTATTTTTTCAAAAAAGTATATAATTTTCTTCTAGAAGTAGTTTAACCAATAAAAAAGTGGTAGTTTTCTAGTAAGTGCAATAATGACCTAGAGCTTCTTGCAATTCACTTTGCAAAGCTGTGGAATATGTTATTTTTGTCAACATAAATATGGACCAGAAAACATAAAATAATGAAATATAAATTCGCCAATAAATATTTTTGATCAATAAAAGTATCCGAGATTAATAATGTATTGTTAACTTGGTAATAAAACATCAATCGAAATGGCGAGTAAATATTTACTTTACCATATGGAGAATGAAGAAATATTATAAGTTTTTTGTTATTTTGTTGGGTTTTTTTTTAAATTTGTCTAAAGGGATTTTGATAAAAAAATCACTGAATACACAGAGCATTAAATCTTACAAAAAAGTAAGGTATAATGAATTACAAAAAATTAATATTTATAGAGATATAAATTATTATTTGAATTTGTTTGTTTGTTCGTACGAGGTCGAATTTTTTGTGCGCTCTACCTCAAAAACTAATCCGAATTTCAAAACGATTTTGGTTAAACTTGACGTTTACCTTGAAGTATTTTAAGGGAAAACAATTAAAATAATTAAATCTGTAGCCAAAATGGTACATTTGTATAATTGTCTCTATGATAATATTTAATTTCTTAGTGTTGCTTTCTATATTTGATAAATTCTTCCGAAACGTTTGGTTTTTAATAAACGTTTCTGAGATTGTTTTTCTAAAAGATTTCTATTTTTTCATAATTTTATATAAAAGGGAGAAATATATAACTTTCGAAATTTTGAAACAAATGTCTATAAATGCCAAATGTTTAATTGAAAAGAATTAAAATCTCAGAGAGGGTGGGGGATTATGTGTATTTTGGGCAGAGAGCTAAAAAGCAAATAAATGAGATTGAGTTTCTATTAAATTTCTAAGGTTTGTGCGTAATTAATTTTAATAATCATTAAATAGAAATGATATGTTCTTTATAAAATATTTTAAAATAAATACTTATGTTATTTGGAAGCTCTTCCCTTGTACCAATATTCGATCCTTCACTATTCATTTCCATTGGAACTTCGGCATCTTCTATCTTTTTCTAACTTTTCGTTTTCATTTAAGAAATGTTTCATAATCTTAGCATGCTTTTCATTATCCTTTATTAGTTACATTTTTCTTTTCCTATACTAAGAACCAGGCATCTTTTTTCTCCCAGACATTTTTTTTATAGTTTAATCAGTCGGTAATCGCATAAAAAACTACTGCTAACTTGCAAATAGTAACTGTCTTGTGCCTTTTTGATGGCACCGCTGAGTTTGCTTCTTTTCTCAATTCTCGCCAGTCTGGGGTGGGGAAAGGCGACGTTGTAAATTGTTTTTTACCTTTTCGAAACGGTCTTTTTTACAAAGTATGCACTATGAAATGATTTTATCCATGTTATATCGATAGGTGGGAGCCGGGTTGGCTCAGTTGGCTAACGCACTGGCCTCGTTTCGACATCGATCGATGATGACGATGTTGGAATGGGAGGCCGGGGTTCGATCCTGGCTGGCGAATAAAAATTTCTACCGGCTGAAAACTCGGCTCCCCCACTAACCCTACTAACACTTTACTTATGTGCTGTCTAAATGGGCTTTGTTCCCGATGACATTAAATAAATAAAAAAAAATATCGATAGGCGCTTTGATCTTTACCGAGAGGATGCCAAATCCCGCTAACGTTACAAGAGAATTCATCTATTTATGAATTGAATATTATCTTCAAAAAAAATAAATTCAACACATAAAATAATAATACGTTTATCTGTTGCTATGTATAAAAATGTTTCTTTGAGTAAATATACTGATAAATAGAAAAGTAATTAGGTACTTTCCTTTCGTAAAATTCTTGAACAATAAGTTGACAAAAATTACTATTATTACAAATTACAAGCAACTATTATATTGCCTGGAATATGTTTATGTATCTTTTAAAAGGATCATTGATTTCAACCTTATTGATAATATTATCTTTACGATTTAAAAAATAAAAAACCTTTTATAAAAATCCAAATATTTATTTTTTTATCAATATCTGCTTTTCTTTCTTTCACTCCCTTCCACATCCCAACAAGCCTCTCCGTGGTCTTATTGAATTTCATTTTTATTTTATTTTTTTATTTTTATTGAATAAGCATCTTGCCTAAATGGGATTCAAATTAATTCATGAATCATATCTATCCATCCATTAATATTTATTTATTTATAAATTATTTGAAAACCTCATCTCATCTTTTGCTGAATATACAGAAATAAAATTATGGGATTAGATATTGGAAAAACAAGCCAGATGCTTTCTTTAGATTTCAGAACAAGTGATTTCATATTCCCATAGTCGAAAAAATGCACTTTCAGCACTGCAGGTATTATATTATATTAACCATCTTTACTATATTTATTCAAGCAGCTAAAATAAAGCAGAGTGCAAAAATAGATAAATATTCATAAAAAATTGAGTCAATAGAGATGTTAGACAGCTTAAATTTGAAATCTACCCATTAAGAACTGTACATAAACTATCGTGTTAGATATTGACTTTATTGTCTTGTAATCGCTAAGATTTCTTGTTAATGTTAACATTACGTTTTTCAATTGGAATTAATGGAATAGTTGTATTCCCATAGCAAATAAGTACGTCTCAAAAATTACGAGAAAATTAGATCATTAGAAGTGGGCTAAATTTGTATTACAAAATTTTACCCAAACCTGTCGATGTTTAGAAATGGCTTAACTTTATATTCTGAAAAATTCCACAAATATAATCATTCTCCCTTTATCAACAATAAATAAAAACGAATTCATTATCTCTAATATTTTGTCACATACAAGGTATAGAACCCTTAGTATGCAGTCTGACTTTCTTTACCGGCTTATTTAATATTTTATTTCTTTATTATTCAATTGTAGCAGAACATCTTGAAAATTGTTTTGCATTACACCGATTTTAATTTATTTCAAAGTTTCTAAAATTTTTCTGTTTTGCGGAATTATAATTATTTTCTCTTATTATTTAATATTTAAATATGAAGTATTTATTGAGAAATTAAATATGTTAAATTTATAAATTATTTTTGCTTAATTACTCTTTATTTAATAAATTTGTTCATTTATTTATTCAAATATTATCTATGTATGTATAATTGACAAAAATAAAAAACTAAGACGAAGTTTGAGGTAAGCTAACTCGAGTTGCCTCTTGGCTGAATAATTCTTAATCTAAAATTTATCATTCTTTCCTGAACACTTCGCTTTAGACATTGATTTATTACACTTGTTTCGTTTTTCACTTTTTTCTAATTTACTAAACAAAATATATGATCGTAATAACCGCTAAGAAATTGAATTTGACATTAACAAATCAATCATGGAAAATTATTTTTATGTTCTATTTTTTTATTTTCTATAAATTATATGAAAGAGAATCAATAAGTAATTGTTTCTTCCACTTACAATAAGGTAATTGAAAGAGTTACTGATTTGTAAAGTTCCTTCTTTTGCATAGATATCAAAAGTATAAAAAAACAAAATATGTTAGACGCCTTGCATACCAAGTTGGTGTTTGGGTTCACCTCCTGAGGGAATGAATCCTTTTGACATGTTATTAAATTTGACGAATAAATAATTACCTTTATATGCTATACGATATTGCCTTATATTAATTTCTATTTCATTAAATTGTTAAGCAAACATTGAGAAGATTTCCTCTAGTACTGTTGAAATTGTTAAATTTTCTTGAAAATCAAAAAACTCACTTATTTTTGAAAAATAATATTAAATATATACGATATATTATTGAATAAATAACCCAGAAAGGTAAAAAATTTCTTTTAAAAAAGTTCTTCGTTTTATTGAGTATTATTCTGTTCGTACACCCAAATAATATAAAAATCGAAATCTAAAAAAATTATTTCATATCACAATGTTTCGGTAAAATCTGAAATTTTCAATTTTTTCTCACACTTCAACCCCACAACTTACTAAAAATTAAAATTTCAGCATTGTTTTTTTTTAAATAACACGATAACTAGATAGGATATGAAAAAATTCTAAAAAGAAAATCAACTAAAAGTATTTTTACAAGCCAAAATAGATGGACCTCCACTTCTACTCGTTTTTAACTATATAAACCCCAAAAGCTTATATAAAAATTAAGTTTTATGTATTTTCTTTTTTCATTCTTCAATGTGGAGATAAGAAGTTATGTTTGAAAAATTATAAATAAAACCCTTTAAAAGAATTTTCTAGGACCAAATTAGCGTGAATCCACTCACCTATATACTTTACCGTCACTGATTCTTATTTGTAAAAATATGTGATGTGATACACAAAAGAAAATTTATTTTTGATTCAGAAGTCGAAAAAATAACATAACATTATTCAAACAGGTTTTGTATCGTAGAACTCGGTAATTAATTTTTGTTTTTGTTTTTTCTTTCACTAACAATGCAAGTAGCTAACAAGTAAGTCCTCCTTTTATATAAATACTAAAATATTTAAAATAAACTACATAATTTAAAAAATAAATTTTATTTTTTGTGCTAAAAAAATAAAAAATAAACTGACAAGTTCTGGCGTGGGCATCCACTTGACTTTACCATACAACCTGCCCCCTCACTTTTATTTAATATTTAATATAATTATGTGGGAGGGGGGTTAATTTTTGCATTTTTAGACTTCTGGGGGCCCTCTGATTATGTATACAACATTTGGTTGAGTTTGGTACAAGGGCCTATATTTTCATTTTTTGACCCCCCCCCATTTTTGGTGGTTAGTTTTTGCATTTTTAGACTTCTGGGGGCCCACGGATTATGTATACAAAATTTGGTTGAGTTTGGTACAAGAGCATATATTTTCATTTTTTGACCCTATCCCCCCCCCATTCTGCGGCAGGATTAGTCTTTTGCATTTTTTAGTCTTCTGGGGTACCACTGATTATGTATACAAAATTTGGTTGAGTTTGCTCAAATGGCCTAGATTTTATTTTTTAGCCCCCCCCCCCTCCATCCCCCCTTAATTTTGGCTCGATATACACCAAAATTAATCAGCTCTTAATCTCAATCCACCAAAAAAACTACGTGTGACATTTGGTTTTTATATTCACAGTAGTTTTTGAGCTAGCTCCTCTACAAAAATTTGATAACACACAGACTAACAAAATAACAACCTAACAGACATTTTGATAAAACAATTATTATCTCAAAAAATATAATTTTTTCGATCTTCACTTATTAGGGCTTTTTTGTAGACCGAAATGCCATGGTTTTGTTCAATTTTTTTAATCAAAATAGTTTCAGCCTTTTTTGAAATATTTCGACAAAAAGAAGCAAAAAACCCACTTTTTTCATGCACGATTACAATACTTGACCATACCCTGTATGGTAAAGTAAAAATAATTTATTTAATTAAGTGATTAATAGATCCAAATATTTCGAGGGCTTGATGCACCTCATCCTCACTACTAGCTCAGTAAGTAAGAGGGGCTGCAAGCCCTCGAAATATTTGAATCTATTAATCACTTAATTAAATAAAATTACTGGAAACAAGAAAATTTCTAATACATCTTCACTATAAATAGACAGTAAAAGTTCATTAATTTTTAAATTCGTTGTGAATCACCCTGTATATAAAATATTCTATAAGATTTTAGGAGGACAACTTGGGTAGGTCTCTGGTGGGTATTTATATAAAAAATAAACCATGACCTATTTCTGATTTATGAAATTTTTCCTATCATTAAATTAAAGCCAGTATCTTTTAAAGTGAAATAGAAAGAATAAAAAATGAAGATAGGCTTGGAAGAAATCTGCAGCGGTTTTAAAGGATCGATTGGGGGTCTACGTTGAAGTAGCATCCCCTGCCACACCCCCAGCAGCCTTCTGCTCTGTGACGCAATGCTGAATTGCATTCATTCCAGATTCCAAGTCCGACTTCTTGACTTCGTTATAATGTTAAATTCTAATAAAACAATTAGAGAGAAAAAAATATAGAAAAAAGTTTATACCGCCAGTTGGAAAGAAAACGAGTTAAAACAAAACATATGGTGTGTGAGCTATACACTACTTTTATTTATTTATTTTTGTTTTTTTAGATTAACATTTTGAACTTTGCTAACGAGAAAATAGAAATACAAAATTATATACAACAATCTAAAGAATATTTTGGATGAGTTACATTTTTAATATGTAGTAGAGGTTGATCTATCTCAGGGCTGTCCAACCCGTGCCCCGCGGGCCGCATGCGGCGCAGCACTGCAATGAGTGTGGCCCAACATAAAGTCATAAAATTCCTTAAAACATTGAGATTTATATGTAGAGATATTTTTATTCCTTTTTTCGAAATTTGAATGTACATTTGTACAATACGTGAAGCTTTTTTTCAAGAATAAAATTCACTATAATTTTTATAAAAAAAATAAAATAAAACCGACTTCAAAAAAACTAAATGCAACAAATAAAATAATAAGAACTCAAAAATAAAATAAAATGCACTAAAAGGTATAAAATAATTATCTAATTTAGTTACAACTAAAGGACGAAATATTAACATGAAATCTCTTTCTGAAGTCGGTGTCAAACATATACATTTTATGAATTGAACTCGAAGGATCTTACTTAGTACGTTTGGCGGGAACGCTCGCTTATATAGTTTGTTTAGCACCGACTTCAAAAAGTGATTTCATGTTAATATTTCGTCGCCTAGTTGTAACAAAATTAGATAATTATTCTATACCTTTTAGTGCATTTATTTGATTTTTGAGTTCTTATTATTTTATTTGTTGCATTTAGTTTTTTTGAAGTCGGTTTTATTTTCTTTTATAAAAATTATTATTATTTTTCTCTTTATAGTGATGTTATTAATAGTGATTTAATATAATACCTTGTATGCATCTCATAAGAGAAAGCGTCGGGCGAATGAATCAAAAAAATTATAATAAAATTCAATTCATAAATAGAGAAATTATCTCGAAACGGTTGTGGGTTTTAAATGAATGTTTTAAGATTTTTTTTATAAGAGATTTTATTTATTATAATTTCGATTATTTGCTCTGTATACGCGGTGGGCCCTTGTATCGAGAAAAGAAAAACAGATTTCTGGGATTGGATCGGAGTTGAAGGTATCTGTGGATGCGAATCTTGAAAGACTGAAGGTTATATGTAGCCGAAAAGATGGAATGGGGAAGCGAATTCCAGTTTCTAGAAGTCATAGGATGGATTACGTTGTAAAAGTATTTTAAGTGGGATCGATTGCAGCGATCGGTGTTTTCGGTGTCATCAACAGAGGTCATTTATACATAAAAACACTTCAATCATTTTTTTTCAAAATTCTTACAATGGCATGAAATCGTTTTTGAGGAAATGCAAAAAACGATTTCAACAAAAATCTTACTGAACTCAATCTGAATAATACAGTTTTTCGTAATTTGTTCGAATGCTTTTTGAGATAAATGAGAGGAAGGAAATACAACTTTCGGTTTGAATTGATATATTATATGAATAGAAAATACAAATTATAAATTTTCTATTGAAAATCCAATGTAGCCCACTTCATAAGTCCGGCCAATATTCATTCATTTTGACCTTAAAAAAAATTCAGCAACCCTTCGCTGTAGTAATTTTATTATCCTTCATAATATATTATATCCCTGACATTCGTATATTCAGTTCATTATTTCCAATAAAAAATCATATTTATTTAAAATAAATTTCTATATAGTAAAAGGAACGTGGTGGTATGAATTTATGAATTCTCAAATGTCTGCTAATGACATTTTGCAAAGTTCCTTTTCAATCGCAGTTATTTATATTTAGATAGAAATGAAAGGATTTCATTCCCAAAGGAGAAAACTGATTAAAATCCATGTGACTTTTAAAGAGACCATCCTAGGAGTTTATCAACTTGTTCATCAATCCTAAACAAATGAATTTATGAAGAAGGTAGCTTTATAAGGATCCTCCTCTTTAGTGGGCTTCAAACATGAAATATATTATATAAAAATGAATTATAAATTATTAATCAATTTCTAACTGGGCTTAACCCATTTCGAAAATGGATTAATCAATTTAAATTATGACTGGGAAATTCAAAATAAGATTATTTAATTTTACATTGGGACTAATAAATTTCAAAATGAGATTAATCAATTTCGAAATGGAATTAATCACATTCAAAATATGAGTTTGGTCAACTTCAAAAAGAGATTAATCATTTCAGAATAGAAATTAATTTAGAATTCGCGGAGTAAATTCGCGAGCAAATCCACTCAACGGAATTTTTAACAAATTATAAGTAAATTTGTTTTTCTAGTATATTTATACAAATATAGAAATTATCAAATTATCAAATTATGATAATTTCTATATTTGTATAAATATACTAGAAAAACAAATTTACTTATAATTTGTTAAAAATTCTGTTGAGTTGATTTTGCGTATGTACTCCGTGGAATTCTAAATCAATTTGTATCATTCTCATGTAAGAATAGACTTGTAAAAAGCGTCTGAATCGAGGGAGTAATATATAAGAACTTGAGATGCCATGTCCCTCTGGGTGGTCCGTGGTGGGGTATCATGCGGGCTATACGCGGATTGATACCGGGTAACACCTAGATGGACCATATCTTTTTTCGCTCTCTTGGTTCAGGATGGAGAATCAGCTGGACCTCAATGGTTCTTATAAAACGGTAGTCTGGCTAAGTATTCTCTAAATTTCGCTTTATAAAAACATCTTTGAATTTCTTAAAGATTAATTTAATTAATTTCAGAATAGGACTAAGTAATTTCAAAATAGGATTATTCAATCATCAATTTCATATCGGGAATAGGCGTATTAAATTTAATTAATTTAATACAAAATATACATATATTGGGTTAAAGAGATGAATAATTATCTGTAACTGTAAATGTAAACTTTTTAATGTAAAGTATGTACCTAAGTCCAAATAGGACATGTACTAAAGAGATCAATAAAAAAAAATAATAATTAATTTAATCTTATTGTGAAATTGATTAATTCCAATTTGAGTTTGAAAAGTTACAGTTCGACTCTTTTCCAATTTTGTATCGAATGGGATTTGTTCGTTTGTAAATCTTGGTCTACTCGAAAAGCAACATTTGATGGGAATTAGTTATTATACCCCAAAGTAGTATTTATAGGGAAAGGGCGGAGACGCTTCTTCGATGGACCATCGAGTTTAGAGAATCGGATTGTCTGCCTAATAGATCGTTTCTAAATTGCATCCAGGGTGGAAAGAAAATGCTTGGTGGCTCTTCTTCACAGATTCGAGATATATTCTAAATCTTGACAGAGGTGAATTTGGATTTTGTACTTGATTTGGTGTTAAGGGGCTGAAAAAAAATCCTGCATCTGTAAGAAACTTTTTGCTGCAGAGGCAAACAATATGCTTATTTTTAGAAAAATCAGACTTATCACTGACCTTTAGTGATTATTATTATTATTATTATTGAAATTTAATAATAAAAATAATCAATCACTATAATTCTGTATTTTGATAAATATCGTTGGGCATATAGTGTATCAAACTCCCTATACAATAACAAATCACGTCATAGGTAGATAAAATAATTTTCCCTGCTTCGTGATCGGATTATTTAAACAGTTTTGATTTTATTATTTGTTGTGTAATAGAAATAAAATTATATGAATATACGCTACAATTTTTATAAAGGGTTTTAATATTGGGATACACTAAACCTTGTTGAGAATCATTATTTTTAAATTAAATTGTGTTTAATCACTTTTTGTTGCATTTTCACTAAATATAGTGGAATAATAAAAACTACAAATAAGGAATAAAATAATTTATTGTAACGTCATTTCCACCCTCTTAAAAACCGATGTTTTGGAGATCTCCTCTTATTCTCCAGGTTTTAGAATGAAAGAAGCTTTTAATTATAAAATTCTGTCATTTTTAACTGGAAACTCTAACACTACCGTCAAGCACAAACACTGTTAACCCAAACAAAAAGGACGTGGTTACAAATTTCCTTCGTTGACCATTTTAAACCATGAAAAAGAAGGATAGATCCTCGGAAAAATCAGTTTTTAAAAAGATGACGTTCAAACAAACTATTTTATTTGGAATTTGAAGTTTTCATTATGCTTGGGCTGCCTTTCCATCAATTCAACATCGAATTCTCAGTCCGCCTCCAAAAGAAAATACTTCCAAAATGTGTGAATCGTTTTAGGAATAAAATAAATAGGAATCAAAATATTGAAAAAGATGCGGAGAGAGAAAGGAATGGGGTAAGCCTTTAGTGTTCCAGAGCCCATTTTTTTTTTATATATTTTGTCTATGAAGAAGATTCAGATTAAATTAACTTTAGAAAACTGCAAAAATAATATAAACCCTTGTTTGTTCATAAACAAAAAGATGAATTAGCTATATTTAATAATTTCCCGGAATTCGGATTTTTCCACCCAAGGCATTTATCTGTATTAAAATAATGAACAAATAACATGTAGTCATTAATTGTAGAGAGCTACTTGTTTTTAGAATTTTTCCCTTGTTCATTAATTCTCATCAAACGGAGGGAAAAAGTGCAATCGTTATACACACCGCGGGCGAAAAAAATCGTTTTAAATCAAAAACAATAAAATAAATAATTTAATTAAAAGATTTTTAATGAACAAATTTTTGAAAAGACTAATTTTGAATACTTTTGAACTATGGTAAAAAAAAAGATAATTAATCATTAAAAAATATATTAAAAGGGATTCGAATGCGTCAAGGGTCATATACCACATAATTTATATACCTCCCGGGAACAGAATATAGCAATGTTCTAATTTTATTATTTGTCATTTTCATTACCTATATTTTTACTTTCACATTTATATTCATAGAATATAATGGGGAAGTATTGCGATGGCCTGTCTGGGTCCTGACTCTTTGAGAGTTTGTATCTCAGAGATGAAAAAAGTTAATCTAAATTTGTAACTTGTAGGTGGAAGGAATCGATGCTCTTAATAGTTGAAAATCTGAATTAGGACAAAAAAATTGTGGCCAAAAAGGGGCCAAAAATCCATTGGTCAGTGCGTACGTATGTACCCCCTTGAGTTTTGCAACCATGTCTCAGAGATACGAAATTCGAAACTTAAGCTCGATATAGGCTAGAAGGTGTACAGCAAGATTTACCTTTCTGCAGTGGCCAGTCCATTTTAAACTAATTTTAATGATTTCTTAGCATTTAATGTTAAATTTTATTTATAGATATTTTTTGTTTTGTTTTTTTGATAGTAATATTTATTTATTTCTTTGTTGATAGCTTTGCACAGTTGTGGGGCGCTTTTTGCGCTCCCAACACTCTGGCCTCGGTTCTAGATTTGTGTCATAGTCGCCTGTATATGTACTTTAATCATAAATAGCCACAACATCTGGCATTATTGTTTGGACGGCTGATGAGAAGTTGCACTCTGATATGTAAAAAAAAATCTGTTTTCTTTTTATAAAGGGCTGCCCCCCTCTGCGTGGCACAATAAATCAGTCAATTGAAATCGGAAAAAAGAAAGTGGACATTTACTTGAAAGATTTTTCGTTTTTTTTTACTTTCTTTAAAACGGGTCTAACGATTTTTTAAAAAATAGTATATTTATCAAGTGTCATGAGTTATTAGATTTGTCAAATTTTAAATTCGATTGAAATAAAGGAATTGGGTGTAAAGTAGGACTGTCGCGGCGCGCCTTCGGCGGGGAGCGTCTCGTCTCCAGCCCTGGATCCCCTGCCTGTCTTTGGTCCATGATGTCCTCTGAATTTCCTCCCCCGCATCCGAACACACTTCACCCATATCAAACCTGACCTTGACGTTTAGTGTATTTAAAATGGATTCAAATCTTAATATATTCTATTTGTATTGCGTAAATATATCATTAATCATTTCAACTGGTTAAATAATCAATTACAATCTGTACTTGCTCTCCTCTAAATGAAATGCTATTATATTTTATTGAATCTCTCTAACTGAAATGATTAACTAACTTTCTAATTCGGCCACCAATCTATGACAGATATGATTGCCAACTTTATGGACCTTTTACTTCGTAACATACGGATTTCCGACCGCCATCCATTTTATGATTATTCTGTCCCCGAGCCCTTCCTAAACCTATTTAAGATTTAATATGGGATTTTCCCGGCATTTTTACAAAACACTTTATCATTTTAACAAAACACTTGGAAAATTAATATAATTTCAATTATCAATTTATCAGGCTATTTCGATTCTCTCATTAGCTAGAACAAAGGTTATCGAACGAGAAAGAAGAGAAGGGGATTCCCACTAGGAGGAGATTTTTTGATTTTAGGAAGAAATTAAAACTACTATTCAGCAAAATTCGATATCCTGTATATTCAAGGCAGTTTTTAAGGTATAAATAGGTGGGCAACTACCCCTCCCCCCAGTCGCGAGTTTTGCACCTCCAAAAAGTTTCTTAATTTTCCCAGATTTGCAGAAGGATTGACAATGCAATGAAAGAACTTGTATTTTTTATAAAATGTACTTTATTGAACATTGTTCACAAATTTGCTTCCTTTCTAAATTTGAATTTTTGTATTTTTCACTATTTTAAAATTTTTGGCGCTACATACTAGTGAACTAGTGTTTGCGACAAATATTTGGCACACATCTGTTCATACTGTTGACTCAGAGCCGGATTGCGACAGGCGAGCTACCGAGCAAAACTCGAGAAGCCTGTGAGACTCACTTTTGTGCAGTCCTAACTTTTTTTGAGAGTGGCACGCAAAAAATTTACATTCCCCCCCAGTGGAATTTCTTAAAAATGCCGTATATTACATAGTACACTATGTAAAATCTATTATAGCTAGAGCCTCTTTTGAGTTGGGAAGAGATCTTATCAATAATGATGAAAGCTGAAACAAAAAAGTTCGAGATATATTAAGGTAGATATGAATGAGAACATCACAAAATTCATTTTATGTATAGTCCGATTGTAGCGCATAGGGTGTATGAGTAAAATTTTAAAATTTTTATTGGTGCTTTAATCGAAATGATTTTAAATGTTTTCTACTTAGTACGTTCGGCGAGGGAATTTTTCGAATTTACTAAAAATTTAATTAATAATTTATTTATTTATTTTCTCCTAATTGGCACTGAAGAATGTCTGAAACTTAGAGAAAAGTCATTTTCAATTCTTGTTTCTGTCTCTCTGACTGGATTTCTGCAAGGCTGACAATTGCCGAGATTTTTCTCGATTTTCTGGAATTTTGCCGGGAATTCACCTTTTCTGGAAAAAATCCGAATTTTTCATATTAATAAAACATAAAGGCTAGGCGCGATGATAGGAACCTTCAAGATATAACTGTGGGGTCTAACCTCTCTTGAAATGACCAAATTACTTCGGTTGCTGCGTACACAGTTTGGTTTTCTCTTCTATTCTCTATTTTACGTCCAATTAACTTCTTATCCTTTACATATATGGCTCAAATTCGCTCCAGTCTCGAATATGGTTTGTAACTCCCAAAAGCCTTATTTATAAGAATCAGGCGATTTTCGATTTTTTCCGACACTTTTTTCTCTCAATTTTTTTTAGATAAATAATTTCATTGTTAAAAAATAAAGATCAAAGTTTCAAAAGTAAATTATGAGGTTTATCCAAAATACTTCAACCGTAGCTCTTAACCTTCGTTGATTTTACTTTGACCTTTCACGTTCAATAGATTCCATACGGGTCTAGGCATATATATAATAATATATTCTAGACTTTTTACGTTTTCTTTTTCTTATGAACTGAATTGGTGAACTTCCTAACAGACCATTTATTTGCCAACAGAGAGAGAGGGAGAAAAAAACGAACAACCTTTATAAATAATGAATTTCATTCGTTGAATGGATTTGGTTCTTGCATGTAGAATATTGACCGTTCCCGGTTGGGTTAGTATGTGGATTTCAGATTGCACAATCAAACAGCACCGACAAATGATCATTTGTAGTTGCTAAGCAAACGAAACCCGGCTACCCTTATTTCAATTGAAATAATAACCAAGTCAATACGGGCTTATACTTCAGATTAGTTACTCTAGGGCTGCTTAATCTATAAAACATTATACACAGTCATTGTCAATATTATCCGTTTTTTTCTTCAAAAGCAATTTCACATTGGAAATTCAACATGTTATACATAATTTCGTTTGTTTTCAAACAAAGCTACATTACAATTGTAATGTACATTTAAGTGTAATTTACAATTTACTGATTCTCTTCAAACAATTACTCGGTTGGGAAAGGAATATTGAATTCACTCAATTGTTTTTTCTTTTGTTATTAGTGCTTAGAAATGTCCATAACGTGAAGAAAAATAATATACAAGCAATATTATTTCTGTCTCTGTGGCCTTAGAAAGTTTCTTTTGGTACTAAAATGTTTGTATTTCCAAAACTAAGGACTATTGAAGGAGACAATAAAAGAGTGTGTCTTCTGCTGGAATTATAAATTTTATTTATTTATAACTAGACTATAGTTTCGAGGGCTTTGCTTCTTTTATTGTCTCCTTCAATATATAAAAATTCTGCTACTCTCGGCAAAAACTTTCAATTTAACTAAGGACTATGTTTTGAATATGATTATGACAATGGATTTCTTAAGAAACCTAAGGATATTATATGTTCCCTAGGGGCTATTTTCAAAAATAGGTATATGGCCTTTCTGAACTTAACGTACCTGAATAACCGTAACATTATTCTACACCTAACTTAATTTTCAAAAATTTCGAGATGTGACCTTACTGCATTGAATGTGCGATATTTATATCCAAAACTTCTGGTTAAAAATTGTTTGAAATGGGAAAAAATTATATACCGAACTCTCGAACAGCTGTAGCTAATGAACTGAATTTGGCTGAAAAGTTTGTTAAAACGTTAATTTACCGAGTTGTTTCTTAGGAAGAAATTAAAGATTTTGTCCTCTACTTGATCCAAATAAACATATAACTAGATCAGTTATTCTCAAGCATATATATTGTTTTTGAGCTAGAGTTTATACAAAATTTGGTAACGAATGTTACAAACGTACTAACAGACATTTTGACAAAACATTTAATATCTCGTAAAATATAATTTTGTTCACTCATTAGGGTATTTTTTGTAGACCAACATGCCATGGATCTGGTCCACAGGGGATTTCAACAGCTGATATTTAGAAAATATGGTTGAATATTTTAAATAAAAGGTCTAAGAAAGACATCTAAGCTCAGAAAATGAAATTGTTTTTAGTCACATAATTAAGAAAGTTCTATTCGCATTGTCTATTAGCTATAATCTAAACTCTAAATAGATTGCTTTGAGAACAGCGCACTATTTGTTTCTTCCGCATATACATTTTTCTTTAACCTATATATGGCATGGTGGGTTTTTATCAAAATAGTTTCAACGGTTTTTGAGATATTTCAAAAAAACCAAGAAAAAAACAACACTTTTCATGAACGAATATAATATTTGACTATACCCTGTAAGGAAGTGTAAAAAAAAAATGAAATAGTAAATGAATAATGATTGTATAATGAAAAATGTTTAATTAGCATAAATTAATTAAAAATGAAAAGCAACATGATCATTATTATTTATTAGTTACATCTTATGCTGGTGGATTTACTAAAAAAAAAAACATCCCACCAATCCATTCATTATCGTATACCAGTTTTAAAGAATAAAACCCTTTCTAGGGGGATTAACGTTTTTATCCTGCTTTCCTTAATTTTTATCCTATTATCATATAGAAAAAATAGGATTTAATACCTATTAAAAATAGTAGGTAATGTATAGTAAAACTAAATTAATATTTCTAAAAAAGAAAAAGAGAAATTTTATCTTTATTTTATTGATTAAGTAAAAATAATAAAATTATAATATTAATAAAACATATAACCGGATATGGTATAAACTTTGACTTTGTCTCTTTTTCGTTTAGTAAATTTTTCATTCTTAAAGAAATTGATATAATATATCAATTATGGTAAAGTAGAGCAGAAAAAGATTTGCATTTCATTTTGTTTTTTGAAAATTTCTTCCAACAGAATTTATGTCTATTTCTCTCTTAAAGAGTTAATGACCAGAAAGTTAAAGTTAGGCTAAAATTTATCAGCGATTATTTATTATTAATATGTAAAACTTTTCCGAAAACTTTTCAAAATTTCTCTCTTTTATCCTTATTTTTTTCCTCGAAAAGATTTCTTAACAAAAAATAAAAAAAAATAAGTAGAACTGCCTAAATGAGATAATTCATTAGAATTTAAATAATTGCTAAAATTATTCTACATTAAACAAAATAACCAACAAAATTACCTTAACCACATAAAAGGAAATTTTAACCAGTCTAAAAATCAGAGCCTTTATTGAAATAATTCTTTTAATTTAACAGTTAACAGACAGCTAGTCCCAAAGGTAGGAAACCACTGTTTGAAAACGAAACAAATTAACCAAATGAATTAAAACTAAAAATTATTTTAATATGTCAAAATGTATTTGAGGTAGATTAAATAGGCAACATTTCGTAAAAACAAGTTAATAATCCTCTTTAGGCGTTGAAAACCTACATTTTTTTTTTTATCAAAATAGTTAGTCGTTTTTTGAGATATTTCGAAAATAAGAATAAAAAAAAAAAATACTCTACATGCACGATCACAATAATTCCCCAAACCCACCATACCATATATCCACGAAACAATTTTTCCTTTAAGCTATAATAGATTAATGTAAAATTGATGCGCGGAGGAAAAAATAGTGCGCTGTTCTCAAAACAATATATTTAGAGTTTACACTAGCTAATAGACAATGCGATTAGAACATTCTTAATTAAGTTACTAAAAACAATTTCATTTTCTAGCTTAGAAGATTTTCTTACACTTTTATTTAAAACATTTAATCATGTTTTCTAAATATCAGCGGACGAAATCCCAGCCTAAAGCTGTCGATAGAACCCTAGTTCACACCAGCTAATGCTTGTTTAATTTATATATGTATACGTTGCAGTGAAACCCCATTTTTTTCGTAAGAACGGGTTCTTACTAATTAAAACACGTTTCATTGAATACCTTTGTGGCAACTAGAATTTACTGATGTTGGTTGAGTTTTTTCCAAAGGCCTAGAATCTTCATTTTTGACCTTCCGCCTCATTTTGGGTGTTTATTTAAAAAAAAAATAACAATAATATCAAAAATTACATCCTATACAACTTTGCTTCTAATGATAATGTAATTTTTGACATTTTCGTTTAAAATTTTTTTTAAAAATAAACACCCAAAATGAGGCGTAAGGTCGAAAATGAAGATTGAAGACCTTTGTGCCAAACTCAACCTACATCATTAAATTCTAGTTGTCACAAGGGTATTCAGTGAGACGCGTTTTAACTGGTAAGAATCCGTTCTTACTAAAAACGGGTTTTTACTGCAACATATACATAAATACAAATCTTTTACAGAACAATCGTTTATTAATAATCATGATGTTTCAGAAGAAATTCTCCCTTTATCAATGGAAATAATAATAATAATATATATAATTGGATATACATTATAAAATTATAGCGTAAAATAGCACTATTGCTAATTGGAATGATGCGTGAATACAAACACGTCTTACGACTTTATAGCTTGATATTATTATATTTCTACAAATTTTCTATCATTTATCTTGAATCTTTATCGGATAATTGAAAGAGAGTGTGACTTGGTCTTTATCCTCTCTTTCTTCTATTGTCATTCGACGAGTACAATCACTTATTATACAAAGTAAAAGTGTCATTTTGTTAGATCTTCGTTTTGAAGTGCTTAATAAAATTCTTTTGAAATGTTTGCCACTTTCGTTCTTCCAATTGCGATCGAACTTGCTGATAGAAAGAGAATACTTTTCCAGATTTTTTTGGCAGGTTATTCTCCCTTTCTTACAAACCTTGCTCTTGTCTAATAATTCGCGTATTCGACTAATTGAAAGCGAAATCTGGATAGGAAGTTTCTTTCTTTGCTCTAGTCGTCTAATTATGAAAGATGTAATAAAATCAGATAGAGAAACTTGTATTAACAATTATCGTAATTAATCTGGATTGTTTTATTATCACTAACGAGATATCTTCTAATAACGAGACCGGCAGCTTTGGCTTTCATTAATCTAAGCCGAAAATAATCTTTATCTTACTTGTATATATATAATATATATATATATCACTTGACTTTCCCTTATCCCGCTTAATCTATATAATAAAAATGAATTTCTGTTTCTTGGTAAGCGCAGATCTCTCAAATGCCTGGACCGATTTGGATAATTTTTTTTTAAATGTTCGTAATAGTTCAATTCAGGTTAATACGTAAAAAAAATGGGAAAAGTTGCACGGAAAATTGGAAAATTCAGGAAAAACTAAAAAAAATCAGGTTAGCCAACATAGCTTGCCAGACAATAAAAGAACTAAACGAGCAAAAAAAACAAGTGTTGGCGGCCCTGTTTGTAAGATTTTTGAGTGTCATTCATTCTCAATAGTTCTAACCATATTATCGTTGAAGAAGAATTTAATAATGCAACAAAGATTTAAAAAAACTATCTATTTTTTTTAAAGTACATTTAAAAACAAAAATTAAAAAAATAAACTGCAACGGATCGTTGCTAAACTTTATCCAAATTCATTTGAAATATTAATATGTTTATTTCTTTATTTTTAATCAGATATCACTTGCAATTTGCAGTTCATGTTGACTTTAATTAAAAAATAATGATCGATTCTCTTTTAACAGTCGAAGGCGGGCCTTGAAGCTAGTACTAAATAATTAAAAATTAATAGAGATTGTGGTGTTGGTGCAAGGTGAAACATCTTTAATAAAGATAAGAGTAAATAAGTATTATGTGTAATATTCATTTACTATGAGTTAGGTCACTTGTTTCACATTAAAATTAAAAAAATTAAAACATGTAAAAAATTTTATTTACTCTTATCTTTAATAAATAATTAAAGCTAATACAATAATTTTTCATGGCCCAAAATGAAGAATTAGGTCAGTCTTGATAAGTAAGACTTAATAACATATTTATTAGGGTGGTCCTTATTTTGTGTATTTTCGAATTTTTACTCTGACAGAGGCTTATTCATTCGAATTAAATAAAAATAAATCCCCAAAATTTCAAGTCTTTATCTTAATTTTAACATGTGCCCCACAGTTATGCAAGTTTCCCATCTAAATAACATGGGGTTTTTTGAAATGAACGATCATTTTTTTATTTCGGCCAATTTCGGGATATTTATTTATTTATTTATTTCGAACCATATGAGTCTCTGTCATAGTAAAAATTCGAAAATACCCAAAATAAGGACCACCCTAATATTTATATAAACAATTTATTATACAATATTATTTTAAAGATAACTTAGAAATAAATTATTACAAATAAAAAGTCGATGTAATCACAAATCCAAAGAAAAGAAAAAAGTGCCCTCGTGATTTTAGATATTAGAGAGAATTTCGATTACACGTCAGAAGGGCAAATATACTATTAACTATTAATCACTGATCTGGGAATCAAATTCTAGACTTTTAAGATACTAAATATTTTAATACAAATTTATTTAACTCTTTATACAAGTATAAGTTATATGTAAGACTTAGAGACAACAAAAAACATGTTATTTGTGATAACTTGTAACTACAGTGAATTTTGAAAAACTAAGACTTTACAGAAATTGATTTAACCTTTGAATAATATAAGAAAATGGGTGGTTTTGGTGAAGCAATTTGAACGGAAACTTTGTTGTGAAAATCTCTTAAAATTTAATTTATCTATTTTTCTGAAACTTACAATTTTTTGAATTGCTTTTTAACAAAGAGATATAGAGAGATAAAGAAAGATTAATTCTTGAAAATGGCAAGTGGATTTAGTAGATCTAAAAAAATGTATTTCTAGGGAACATTATTTTTCCAATTTTTGAAGCCAATCTAAAACTTTCTCTTAGTTTATTTAAGTGAAAATAAAAATATAAAATAAAATTCGCTCTTCCGTGAGTTGGAATTGATTGTATTTTGGGTAGACATTAAAATAATGATAGTTTAATTACATTTTTCTATTTTTTTACTATCTTAATGAACAAGGAAAGAGGGCCTCTGTTGAATGCTGACCTTTGGGATCACAAAGAGAGTGGGCTTGGTCAAATCGAGATCTGAGGAGATGATCAAAGCGAAGCGGAAGCTGTGGTCCATTGGCCGAGGACAATCATAATTGAAGTGAAAGGCCTTTCCTCCTTCCAAGACATCTTTAGGCATATGCTGTTGGCATCGCAATTAGGCCCGGAAGATCATTCGAGCAAAAAGTCAGAGATCAATATCCAACTTGAACAAAGGGATAAATAAATAATAGAAGGACCAAACGACCTCATGCAGTTTAAATATAAAAAAAAAAAAACGAAGAAGAATCGGCTCAGATTGGCTAAGTAAGGTGCATTTAACTGGTAAAAGCTTAAAATTTGTTGCTAATTTTGGGTTCCTTTCTTTTTTTATCCAGTGAAAATCTTTCTTTCTTCCTTTTCTTCTTTACGAATTGTAAATTTGTTCGAGTACTATCGATTTAACGTTGTTAAAAAAATTTAAACTTTTTGTCTGAATAATTCATAATACATGTTACGCGTTTTAACTGAAACTTATTTATTATAAATGTAATATGAATTTGTTTATTTTTCTCATATTTTGAGTTTGACTCTTAAGATAGTTGTTTCGCGACAATACTAGCAAAAAGTTAATGCTAGAGTATAAAGAACGGACAATAAGAATTCATAATTCATAAGCCCAAAACTTTTTGCTGTTTATGTACCACTACTAGCCAATCCCGTGCTCGTTTGACAAATCTGGCAACACTATCCGAGCTTGTATATATTTTATCATAGAAATGTCAGATAAAACATTATAAAGGGAGATTTATAAAACAAAAAAGTTCTTAATAAGCGATTGAAAAATGTTGCGACAATGGTTGAAGCGAAAAAACGTCAAAAAAGTTCTAAAGATAATACACTTTTTAGGTTAAATACATGCGTTGTTGCCAGCTTGTTTTTAGTCTAAATTTTTCATTATACATTTTTCATTATTTATTCATTATTAACTCAGAAACTGTGTTGTAACTATGAATTAATATTTTTTTAAAAAATGTATTAGCTATTGTTAAATGTTAGTTTAGTTTTTTATAACAATGGTAAGAAGAGTTTCTTAATTATAATTAAAAATGTACTTTTCGATATCACGTATAGTGCAATGTATAAGACTGAAAAATATCTTTGGAATTTATTATCTCCGGAACTATATTGTTCATAAATTTCGTTTTGCCACCATTCGTTGCAGAAGTATTTAAATAATAATCAGTCTAAATTAAAATAAAGTAAAAAATCCTAATAAAACCCATATGGAGAAACAACTACCTTAACCTGAATCATGTGCTTGTGGATCCAAACACTGATTTTATGATCCCTTGATTACTCGGTACGCCCGAGAGACAAAAAACCTGCATTCCGGGCTGCCCTAGTAGGTACTGAATTCACGCCATTTTTTTTTGCTCATTGCTTATAAAAATGTCTGAAGCGTGAAGAAAAATAATTTTCAACCATAACTTGTTTTCTGTTTGTGGGGTTTTCTGGATTCTGATACCAACGAAAACTCAAAAACGGAAAGTTATAGAAAGCACATTCTTGTGCCAAAATATTCGTAATTTCAATGTGGAGAACTGATTGAATAGATTTTGTGCTAGCTTTAGAACTTAAAATTCAGAAAATATCATTTTGAATTAGTTTTACTATTAAGTATGAATTTATCTAAGGCCATTTATTAATATACCTTAGTATAAGAGAGTTTTCTCGACAGTGCTGCGTTCTCGTTTATCTTACTTTAAAATTTTAGATTAATTTAGTACCACTGGTCTCCTTTTTGTCTGGCGAATTTATCTAAATTCAATTGAATTTTTGAACCCAGGAGAAATAATAAATAAAATATTTCTAATAAAAATGAGTGATGATTTTAAGGTCATTCCTTCGAAATTATACTCTCTAACAAATAAATTATAGATATGTTTATTTGCATCAATCTCATTGATTTCTCTTTATGAATTAATTTTATATTATTAAATGTTTTAATTAATAAAATAATTTCGAAGTTCTTAAACTTTAAAAATAGTAATCCTGAAATAATAGAAAATCGCACTTAACCCTTTTTCTTTGAAATCAAATTGAGAATTTATGTGCAATTTCAAAATTTTATTGAAAAAATCCAGATTTGATTCGATATTGATTTGAAGTTTTATGTCCGTTTTTTTTCATCCGATGATAGAAAAATTACCATATTGTGAAGTAGTTTTATGTAAGCCTAATTAGTGATAATGTTAAGCATAAAACATTTCAAAGGCGTTTGAGTTGATTGTAATGACAGAGTGATGGCGTATAAAGCTTATCCTGATGGAAAACCACCAAAACAAAGTCTCAAAATAAACAAAATACTAACTCTATATGCATTTGTACCAAAAAAATAGAAGAGTGACAGTGTTTCGTTTTTTCCCTTCTCTCTTTTTGTATTCTCGATTTTTTTTTATTATTATTTTTTACGCACTCTCCCTTTCATGTTTTCCGGGTCAACGCGAATTGTTTCCGTTCAAATGGTTCCACTTTATTGATTGTATAAACATGAGAAAAGCCTATATATTAAAAAGCATCGTCATATATAACCTTTGAACTTTCAAGACTCGCAAATATAGGCACCTTCATCTCCGACCCAATCCCTGAAATTGTTTCCTCTTTTCATTCTTCTTTTCAGGAAGCAGAGGTCAATTGTAGCTTTTTGCTAATATTATAATATAAAAAAATAAGCCTGACAAGTCCAAACCAGGCTCGCATACCGAGGGTTAAATATAATTGATGATATAAAGATTCTTATTTAAGTTTACTTTAATAAGATTTTTAAGGCTACCCTACCTAAAATACCGAATTAATATTATAATAATTATTATCGAGGGGTAAACCGCGATCTAATATCGTGTACATCTACTTTCACTTCCACTTTCATTTCCAAGTATCTATCTAATGAATTCCAAAATAATTCCACATAATTCCAAAGACGTGTTCACCTAATTACAATCGCGGGTCACCCCTATATATATATATATATAAAATATATGGATGTAAAAATATTATTAGAAATGTTTGAATGATTAATGATTACTTCTTGTGAATATTTTATTCTGAAAGAAAAAAAATCCTTTGGTTTGTATTGAACCAAAAAGTATGAGTGATCATGAAGTGAGGCCTATTACTACTACACTACGGTGAAGATCTTTGGCAATATCGAAATACAGATCCTATATAGCTAAGACATTTCACACTAAGTGCTTTTGAACAAAAAATAAATAAAAATAAATAGAAAGTTTGAAAATTGTAAAGTTTAAGGGTTAAAATTGAGTTGGTTAATTAGAAAGTAAAGTGCTATAATGCATCTATGAGTTTATTTTTCATTCTTAGGTTGTTTTGCTTTAAATGATAGCACGCTGTCAGGGAAGACAGTGGTTCTCTGTTCAAAGAGATTTGATCTACTGATATTTGTTAAGAAAAACGATTATATCTTCAAAAATAATTGAAATATCGAATTTGTTCGTATTTGTCATTGATAAGTAATAAATGAGGGAATTCGTGGGAATTTTTATATTTTTAATTAGATTTAATTTGAACTGGTACAAAAATAATCCAAAATGGTCATTTTGGAGCTCTCTCCAACGGTTATTTTTTAATCAAAATGATTTTCAAAAAATCAAACCTAATTCTACTTGAAGAGATATTTATATATGTAGATGTCTCACACTCTATGGATACAATATTTTTTATTTTTGGCTTCACATAAAATTCGACCACCCCCGAAAATCAAAAAAATTTCAATTTGATTTTTACATATCCAAATTTGGAAACTTTAGTGCAAGAATTTTTCTCTTTCTATGGATCTTTTGATATCCACAATAATACACAACAGAAACTAGTAAGCTCATTCTGTTGCCAAATAATGTATTTTTGAGTGATTTACCTCCAGTGCAAAAATCTTAAAAATATTTTCTAGGTATTTTAAATCATATTTCTTTTCAAAACAATAGGAAAATATTTTTTTTTTTTTTTTTAAATTCTAGGTTAATGGTTTGTTTTTGTTTGGTATTTGTCTTTTTTAGAAAGTTCAAGATCAAGGACTATTTTTTCTTAGACAATACGATTATTATAGCGAAACTAATTTTCCAGAATAGATAAATAAATTTCTATTTTATTCTATAATAAGTAAAAAAAGATTATAAGCTAATAGGTAGAACCGAATTGGCTACACCGCTTAAGTGTATAAACAATGAATAAATGGTGTTATAATTGAATTTAAGATGTCATCATTCTAAAAGTCACTCTTATTCACGCTGGAATCAAATAGGAATGGACTAAACATATCTTTTAAGAAAACATGTCTTTAAATGTTTCTTTTAGCTTAAATAACTGTAATGTATATAAGGCGCTCATGGTTTCACGAAAAGTGTCTTTAACCGCTCTTAAAATGCCCAAAACAAGCAAAAAAATTTAAGCAATTTATTTTTAGTTTATTGGGTATGTTCTCGAAGGATATAATTATATAGAAAAATTTTAAATGTTGTATAATTATTTTAATCATTCAATATTTTTTTTTCTTACCAGTTAAATTTAATGTGTTAATTCCACATTCTAATTTTTTTTGTTTAGGTAATTTTTATAAATATCTGTAAAATAACAGAAATCATGAATTTGACCAACCTATGCTTGTTAATATATTAATTTTAAAATAAATAAAATAATAATAATAAGTGTTATTATTATCGAATTTGCCATTTATTTAACCATTTTTGAATGATGTTGAGCTGTTCCTGAAGCTTGTACGAAGCTAATACTGGGTCTTCACTTGTTTCTAGAATAGCGGTGTCGTCGGCATAGGTAGCAATAAATGACTCGTCAGAAGTTGGTATATCTGCAGAATATACAGCGTATAGGAGGGGTACAAATATGCTGTCTTGTGGAACGACTAATTGTATGCCATGCGTATGGGGGAAATCGCCCTCTAGTTTTACTTGGAAGAAGCTGAAAAAATCAACTATTCATTATTTTTTGAATTGTGGTTTATTTTGAAATGTAGATAACTAATTGAAAAATAATTAAAATTTTCTGAACGAAAATTTTAAATTCAATATATTTATGTGCACAAAGTCTTGTTGTAATGAACAAACTTGGTTTTCGAATATAAACCAATAATTTTTTTTTAAAGATAAATGTTGTTGGTATATATAATGGGATAGATCTGTATGTTGTTGTAATGTAGGGTTATGTGACATCTCATGTTTTAACAGTATAGAAATATTATTATTAGTAATTCGAGATAGAGTTCTTGATAATATGATTGGAATTGTATTCCAGAGGGAGAATGCAAATGGACGTTGATAATACCTGCAAGCTGAGAGGTTGGAGAATGAAGGGAAGCAATTTAAGGGCTAAGGTATGATTGGGGAATGCTGTTTATAGCCCGAAGATTACATGTTTGCCTGCATTCTCTTGGTCTAATTGCTCTTCATTTATGACCACCAATTACACATTGCTTGGCGCTCAAGAATTCGATTTATGTATAAATTTTTTATTCATAGTAGCATTTAATTGGGCTTTTTTGCAAACAATTCTTGTTCGGTATCATAAATACTTCATTTTGGATACATATATTCTATGTATTTTATATAAAATTTCATATTGGAATCTATAGAATTTTAATTGAGTTTCATTTAATTAAAAAAAAATTTATAAATTAATTAAATCTTAATAAAATAATTAAGTACTTATTTTAAAGAAATAACTGAAATTCACAAAATTATAAAATTTCCAGACATGTGATTATGGGGACATGTACATTTCGTCTCTTTCTACCACATTTTAATGTAGGTATCTATATTAGTATAGATGTAAATTCATGAAAATTTCTACTAGTTTCGTTCCTGGTAAGTGTTCCAAAAATATTCAGTTATGTGCGGTGTTGTCAATGGTAAAAATAAAGCGCCCCTAAAACATTTAAAAACAACTTTCAAGGATTATTTATCAATTCACTTTCTCAAGCGCCTGTTAGACGGCAGCCCGAAACACATGGTTTATTTTTCTATCGGCGCAATTCCGCTATTAACTCTGAAAATTATACATAAAACAACTTTTAACAACCATTTCAGTCTAAAAATTAGTTAAAAGCCTCTCTAATTAAGTATGTCTGGTAGTGTATATTTATTAGTCGATTAATGTAGAAAACTAATGTTTATTATTTATTAATTAGTGTCTGTTATAGAGCTTCAAAGAAAAAATAGATATTAAAAAACATTTATTAGAGATGATTAAATTTGTAATAGACAAGTATAATTGAATGGGAATCTTTAAAGACATTTTTATGGAAATTGTAAAATCTGAACTAAAGGAATACTTCCGGCTAGTAATTTAATTTAATATAATTATATATTATCCTGTTAAACTCCAGGTTTATCCAACTTCGGACTTTATTCGTAACATTTATAATATTTATTTTGTATTCCATGGCCCGGGGATCGAAGGTTTTTGAATTAATTAAATAATAATGAAATATTTAATAATATTAAACAATTTCAAGGCTTGTTATGTTCTCATCAAATTTTGGTGAATGGACAATTTTCCTAGAAACTTGCCCAGTTTATTAGTACAAATATGACGAATTTTAGCTCATCTACAATCATTCAAGGCTTTCCATTGAATAATTTTTCGCATTTTTAATTTATCTGGAAGTTCTGAAGTAGAAAGCTCCTATTCAGTTTTTCAATTGGAAAATAGAAACATTTCAGAATGAAAATGAAAGTTTTTTTTACTGAATTCAATACTCCTGTTGTCCAGTAGGCGTACTGAATAATTAAGTAAATTACTAAAGACAATTTCTAGAGATTGTCACCCTGACATATAATAAAAATTATCTATAACAATTCTGATTAGTAGTTGACAATCTGACGCGATTTCCTTTATAAATCTTAACTCTGTTAGCTCTGCAATTTTAACTCTTAGATCTATTTAAGAAATAGTCATGCATTGAGATTTAATTTTCGATAATTAATACTAATCGAAACACTCCTCAATTTTTATTTAAATTATCATATTATATGATTTGACTGTATGTTTAGACTTAGATCACCTGTTCACGAAATTGTTTAATGATAAAAATTATTTTTTTACAAATATAACGCGTAAAATGTGTTAGCTTGCTTCGGAGAATAGACAAGTCATTGGCCCGGAGTGTTTTTTGCACTTGGGTTGAAACCCAAAGGGGTGAATACATTCATTCTGAGAAATAACTAACAAATGGATAAGAAATTACATTCTCATCAAGCATCACGACACTTTAGTTATAGGTAATTTTATTGGAACTGAATAGATTTCGATGCCCACGATAACTCAAGAACGAAAAGTTGTAGTTATGCCAAAATGTTTGTATTTTAAATGCGGTGAACTAATTAGATATTTGGCTCTCTAACTTTCGAACTTACCATTAAAAAATTGAGAAAACGATTTTTTCATTAATTTTATTGAGATTTTAAAACCATGTCATGATATAGATAGGTATAAATGAACGTACCTAGATTTGAAAAATTTATCATTTTTCCTCCAGTTGTTTTCAACGTAAAGAAATTTCTAAACACACACAAAAAAATTAAAATTTTCGGTGTTTTATTATTCCAGAGCTGCCTGACGAGCCATGGATACTCATTTAAAATATTTAGGATACCATTCCTTTAAAATAAATTCATTTAATTAAATAAAAGTAAAAACCTAGAAAGATAGAGAGGATGAAAAAAAAGACGAACAGGTTTATTTCACTGAAAAGAAAACCCTATTTACTTTTTGTTTAATATTTTATTTAAATTAAATGTTTGATTGTTGTTGTTTTTTACATCATATCTAATTTAAAATCATCAGGAAAAAAATACGCTTGGTCATGGTAAATCGAGTGAGAGCGTCAATTTTCTTAAGAGCAAAATACAACAAGTTTATCGACAACAACAACAACAAAATTGCAGAAGGCTCAGTGATTCCCGGTCGCTGACCAGCCAAGTGAAAGCATTGCTATATTCACGGCCAGAGTCAATGAAAGCATTAATTCACTTTCATTAGAAAAAATAAAACGAGATTGAGACCAAGAGGAAGAACAAAAAAAAGCAGTTTGATTTTCCTCGGCAAAGGACCGCCAACAGCCAAGGCCGTTTCGAAAGCAGCTCATTTAATATTCGGACGTTGATAGGCCAATCGTTTATGAGCCGTGATAGTTTTGAAATTGAAATTTAAAAAATTTCTAATTCAATTCAATTAACAAATAGTATTCATCAAGCATTACATAAATAGTAAAATCTGGAAGATAAAATATCCCCGATTAATTATTAATTTAATACATTTTTATGAGGAAATCAATGAGGGTGTCCTAAGTGCCGGCCCGAGGCAAGTTTTCGGATGGAGCGCGACCCAATTACGGCGCTCCCGCTTGCAATCAAAATATCGAAAAGCGAAAAAAATATTTTTTTGCTTTATTTTTCTTTACCAGTGAGGACTTGGCGTCTAGAGCAGCCGGTCCGTTCGCCCTATGTTAAGACTGGCCTTGGGTGTCCTACGCTTAACTCAAATGAGTTTATTAGACACCATATATGTAAATGAATTATTATTTTATGGAGAGTCGATTTATTTTTGGAATCGAAAATAAATAAAAAAGTAAAAAAAAAAAAAAAATTGTTTATCATCGTTCTTGAGATATCCCATTAAAGCTTTCATTAAGTGGAATTTGGTTGCAGTTTTTCTAGATTTTTAAAAAAAATTGGAACAGAATCAAGTGTAACAGTGACTCATGGACTTTGTCAATATTCAAGGAAATTTTAAATATTTTTAATAAAATTACTGAAAATGTAGTTTGTACATATAATATTGTCCAACAAATTATATAAAGTTTTTTGTTTTGGTTCTTTATTGAGCTAATGAAAACACTTTAATATTTAGTTTTATTCTATATAGCGAGTGCATTTTTAGTTTTTTAATTCCAGAAAAATTCCTTAGTAATTTCTTATTTGACAGAAACCTATAATAATTTTAGTCTATCTGTCCCGAAAGTATCTTCTTACTTTACTTTAAAATTCTCTTCATAAAATTCACAAACAAAAAGCGTTTTTCCTTTTTTTTTATTTTTAATTAATTCCTGTATTATAAAATTATTATCCGGCTCAATTTCTTTAATCTTCTTTATTTTTTTTTAATTTAGTTTTTTTTATTCCTGCCAACATTAATCTTTTAAGATAAATGAAAAAAAATATATATATTTTACCACAGATTGCATGAAAACAAATGATATATTATAAAAGTTAATCTCGATTCATAAATCATTCTATTATAATTTAAAATTGTACTAAAAGAAAATTATATAAAAAATAATAAAAAATTTGTAATAAAAAGAGCTATTGTAAAGGGAATAAAATATATTTATATATCAGTGGGGTGCGGTCAATGGATGATGTGGATGCTGTGCATTCTTAAAATTACACACATTTATAGTATTTTCATAAATATATAAGGTCGACTTCAAAATTTCTTGAGGATCTTTAAATTTTCAAATTATTATCCTTTATTTCAAATATTTCTATAAAAAACATTTTTTGTTTTGAAAAGTACCTATATTGGTTTTCCAAATGAAATAAAATTGTTGCATAGTTTCAAGGGGCAATTAAAATGAACGATTTTTCCGAAAAGGGTGCTGATAGAGGGTTTGCGAAGTCCTTGCCTGGTATATCTTCCAGTTCAAGCATGCCAAATACAAGTTCAGACGAGTTTTAGCCGAATAAAAATTGTTCTCACTGAGAAACTATTAAAATAGCAATAATATAAAAACGAATAAATAAAGATGATTCGAAAATCTCTGGACTAATCCATTTCTAAGAACTCTCAATATATAAGATCGGAAATAGCTAAGAGTGATATAGACAAGTCATAGCTTGCTTATATAGCAATAGAATTAGGAGTTTAAGATTTCCTTATAGGACAGGCTGATTCATTGTGGAAGATGGTCTAATTAAAATTAAAATAACCCCTGCAATCATGTGTTTTTATGAGACTTCCATTAGACCAGGAAAATCAAATAAAAATCTCCTCGTAATATGTAAGTTCGAAGGTATATTTGTATGATATTATTTTTTTTTTACACGAAAACTACCAATAACAAATAAATAAATAATTTATATTTTAATACAATAATTAAAATTAACAAAAAAAAGAGAGAAAACATTTTAATTACTCATTAACGACCCTATCTTCATTAGAGCATCGAGTTAAAACAATTCTCCTCTTATTTACACAAAATTCATCATAATTTACTTTAAATTCATTAAAGTAAACAAAAATTTTTGAAAAATGTTTTTTTTGGAACTTTTTCAAATTTTTTTTTAAATAAGTAGGTTTTACATAAATAAATGATCGGATGCTTGTTTAGCACGAATCAATATATATTTCGGGGTATAAGCCCACCTTCAGGAGTTCACAAAGGACACTGAATGCAAAAATACAAAAATATTTTAGAATTAAATTTCTTAATTTTAACAATAAGGGAAGGGGGAGTTAAGGTGAGAGGGGCAAGGGTTAAAGTTATAAGAATGTTTTTGTTTATTTAAATTTAAGATTAAGAAAGGTTGATTTAAGCTTGAGAAGTACCTGGACTTTGTAAATAGAAATTCATTAATCAATTTCACCCATACATTCACACCAAAAAATCATTCAAAATTTGTATGTTCATTTTATCAAAAAAATCTCTTTTTTTTATTTGAATTATAATGCAAAATTTTTTCCCCTAAAGGGCGAACATCAAATAAAAAATTTACAAAAGAAAAACTCACTCTCGTCTATTTCGTTGAATAAAAAAATATCGCTTAGAAATAAACCCTAGGGATTCACATGTTCTCTTTTTAAAAAATACTATAGAATATTATATATGAAAAGATATTTCTAAAAAATTATCTTTTAAGAGTTTCTGATGTTATCATCTCTTTCTTTATATTCGTATTATATTCTCTTAAGTTCAGCAATAGATTTTATATAAAGTCTCTTTTTTTCTATTTATTTGAAGGTTTGTACAGAGAGTGGGATGAATTCTGGCATTTAAACGGAATAGTCCCAATAGACAGACAGCTTGCCTTTCTACAGTCAAAGACGATTAGCTCAAAATTTAAAAGAAATACGTATAGAAGAAAAAAGTAATAAGTTCGAAGGAGAAAAATGCACACAAAATACTCAGTACACGACTGGTAGAGTGAGAAAAATGTAAAAGTCTTATTGAAATATTATAGTATAAAAAATAATCGATTTCTATAATAGTAAATAAGAATTAGAACCTTGAAGATCTTTACCAAAATAATTCAAAGGAAAATGGAGTAATGAGAAAACTTGGAAGTGGTCTAATTTGAGTTGAAGAGAAATAGAGAAACTCGCAAAAGGATACTTCTATCTACCTTAGATAAATATTATAACATAAAAGTCTTTTAAAACTTAGGGAAGATTCTGTATATAAAGAGTTAAGAGATCTAGGAAAAAATATTCGATAATATCAAGTGGAAAATTATATTCACTCAAACATTTAAAAATAAAATTTAGAGAGAATATTAATTAATAATTTATATTAATATTAAGGGCAATATTAATTGATAGAAATGAATATAGATAAGCCTCTGCTGGCCTGTTTCAGAATAAATACCATTTCATTGGAGTTAAACTTCCATTAATCTTGATTCTATGAACCCTTTATATTCCTTATCATTAATAAAAATAAAACGGTTCTGTCATTCATGATTTTTTACTTATGGATAGAAAAAGTGACCGAAATATTCTAGGATATTTTAATTCAAGAAAATAATAATGCTATGGTGGGGTTAGATCAATGCGCTTCTTCTAGAAAGCAATAAGTATGGTACTACATATCAATAGTGAAGATTAAATTCGTAGATGGAATTATAATTATAGTTTTTGGAGATTGTCAATATCTAATTATCAAACTAATACGATATTTACTTACTTCTGAGGATGATATCTAACAGTGGTGACCAAATTGTATAGTAAATAAAAATAATAGTAATTTAATAAATTATTATTTTACTTGTGACTGGCAATCCTCGAAATTTCAATTCACTGTCATTCAAGTTCTGGAAGAATAGATTAAAAAATAAATTAGTAGAAATTTAAATTGATTGAATTTTAAAAGTCTAAAAAGATTTGGTTGGAGTTGGTGGTGTTTCACAAGGAGAAAAATTAAAATACAAAGATTTTTTTTTAGTTTACTCTATAAGTATTTCGAGCTCTTAACTCATCGTCAGGAGAACATTGACTCATGACGATGAGTTAAGAGCTCGAAATATATAGAGTAAACTAAAAAAATCTTTTGTATTTTAATTTTTCTCCTTGTGAAACACCACCAACTCCAACCTAATTTAATTTTAACAATGTTTCACTATAAACCAACACCGCCTTCCCTAAATTTTATTAAAAAAGATTTGATAATAATTTTGGTCAAACTTTTCGAATTTTTCACTTATTTTTTTAACTAACTTAAAAATTAAATTTTATTTAATATAATTTAAAACGAGATATAGGCCGATTTTTTTCTTATTCTTATCTATGTAAAAGGATCATCATATTTGCATTAGAGCTGGGAATTTAATAGTGATTATGTTTGGTTGACGATTTCCTAAGAAGCTTAGTTGAGAATAGTCGGAAGCTGAAATAGGATAATATCAGATCATTAGACAGCTTGTCTCTTTAGTAAGAGGCCACGAGACTAAAAAAAGAATAAGTGTAGGAAGGGATGGAGATTAGTCAGAGTGGTAGCGAGGGATCTTTCAAAGCCGGGAACTCGAGTTCAAATATACTTTTACTTAAATAGCTATAATCTGACTCTTACACTTATGCACACAAAACACAAAATTTATGAAAAAAAAGAAATGATAGAATTAGAGAAAACTTTTTCAAGAGTCGGTACGGTCTCCTTTGGGTTGAATTGGCCTTTGGCATAACTAGTATTATGTTCGAAACTCTCTGTGGAGCCATTTTCTATTTTACTTCTATCTGATATTAGTCAGAAATATTTTTGTTATGTATGAGTGGGACCCAAGTATTTTAGAAAAAGCCGTGCCCACTCAGGTCCATTAGTAGTTAGAGGCCTGGACTTGGAAATTCTTTTGTCAGCGAACCAGTTTAAGCTAGATAAAGGTTCATGTTATATTAATAAGACAGACGTTTCCGCCGAATTTCAGATCATTAGCTTTTAGAAGCTTCCATTTAAATATTTGTCTGATATTCGCATTTTGGAACTAGAAAGAATCTGAAGCTAAAACGTCCAAAATCTAAAAAAAAATCTTTTTCGAAATACTAACATTTTGTCGTCACCAGTTTGAACATTCTACAATCATTTGTCGTTGAGTTCCCGTGGGTATAAGAAACTAGACTTATAGACTCACAAGAATCGGACAGATAGTTATTTCTATTAATTTAATAAAAACGTGCTTGAAAATAAGATTACTTTACTTTGCAGAGATTTCTAAACACAATAAGGAAAAATAAAATAAAATTCTCTTGATTCTTGTTAATTTTAAAATGGTAAAGGATCATTTCATTAAATAAGATCCAATTCCGAGGCGGGCTATCAGACTTATAGGTGATTCCGCATTAACTGACACTCCGACTCCATAGCCCATCGTAGATCTGTCTCCGCCATTTCTCTTTTTTATAGATATTAACATGGCTTTTGTTCTGACGAGATAAAATCGATAATTCCACCAAGGGCTTCATTTGCGCGAAAAACACGATTTTCTAAGATTCAACACCCCTACGCGCTTAAACTGTATACTAATCGAACAAACGCATTCACCAATTCATTTATCCCTATTACATCTAGAGACTGGAACTCTCTTCCCCCGACCGTCTTTCCAGCAACTTATAACCTTCAATCTTTCAAGACCAGCATCCACAGATACCTTCGACTCCTACCCAATTCCTAAATATCTTCTTATCTTCACGATACAAGGGTCCACCGCGGACTACAGAGGTTGTACCTTCTTGGTGCAACTTCTTCTTGTATCAATATCATTATAAAAAAAAGTATAGACAGATCCGGATTTATCCTATGTCCCTTCCTGGGGCACCCTGAAAAATGCCGCCCCATTACCTAAAGTCTAAATAATGGGTAAATGTTTGATAGACAATTTTCAAATAAATAAAATGATTCATTTATAGTCGAAAATCTTTTTATTATAATTCGTATAATTACACAAAAATCAATTTTTATCGTATTGAAAATCATGAATTGTCAAACAAAACGATTGCTTATAAATTGCGACAATATAATTCATATTTTCAGAGGCAAACGGGTCTGCATTTTTCATTTGCAAACTGGAAAATTAAATATTCACATTCTAAACTTTGAAGTAAATCTGATTCAATGCACAGAATGGGTAAACTATTCAGCCTATTTTCGCTCATTGTGGAACGTAAGTAGCTCTTAACCCTTTTGAGACAAGAAAATGAACGTTCTGCGCTGCAATTCGTTGCAGCTAATCTGACAAATATTTGTTATACTATCTCCACATTCGGAAACTCAGTGTATAACTCATTCGTACGCAAAAGTTTTAAAAGATTGGAAGGTGAATTTCGTTCCATCAATTTTGCCGCTCTGAGCACTAGCCTCTAGTGCCCCTATTGTAAACCCAGCGTTGAGTGTAGAATCGCACACTATCATTCATGAAGCTTCGACTTTAATTAAAGCTTTCTCAAGCTATCAATCACGTAGGTACTTTATTCTTCTTTACAGATGAATCAGTTGCATTCCGGGCCTTGCAAGGAGCATGTCAAAATGTCTCCCTGTTGGAGAAGATTCTTTCGTGTATTCCCAGTAATGTCCGGACTCTTTCGCTCTGAATGTATACTATTGCGTCTTAAGCGGATTATTATATACTATGAATGATTACTAATTAACAAAAACATTTTCATGTCGTCCTACGCACATAAACATTCAAATTGCCTCATGAACGAAGTCCATCATAAAAGAATATTTTCGAATTAATTCAATAATCGGGCTATCCGTAAAATTAACTTCAAAAAACTTCTTCGACTATTTAATAAATAATCATTTGAGAATTGAGTAGGAGCATTCAAAGACGAAATGGGATTTCTCCTGGGCCTTAAAGCCCTTCAAAGCTCCTTTAAGCATATTGATAGCTAAAGAGGTGATGTAACGCCCATATTCTCTAATAAGAGAGGAAGTGCTGCCCTCAGGCTCTTTAGCATTGATCTCAAATGGCCATTAGCTTAATTCCTTATAATCGCTTGAAGATAGATAGACCTCACTCGATTCATTCTCTTTTGAAGATTGGAATATAATATTCATTCGATATATTAACGCGTCTAATATGGTGTCAACTACTCAAATTTGATATCTCAATTAACTCTCCCAAACATTGAAGCAGGTATAGACGGCAATGAAATAGAAACATCCAATCTTAAATGTACTATACGTGAGATAACTCGTCAGGCAATCGGAGGATTAAATTAAAAAAACAATTTTCGCTTTATCTATTTTAAAAAATGTCTGAAACGTAGAGAGAAATCATGTTAAAACATCTAAAAAAAATATAATTTTGGAAATACAAATATTTGAACATTCTATAATCATCTTTTGTTGAGTTATCGTGGATATAAATATAAACTCACTACAAATCAGGCAGATAGATTTAGATTTAGCGAAAGAACAAAAGGTTGTAAAAAGTTTGTTCTTTTGCTAAAATGTTTGTATTTCCAGAAATAACTGATTAGATTTTGACCTTGCTAAATTTAGAACTTTCGTTTCAAAAATAGAGAAAATTAGAAAAAAACTGTTCTATCTGTATAGGTCGGTTGTAGATAATAAAATGATATTTTGCAGACAGGTTTTCGTTTTAATGAACTAAAGCACTCTGCCAAGTTTAACCATTCCAGATCAAGTTCTTAACTGAAAAACTGTCAAATCACTGAAATAACAGTACATTTTTTGCCTTATTTTTTATTTTTATTATACTCGTATTGAGAAATGTCTGATCATTATTTTTTCCATCTCTGTGTGCGTCTGTATTATGACATATCGTATACGATAACTCAAGAACTTACGTTCGCAGTTGAGATCGTTTTTTTGCTCAAATACTGTTTTTCCCAATAGAATAAGAACTTATTAGATTTTGAAATTTCTAGGTTGGTTGTAGAAAGTTCGGTGTTTTTACAAAATGAAGAACTGATAAGTTTTTGGCCTTACTAACTTTATGATTTCTCCGGTTCGATAGTGCAGAAAATACGGAAAAAATATAATTATCATTATTATGAAGAGCTTTCGAACGGCTGTAACTAATGAGATGAAATTTTACACACAAGTTTGTAATAATGAACGAATGAGCCATGTAAAGCTTCAATTTTCTAGCCCAAGTTATTTGCTGAAAAAATTGGCAAATCACTAAAATAATCAAACGATGCCAGTCTTATGCTTTGGTCTTTGCTCATTTGAATTTAGCAATGTCAGAACATTGTTTTTCTGCATCCAAATATGTCCAGATTACGATACTTACAAGAAATTGGTTCGTAGAAAGTTCGTCTTGTTTTTTTTTGAAATGAAGAATCGATTAGATGTTGAAATTTTAAGATTTAGAATTTCGGGTTGAAAAACAGTTGGTCGTAAAAGTTCTTTCTTTTGATAAAATGTCAGATTTCCAAAACTAAGAGCTATTTAGATTTTGGGCTTGCCAAATTTAGAAATTCCGTTTCAAAAATGCAGAAAATAAGAATAAAATCCAATTATTATATAAGTACCTAAGAATGGATGTATTTATAATAAACTGAAACTTAGCAAACAATTTTGTATTAATAACCTGCCCTTTCTGCGAAGTTTCATCTTTCTGACTTTAACTTCCAATTTACTCATTAAATTGTCCTTAAGAACTTTTAATGAAGATTTTAACTTGCCTGAGAATTTCGCATATTATGATATATTTAAAAAGAAAACAACAGAAAGAAGATTAATGGCCTCTCATTAAAGACCATAAACATACATGAATAGTTGGAAATAAATCCCTCGTTCGATGGTTACTAGAAGGAGAGAGAAGGATAGTCCATCAATACTTGTCGTCAACAGGCACCTGGGCGTGATTGGTGATCGATTGGCCCAAAATTCTTTCACATCCAACTTTCGAAATTGGATTGAAATAAATTTTGTACATTGGTTAAATAGATTGCATTCAATAATAGACAACGTACCTCTTTTCGTATAATTGTTAATTAAACAGGCAATCATTTATTAATTGATAGTAACATTATTAGTACAAATTAAAAAAAATCATTTTAGGATATCTATATCATATATATTTAATTCGTGAGAAAATTGAAAACTTTTTCAAATTTTGATACAGTCTCTGCAAATGTTTGTAATTTAGCATTTTTTAATTTTTTTGTCAGTAATTGTGCATGGATATAGAGAGCTTAATCCTGGCACAAAGCGGATTTTCTTAATATCTACTTATTTTTCTGCCTATTAATTTAGGACATCTTTATAACATTATATTTTTTGCAATTTTCATTTTTTTTCTAACGAAAATTTTGAATCGAGAAAACCCAAATTCTTACTAGCCATATGTTTTGGAAATATGGACATCTTCGGCACGAGTGTCAAGCAGATGACAATCTCATTGATTTCTCATTATGATTCAATAACACTATTATTCTCGGAAAAAATAAATCTTTTCAATTTTTGTCACTAAAATAAACTATTATTATTATGGAAATTAATACTATTTTACTGTAAAAGCATAAATATTTTTGGTATTAAAGCACAAACGAAAGTTATCTTTCTATTATCTATTAATAATATAAAAACAATTTAGTTGTAGTATTATATAATATATATTATATGATATGGTATGTTAAAAAAAATTCTCTCTGTTTAACAATTTAATAATTATTTTAAATACGAAATTTGTTCATACAATCACAGCAAATCTAAGCCATGTCGATTTTTAAATTTTAATCGTTGTTTAAATTTTGCAGCCTCTTAAATTTTAGCGCCCTAAAAATTATGCCGCCCTAGGCCCTGGGATCGCGGGTCTAAGCGTAAATGCATCACTTAATGAAAGCAGGGGCTTTCCGTCCTAAATCCCAACCAGCCATCTCTGGACTGAATTATTACTTACAATATATAGTATATAGAGTAGAAAGCCCCCTCCAGCGGCAGCGGCTAACCGACTCCTATCAGAGACCCCCGAGTCCCTGACGAACGGTAGTTTTCTATTATCTAATTAATAATATAAAAACAATTCAGTTTTAAAAATATAAATATGGTGTGGTTAAAACAAAATTTTCTTAAGAAACTTTTTGTTTAACAATTTAATATAAATATTTTACTGAAAGTTGATACAATCACAGAAAAACTAAAACAAAATCGATTTTTAAATTTTAATCGTTCTTTAAATTTTGCATCCGCTAAAATTTTATCGTCTCGCAGGCCGAAGGGTAAATCCATCACTCCACCCAATAAATACACCTAAAATCTTATCACGAAATTCCAATGAGTAGGATTAAAAATAAGATTTCATGTCTAGATATTGGACAGCTTTGTGTGTGCCTTGGCTTGATGTAATGGTATCTATAATCCTTACTAGTTTCTACACATGCAAGAGGTCACAGCGTTATCCTGCCTTGAGCGTCATTGTCCAGCTCCCTTTGCTGGAGAAAGACCATCTCAGTGATGCTGATGTTCATAAAGTTGGTTTCATCAAAATCGTTAAAGCCGTTAAAAAAAATACAAATAAATATATAAATATATATACAAATAATTTTTGATCGTTTAATAGGAGTAGATAATCATTATATATCATTGTAATATATAGGTGTGTATAATGTATACGTTTATTTGCTTGCATCAAGCAGAAGACAACCTCAACGATTTCTCCATATGAATCTTCAACTCTACCACTCTCGGTAAACTAAATATTTTAAATTAACATACATATATGTTATATGGGTTTCTTTTAGTAGGTATGTATATGTATAGGAGCATGAATTGTAGCCGGTTAAATTTTATAAGTATACAGAGTTTGAATTCGAATCTTCTCTTCGGGCCGCAAGAACGCTATTCTTCGGTCAACTGCGCAAATTGGAATTACTCGTATATTTCTTAAAATTAAATATTAGTAGAAACGTTATTCATTTTAATATGAAAGGACAATAAGAATAACGTTTTCGTAAAATCGATATCGAGTCTGCAGCGTCCTCTGTCTGTTTTATTCGCTAATGCAAATACGATTTCTACGAAAAGCGCTTTCTTGTTAGCTATCGGACCCAACTTAATTCTCTCTAAGAATAACATTGTTGAATTGGGATCGTAAATGTTCCCTGAAAAGCAGCTTAGTTAAGTCGCTGCTGCTACGTCTGTTCCTCTTTCATGTCGATTCGATTGGAAGTCAACAGAGAGAAATCTCCTCAATGTTTATCCAAAGGATTGGAATGGGATGGGATGGGATAGCGGATGGTGACCCACCTTTACTTTAAACCAATATTTGATACTTGCAGTCATCTTAGAATAGTTTCCAATTGCAAGCAAATTTCAACAATGACATTAGTATTGTAATCTTGTAATTCAAATAGAATTTCAAATACATCGATTTAATTGCAAATTACAAGCAACTCTTACCTTTATGCAAATGGGTCGATCAATGATTTTAGTTCGAGATTGACTTAATAATATGATAGGATAGAAAATTGATTGGGTTACATCGGCCAGATTAAATGGTAATACATTAAATATAATTGAAAATGGACTATTAAATTTCCAAAACATCAGAGGGTTGTTAATTAGTAGTATCATTTATTCTAAACTTGATGCAATTTCAAAAAAGAATGTCTATTAATTATGTCAGTATAAAATAGAGGAAACCCGGAAGCAATGCACTCTAGGATTAAATATTAATAAATCAGATAATGCGTTTTTTATGTTTTATTATTATCAGTATCCAACAATTTCATTTTTGCCATTTTTACTATGTGTTTTTTGTTATCTTGAAAGCTTTTTTAAGGACCCTTACTGGCTGGACCATATGCGGGTGCACCTGCTGCAGCTGCTTAGGAACAACACTGTCTTTAAGGCTTATGTCAGGTCATGACTAGTGTAAATTTTCTTCAAATGATACAAATAAAAATCATGAACATTGTCCTTAATTTTCAGTATTAAATAGAAAGTATAGTACAAGTTAGACAATTTTAGAATTAACCGAATGTTTTCTACATTTGATTCAATCGTGAATCTAATGTAGGGAATTTTGTCAAATATTGAGAGAAAATAATATTTGAACTTATATATTTCTAACTTGAAATAATGATATAAAATAATTTTATAATTTTTCTCATTAATATATCAAAAAAATATCTTTTTCAAATCAGCGCGGTCAAAATAATTCTCGTTGATGTATCAATTATTCTTTGATATATTAATGAGAAAAATTATAAAATTTAATTTTAGAATTTATAAGCACCTGAAATGAGGGTTTCATTAACTTTACAGCCATGTTCGTTTCTCTTGAGACTTCAAACTAATGAAGACACATCTACATGAAGTCACATATACTCTCTATAGACATCTGAATCTATTCCTAAGCAGATTAGGAACTAGAAGTATTATTTAAATCCCGTACTTCCGCAACCTAGATCTCAACTTCAGTCTGTAGGATCCTAGAGAACTATTATTGCAAACATCAACTACCCGAAATGAGGAAGAGGTGTAATGAGTCTTAAAGAGGTTTCTCTTTTTCCTCTATTTTTTTAACCGACTTCAAAAAAAGGAGGAGGTTCTCTATTCGACTGAATTTTTTTTTTTTGTGCCTATGTTACCTCATATCTCCGCCAATTCTCAACCGATTTTGAAAATTTTTTTTGCATTGGGTCCAGTCTAGCTTCCGATTGGTCCCATTTTTTTTTCGTTTTTTTCATAGGTATTAGACCTTTTTTATTAGGTTTGTTTAGACCTAACCTCTTTGTTTATGAACCGATTTCGATGGTTCTTTTTTTATCCGATAGGGGGTGTCTTGGGGATGGTGCCATATTAATTTGATCAAGTTCTGATGATATGATCACTATTAATAACATCACTAAAAAGAGAAAATAAAATAATTTTTAAGAAAAAAATAAAAACCGACTTCAAAAATTAAATGCAACAAATAAAATACACTAAAAGGTATAAAATAATTATTATCTTATTTAGTTACAACTAAACGACGAAATATTAACATGAAATTACTTTTTGAAGTTGGTGCCAAACATATACCTTTTATGAATCGCTACTCGACGGATCTTACTTAGTACGTTTGGAGGGTATGCTCGCTTATAGGTATAGTTTGTTTGGCACCGACTTCAAAAAGTAATTTCATGTTAATATTTCGTCGTTTAGTTGTAACTAAATAAGATAATAATTATTTTATACCTTTTAGTGTATTTTATTTGTTGCATTTAATTTTTTGAAGTCGGTTTTGTTTTTTTTCTTAAAAATTATTTTTTATTATATATATTTATTTTTGACTAGCTTACCGTTTGAACTTTCTTTCAAATTATTAATTCATATAAATGTAAACTTAGAACTAAAAATAAAATAAATAACAATCCAAAAGCTTTTATAATGATTAATCGAAAAAAAACAGTTGAATTTTATGAAAACTGATTTGATATGACAAATGTATGTCAATACCTGGAGGCAGCGAATTATTCTATCTAACAAAAAAATGATTTGTTAAATGGACTAGGTTTAGCCATGTCTCCAAACGAATAATCAAAAGCACGGACAAAATCAATAAGACCTGGAAGGGATTTAGAGATAAAGAAGTATAAAATTCTGTATTTTTATTTATATCTATCTCCACTCTCATCCCTCACTAGCCTTCAACTGAGAAGCAAATACATTTGATTTATTTGTGTATTTATTTTGTATTGTAATCGTGCATGAATTTTTTTTTCGCTTTGTATTTTAGAAATATCTAAAAAATAGCTAAAACTATTTTGAAAAAAAAAAATGAGCGAATTCACGGCGCTACGGTCTACAAAAGGGGTGTCCAACTTTTGGCTTACACGGGCCACATTTGAAGAAAAAAAATTGTCTCGAACCGCGGATAAAATATAATTCTAATGATATATGTTATTCAAAAAAGATAGTTGATATTGTAGAAATAATAATTTTTTTAGCTCATAGTGAGCTTCTAATTTTATTTTTCATAAATTTTATACTTTAAAATAGCTTCTCGTATATGTAAATACATACCTACATACATACATACAAAATGTGAAATTATGGTATATATTATTATTTGTTTATATTTTTTCCTGACTAGATAATTAATATAAATTTCTAATAAAGAGACAATTTTCAATTTTTCTATCAGATCGATATCTAATTGTTGATCAGATCATTCAAACAGAAATGATTGATATAACTATAGAATTGGTAAGTGTCATAGGATATAAATTACTGAAATAATAAATTTTTTATGAAATGAAAATATGAGAAGAAGAAGAATTTTTAAATATTCGAAACTCCATTATTTTCTTATCTTATATAGTTGAGCTTATAATTTTGCTTTTAGTGAATTTTATTCTTGAAACAAGCTTCACGTATTGTACAAATGTACATTCATATTTCGAAAAAGGGAATAAATATATCTCTACATATAAATCTCAATGTTTTAAGGAAGTATATGATTTTATGTTGGGCCACACTCATTGCAGTGCTGGGCCGCATGCGGCCCGCGGGCCACGGGTTGGACCGCCCTGGTCTACATTAAACTATAGAACATAGAAAAATTTAATTAATAATTATTTTGTCAAAATGTCTGTATTAGATTGTCTGAGTGTTAGCAAAATGTGTGTACACTCTAGCACAAAAAAGGAAAGTGTAAAAAAATTATATTTATGTATTTTACAAAGATCTGATTGGATTTTGGTTGAATACATCAAAAATTGGCGGGGGGGGGGGGGTCAGTTTTAAAAAATGCAATGATTTTGGACCAAATTTTGCAAACTTAGCCTTTAGAAGTCATGAGATGATCACATCAAACACATTTTTATTTTTACTTAAATATGTACCGTAAATGAAGAAATGGTTGGCATCTCTTGAAATAAACTTATTACAGTCTTCTCATTTGAATATTCCGAAACGAGCAATCAGACTAATAGACAATCGAAGAATCGTTTCCACATTTTTCCTATTTAATATATATACATTGTAGGTACATCTATGTGTTTCTAGGAGCTAAAATCAATAATCCTCTTTCAAATTCTGCTTAGCAACGATTCACAGCGACCAAACTAGAGAAGTGCCGAATCACTTTTTAGCCAATATGTTATTCCCACGATTACCAAGGACTGGTACTCTGTTCCTCTTCCTTCTTTTCCGACTTTTACTATCTTCAATGCTTCAAGTCCCGGGTGAATTACCGTACTTTGCTTGTCATGTATACATTTTATTAAATCGTTTGTTCATAAGTACCTTTTTACTTCAGGCGTTTTTAGTTATACTTTTTTTCTGATAATATAGACCTAAGAAATTTTTTTCAGAAATGTTCATTCTTTAGGATTTTTATAAACATATGATAACTTCGAGAAAAGTTAGATAAGAGCGAAAAAATCTAGGAATTTAAAAGTCATGGGTTCAGACCCTGAAAAGTCATTGACTACGAATAACTAAGCCTGGATTCAAGTTCGTCTCACCGCAAAGGCTGGACCGGCTATTATATTACCTCTACACCAATTTTACGCAGAAGCACATATAAATACATATATAAAACCAAACAAATGAAAAAAATATATACTTAGAATCTGGCTAAATGGGCAAATGGGTATTGTATAGTAAATAAAAATAATGTTACTTTTAATTTAACTAGATTTATATTATTTTACTTTTTGTTTTTAATTCGGGATGTAAATGAAAGTTATAAGGTATGCAATAAACACGGCTCAATATTAAAATCTCAAATTAAATTTGTTATCATTAATTGTTTATTGTATTTCTTATCTCTTTTGTTGAATCTTCGTTTCTCTTTTATTTTGCACAAATTCTATAAAAGATCTAGGTATAATTAAAATCGTATTTGTTCATTTTTATTAACGTTATATTATTATTATATTCATTGTACTAATTTCCAAAGCATTTAACATTAAAAGCAATTAAAATAAAAAATTATTAAGTACAAATAATTAATATAATTTTTCTATGTACTTAAGAAATTCAATGAACAATTGAAAGAACATCGGTTACAATGACATATAAATGTATTTAATTACACATAATCACATAATTATCATTTTATTATCATGTAGATTAATGATATCGGCATAAAAGTGTCATATAAACTTTACAGTGAAAATTTATACTTTGCTTCCAGAAAAGGAGTAAAGGAGAGGGCTTATAAGAACATGTAGTGACATCTATACTAATAATTTATTGAAAACAATGAACCGAGGGGTGAATCGCGACCTAATATAGCTGTACACCTACTTCCACTTGTACTTCTAAATATTTCCAAGTACATCCAAATATTTCCAAGTACTTCCAAATATTTCCAAGTACTTCCAAATATTTCCAAGCACTTCCAAATATTTCCAAGTACTTCCAAATATTTCCAAATACTTTCAAATATTTCCAAGTACTTCCAATATTTTCAAGAATTTCCAAGTAGTTCCAAAATTTCCAAGTACTTCCAAATATTTCCAAGTACTTCCAAATATTTCCAAGTACCTCCAAATATTTCCAAGTACTCCCAAAATACTTCCAAAGACGTGTACACCTACTTCCAATCACGGATCACCCTCGGAATGAACAAATTTTTTTTTCGATCTTTTCTTAGTTTAATCATTAAGTATACTTTCCATTTGAATTTTTAAAAGTTACTGTAATAATATTCGTAGCTGTACCTTGTCTGAAATGTTATTTTTCAAATGAACACTCTTTACTGTAATAATAAAAATTGCTTAAAATTGCGAGGTAGGTTTCACAAAAATAAATAAAACATAAATGAGTTTTGAATTCGACTTTTTACTGTACTAATAAGCAAAACATTAAGCATGACGGACTACTCAAATTTGGATTTAATATTAGCCCTTACTATGTAAATTATAAAAATATTTGTATGAACTCCACAAGAAAATATTGTTTTCTTCTTATATATAATAACCAGATGCCAAAACACTGAGAAATTATACCACTAATGCTGTATTTTGAAACAGTTGAAACCTAAATTATGTTTCAAACAGAACAGGGGATATAAGGTATTCCGTATAGTAATTGTGGCTAAATAGAAAGCACCTATTTTCAACAACACAACACGACAGCCCCAGTTGAGCAATTTTATTCCGAAGAATTTCACCCCTGAATACGTTGATCACAGATCAGATGCCATTGCTCTCATATTTTCTCGTCCCAATAGATCAAAGATCTTTTTTCACATCATTCTTCTATCTCAGCCTTTGTCTTTTTATGCATCTTTTTCAATTTGTATGTCACTTTCGGTGGTTAGAAGTCTACCAGTAGGCCCTAGTTTATAATTCACTCAAATTTTTCCTAATTGTGTTTAAAAATTAAGGAAACTTGGAAACAAAATAATTTTATTTTTTTCTGCCTGGGTTATTGTCTGAATTCTGATACACACTCATGAGACGGAAAGCCGTAGAAAGTTAGTTGTGGTGCCAAAATCTCTTTAGCTTTCTGTTCAAAAATGCAAAACATATTTTTGAATTATTGAAATTTTTAAGCGTTTTCATAAAATAAACGATTTCAATTATTTTATCTAGGCTGAGAGGGTACCGAGTCTTGAAAATGTTTTACCTTTTTTCTCCAATTTTATTCTGAACTTGAAATTTTTTTTTAATTTTCTTCCAAGTTATGTGTTTTCCGTTGATATATATCTAAATACTTTTCATATTTTAATTTTTAAGGATTAAGAATTTTCGTAGTCGTTCACAGTAAAAATACGCATAAATAAAAAAAACTTAATTTATTTCAGGCCGAGGGGTGAACCGCGATTGGAATTAGGTGTACACCGTCTTTGGAATTATTTGGAATCACTTTGGAATTCATTAGATAATCTATTGTCTTCTGCTTGGAAATGAAAGTGTAAGTGTAAGTAGGTGTACACAATTTTAGGTCGCGGTTCACCCCTCGTTTTAGGCTATTCATTTTCATGGAGGAGGGGGTTCTATTAATTAAAATAATTAATAGAACCCCCTCCTCCAGTGGTGACCGAAACTGTATAGTTATCAATTAAATAATTCTAATAGTTATTAAAATTATTGTTTTATTATATTTGTGACAAAACCAACCCTTCAATTTGATGAAAAAGATTTAAATCAAGTCACTTAAGTTCTGGAAGAAATTTAATAAAATAATTAAGTCTCTAAACTCAGAAAGCTGAAAATAAGCAGAGTTGAAGTTCCTTAAGAGATTGAATTTTACACGGGGTGGAGGGTTTATTCAATAAACGAATTTATTTTATAATTTATTCAACTAGAAATTTCAAACTTTTAAATTTCTTTATAAATATCAATTTTTTGAATTACCCCCCCCCCCTCATTTTGGACCATGTGAATTTCCATTTAACCTTTTAAATTAGAGCCTCCTTAGCAACTACTCTCCCATTGTTGCCCCTTAAAAAATTTCTTCACAAATAAGCAATTCCTCCCAGGTTTTGGTACTTACGTATTAACGCCACCGCAGCTAGAGATTTGACGGTTTTTAAATTTCACCAATCTACACCTAAAATTTTGAAATAAATCATAAATAGAATAAATCAGTTCCCCCTCTGTCAAAAAACAACTTGAATAGGTTCGATTTATGATCTCGGTTTTATTAGATAAAAAAATACGTTCACAAACAAACCTTGCAAACAACTTGAATAGGTTCGGTTTTGATCTCGGTTCGATTAGATAAAAAATTTCGTTTCCAAACAAACCTTGCGGTGGCGTTAATGTGCCCGCATTTTTTTATCTAATCAAACTGAGATCATAAATCGATCCTATTCAAGTTGTTTGAAAGGTTTGTTTGGGAACACATTTTTTTATCTAATCAAACCGAGATCATAAACCGAACCTATTCAAGTTGTTTTTTGACAGAGGAGAACTGATTTGTTCTATTTTATGATTTATCTCAAAAATTTTAGGTGTAGATTGGCGAAATTTAAAAATAGCCAAATCTGTACCAGCTACTGTGGTGGCGTTAATACGTAAGTACCCAGCTTTTTTCCAAAATTTACTATATTTTTATTTTTTTAAAACTCTCAAGATTCCCAATTTGAAAATGACTTTCCAATTTTAAATATGAATAAGTTATAGATTGTGCACTTTTTGGTCGAGTTAATTTTCTGAACGCATGTTTATTTATGCCTTTTTTATTCATCTTACTCAATTTCATTCAGAAATCTTAAAAATAGGAATGAACTTTGTAAAGGTACTATTACGCTCAATTCGCTCTACTTTTCTGAACATAATTATAATGAAAGGTTTTAAGGATGTTAGTTTTTTACAATTCAAAAAATGAAGTTGTTATTCGAAAAGTTGTGCCCGGATAGCTAAATTGACGCAACAAGTAATTCCTTTTGTACATTTTTGTCTGAATTTTAATTAAGTCCAATTGAAATATATATAAAATTAAGGTTTTGTCTGTAAATTGGTCCAAATTACGCCAAATTTTGGTTGCACAAGTTTCAAGCAAAGTTATGAACGAAAACACCCTCAAAAAATTCCTGTCTGTCTGTCTGTACGTTTCAGTAGTTTCCGCGAAAAGTTGCTCACGATCACGTAAAACTGCTGAAGGGATTATTATGAATGTTCATATTTCAGATGTCTTCTACGATTTGATATTTGGGGGGGGGGGGCGCTCGAATGAAAATTATCAAATAACTCCTAAACTATTAACACTACGGCAAATTTTATTATGAGGAAAGTTGTAGGGGATCTGATTACTGACAACTTTTGTTTAAAAAATTCCCAAAAATAAACACACAAAAAAGGGGGAGGGTCAAAATATGAAAATTTTTGCTCTTGGACCAAACTCAACCAAATTTTGTATACATAATCTGTGGGTCACTAGAAGGCTAGAAATGTAAACACTGTGTGCGGGGGGTTCAGATGAGGATCCAGTCTTAGTGGGGAGGTGCGGGGGTGGATGGGGGTAGTATGGTGGTGCGGGGTGGGGTTCAGGGGATGGTGGGTGCGGGGTGGTGTGGGTGCAGGGTGTGGTGGGGGGTTCAGGTTAGGGTAGTGGGCTGGTGGTGTGGGGGCGGTGATTGGGGAGCTGGGGGTCAGGGGGTGTGGTCGGTGGGGGGTTCGTGGGTTGGGGGTCCAGGGGGCGTACCTCCTGGCTAGCAAGAGGGCCGCCGAAGGCGGGCCTTGCAGCTAGTTCTTTCTAAAATCAGTATCGTTTTGGTCAGAGTGCAAAAGGCCATTCCTAGAATAATAGAAATTAAGAAATCCATCTCTAATAGTCTGAAACAGGTTTGAACTTGTATTTTGTTTGCATCCTTGCAATATCTTCTTAACTCTAAAAAAGAGAGATCAATCATTCTATCCGCGCTCTTTTTGGTTATTTTCATCGATCAGATTCTAATGAAAGAATCCCTCACCCGCAAATTAAATAATAAAATAAAGTGAAAACTTTTTCAAGACTCGGTACACTAGAGTTGCCTTAATAATTATTAATAAACTTAAATATAAATTGTTCATTTATAGCTATACTATAACACCCTCTTAAAATCTCAATAGAATAATTCAAAAATATTTTCAGCCTTTTGAACCATATATTCCAAAATATAGTCAGTATCTAGGTACTATGTATTGATACAAACGAACTTTTTGACTTTCCGTTCTTAGGCTATTGTGGGTATCGGAAGAGAAAATCATAGTTGAAAAATATTATTCTCCCCGTTACAGATATTTTAAAGCACAATGAGCAACTGTTTATTTTTATGGGTGATTTAATACTAGGGTCGCATGTGGTGGGAGTAATTTTTAACCTGAGTTCATGCTAGTGATTTAATTTAATAGATTAGCTCGCTTAAGAGTAATTAATAATCATTACTATTTAATTGTTTTTCTTTGATAAAAAATTTAATTAAATTTTAAGTTTCAACGCCTTGTCATGTTAAATTCCCGGTTCCCAAAAAACACCAAAGTTGGAAAAAATATGGATCTGGATGTTCTCGGTAAGGCCTCACTCATGTGCTGCTGGCATTTTTACAACCCAGTCGTTTTGCCTGCATCCGGGGAAGAGGGATAATAAATGTCGCGTCCCTTGGCAAGAAACTCAAAGGATATAAGTAAGGCATAGATTGTTAGATAATAAGCATAAAGTAAAATCAAGGCACATCTAAAAAAAACAAAAAAACATATCGTAAATGAAAGTTTAAATACCATAATATTTTGATTTGCCTATAGTAGTAGAAGAGTTAGTTGTTGATTCATAAAGAAGAAATCAATGGGGTTGTCCTCCGCTTGATGCAAATAAACATACATGTTGAATAAAAGATTTCACTGTCGATGGTAACAGAATTGTTTTTATTTTAGGTTAAAAATAAAATAAAAGTGAGAGTCTTCTGTTTTTTAAATAAAATAATTTTTAATTATTTCTAGAGACTATAGTTTCGAAGGCATTGCCTTCATCATCAGTCTATCACAAATATTTCAAATTAGTTACAAATTAAGATTTATACATTGAAAATTTTGAAAAATATATAATGTCTTTTTTCTTCATGTTTCCTCTTGGGAGATTTGAATATAACTGGAGCAATATCTGGGTTACTCTTTTGTTTAGGCATTTTCTAAAGAGTTTTACCTGAATGAATGGAATGTTCTTAAAAAAGGGTCATTGATAATTTCTAGTTTTTCATTTAAATGAAAAAGACATTATATATTTTTCAAAATTTTCAATGTATAAATCTTAATTTGTAACTAATTTGAAATATTTGTGATAGACTGATGATGAAGGCAATGCCTTCGAAACTATAGTCTTCTAGAAATAATTAAAAATTATTTTATTTAAAAAACAGAAGACTCTCTCATTTTATTTTATTTTTAACCTAAAACATACATGTATTTACCGAAAATATATATATAGTCGCCTTAGAGTGTAAACCTGCTAAATCCATTTTTTATCATAATATATGACATATGGTATTATTACCATTCGAAAGAAAAAGAGATACAGCATCGTCCAAGTAAACCTGTTACTTAACATTACGAAAAAAAGGTGAAAAATAGTTTCTTTCCATGAACACAACAATATTAAATTTTGTTTATTTTTTCTCTGCCCAGTAAAATTTCCTTGTTAGTTAGCAGGTTTACACTCTAGGGCCGGTTGTATGTCGCAAAGTAATGCTTTACCACTAACAAAGGGTAGATAGTAAATGGAGGGACTGGGATGGCCAATCAGATGACAGGGACTTTCAGTGTCTGTCATCTGATTGGCCATCCCAGTCCCTCCATTTACTATCTACCCTTTGTTAGTGGTAAAAGCATTTACTTTGCGACATACAACCGGCTCTAAGACGACGATATGTATACATATTTATAATTTGTATGCTAGCTACTTTAGTTTTGAAAGTTAATCATCAGTCTTAATTTGAAATATTTTATCTTTTATTTCTACCCGATTGAATATCGATAAATCTGGTTGGTTGTTATAGCAAGCTTGCCACATAACAAACAATTTTTAGCAACTCAAAAATTCTGAAAATATTTGACTTGATTTATTATGATTTCCTGCATTTTTTTAGCTCTTAAAAAAATTCCAAAATTTCTTAATGTTTTTCATTATATTGGAAATACAAACACTTCACCATAACCAGTGCTGGATTTCCGCCTAGGCCCACAAGGTCCGGGCCTAGGGGCCCCGGTTGCGGAATCTTTTTTTATCAACCTAAAAAGATCACAAGGGATCTACAATAGGCATTACAAATATCATACAAGTATGCAATCACAATCTCTGGCTAAACAAATATCGCTTAACATTCTCATTAAAATTACTAAGAGTTTTTAAGTTGGATTGCTTCTCCATTTACATAAGCACATTTATCCAAATGTAGGAATTACGTTCCGAATGCTGTTGTGTACACCAGCGTCAAACGGCTCAGCAGATCGGTCGTTTTCAGCGCTAAAGAGAGTAAAGAATTACTTAAGATCTAATATAGAAGGGAACAGGCTCAATTCACTCTCTGTAATGTACATAGAGTCAGAAATAATGCAGTCAATTGACTATGAAGACGTCTTTCGTTCTTTTGCACAGAAGAAAGTTCGCCGTAAGATTGTATACATTTTATAGAATAACGTAACTATATAGTAACATAGACTGTATTATTCTGATGTTTATTAAATTCATTGAAGTCGATTAAAAATTTCTTTTTTCCTCTCTTCTATTGTCTATATCCTATATATATATATATCGGGTGTTTTTTTTAGAGGTATAGAACTTCGAATTGAAATAAAACACAAGAAAATCGTTTTAATGTCCATCAATTTGGCTTTATTGGAAGGATAATTTTATGCCATTAATGTTTAAATATGATTTCGGGCATGTGGCCGCCGCGGCTGGCTCGAATAAATCCAATTCTACAGGTCCAATTTTCAACCACTTTTTCGAGCATATGGGGCCGTATGTTGGCAATAACGCCACGAATGTTGGCTTCCAAGTCCCCTAACGTTTCTGGTTTGTTGGCGTAGACGAGCGACTTCACATATCCCCAAAGAAAATAATCCAATGGTGTCAAATCACACGATCTTGGTGGCCAATTGACAGGTCCATTCCGCGAAATTATGCGCTCATCGAATGTTTCCTTCAATAAATCGATTGTGACGTGCGCTGTGTGGCATGTAGCGCCGTCTTGTTGGAACCACAACTCATCCACATTCATGCCATCCAATTCGGGAACAAAATAGTCGGTTATCATGGCTCTATACCGGTCTCCATTAACGGTAACTGACTCTCCAGCATTATTTCGGAAGAAGTATGGCCCAATGACTCCACCAGCCCATAGAGCACACCAAACAGTAAGTTTTTGTGGATGTAATGGCGTCTCAAGGGTCTCATGTGGATTCTCTTCACTCCAAATGCGGCAATTTTGCTTGTTGACGTAGCCATTCAACCAAAAATGAGCCTCATCACTGAACAAAATTTTGCGATGAAAATCAGCATCGAGATCAATCTCATTTTCGGCCCATACACCAAAATCACGACGCATTGCATGGTCTCGCGGCTTTAATTCTTGCACAAGCTGGATCTTGTAAGGTCGCAAGCCAAGATCTTTGCGCAAAATCTTCCATAAAGTTGATGGACAAAGCTCCAATTGCTGTGCACGGTGGCGAATCGATTCATTCTGGTCCTCTTCAACACTTTGCTCTACAGCGGCAATTGTTTCTTCGGTGCGCACTGTTCGACGTCTCTGCGGATGCGTATTATCACATAGAGTAAACGTAGTGCGAAAACGATCCATGGTTAACCGAATTAATTGCTCTGATGGACGATTATGTCGACCATAAAATGGACGGAGCTTGCGGTAAACTTCGCGAACTGAACCATTATTTTCGAAATAAATTTGCACGATTTGCAAGCGTTGTTCTTTTGTCAACCTGTTCATGATGAAATGGCAAACCAAACTAAATATTAATCACTTGACAGCTGACAAAATGGCCGCCAGTTAAAAAAGTGATGACAACTTAAAGTTCTATACCTCTAAAAAAAACACCCGATATATAGTCATTTTTTAGTTTTATTCTTTTCTCTATATTCATATATTCATTGTTTTTGTTCCATATAATTGTTGTTTCCCTTTTTAAATTTTTTTTCCTCTTACTTGATCTGTTTGTATCATATTGTTTATTTTCTTTGTAATTAAATTGGCCTAATATTGTACATTAATTAAAAAGGCTAGAGGCTGCCCCTACAAATACAATGTTCTTGAATAAATAAAAAAAAAAAAATCTGTACTAGTGCATTTAATTTGCTAAATTTACAAAATAGCTTCGAGATGGTGGGGGGGGGGGGCAAATATCAAGTGCCTAGGAGCCCTGGGTCTCTTAAATCCGCCCCTGACCATAACAAACAACTGTGTATTAGCTTAGCCTAAAGCTAGTACAAACTAGGCGAGCTCCTTTTCGTTGATATGAATAATAAATAAATTAAATAATTTTCATATCAAAAAATTAATAATTTTTTTATTTTTTCAATTTTTTCTTTCTTTGCCCCCCCCCCCCTTTTTTTTTTTCGACCTCGATCCACACAGATCATTTTGGTCATCACTTAGTCCAGTAACCTTGTACATCATAAGTTGCATCAAAAGGTGGTACTAGGTTTCGATTTTTTTTATGAGATGTTGCAAAATTAATCTTGTTTAAAAATGTATAGAGTGGTCTTTGACGAAAACGTGCTCCTTCATCGTCAAAATGGGAAAAACCCGAAAAAAGTGCGAAAATTTTGCAGTTTTTGTGATATTTAAAAGTGATCCAGCTGCCGAGGTCGAAAACTTGGTTTTTGCATCTCACTCACATCCCATACAAGAAAAAAAACGAAACCTACTACCACCCTTTGATGCAACTTAGGCCCCTCTTTTCATGACAAGATTACTGGACTAACTACTGTGTATTTATTTTATTCATCCAGTTTTACAATTTTATTTATTTACATTTAGGGATTTCAGTAACAAGATCGTCAAAGTATACAGAAATAGAGCTAGAAGTAGCTGAATTTCTCTTATCTCTAGGCAAGATTCCTCAGGGCTTGATTGAATTAAAGCAAGAATTCATGCGAGAAATAGAAATTGAAGTTGCACAAGCAATAATTCAACTATCTCAGGGCATCATTAAATTCAAGCAACAAAACTACAAATGCAATAGTTGCACATTTGAAACGAATAGGGTTTGGAATCTAACGAGGCATATGCGAAAACTACATTTAAAGAAAAGATCAAGTAAGTTTTGTTTTAATAGCCCTACCATATAATATAATATAAATGTATGAACCAGAGGCGTAGCCACGGGGGGTTCAACCCCCCCAAGGGCAGGGCTCATGGGATGAGTAACGGCAACAACAAACCGTTTCGTATGGCAAATTAACCGTAATTAAATATATTTCATATGTTTAATCAAGAATTATGTTCTTTTTAATTTCTTGAAGTACATGTACCATTTCAGGCCAGTTAAATTGTTCTCTAAAGGGCCCATCGCGCGAAAGATTTGTGGTAGTTTCTTGTTCCTATATGTTTTTTGGTGTGCTGAATCCGAATCTGAGGTTTACTAACAAAATTTCGTGAGAGAACATTATCAAAAATGCATTTCGTAAATAAAATAACCTTCCTATTCGAAATGAAAGTTCATAAAATTTCCTACAAATTTCATCATTTAGGTTTTTTCTCCGACCAACCGTTCGGGCTCAAGCGCGCTAGTTAAAAAATTGCTTATATTTTCTGTTTCTGCAAATCCCCAAAAGTTTTTTTTTTCATTTAGACCATGAAAGAGCACGTTTTCGACAAAGACCATTGATACAATTCAAACAAAGTTTCATCTTAATTGGAAAATGGTAAAACCCGTGCCGCGCTGAGGTTGAAGTTTTGAAAAACTGCAAATTTTTGCAAAAAATCGCAGTTTTTCCTTCATAAAGTGAAAACCACCCATCCTAGAAACTTGATTTCTATCTAATTCTCTAGGAAATTTTATTAACTTGAACGTTTACTTGGACCACTTTTTGAAAATGAAAACCACTCATCCTAGAAACTTGAAATTTCTCTCTCATTCTCTAGGAAATTTTGTTGACTTGTTACTTGGACCACTTTTTTGATAAAACTCTTAGATTTATAGATATCTAGCATTTTTCATGACAGGATATGATCAGAATCCTCAAAAGTGTCATGGAAAATGCTGGATATCTATAAATCTTAAAGAGTTTAAACAAAAAAGTGGTCCAAGTAAACGTTCAAGTCAACAAAATTTCCTAGAGAATGAGTGGTTTTCATTTTATGAAGGAAAAACTGCGACTTTTTGCAAAAAATTGTAGTTTTTCAAAGCTCATTGCGGCACGGGTTACTATTATCCTATTAAGATGAAACTTTGTTTGCATTGTATCAAATTTAATCTAGTTTAAAAATGTAAAGACTGGACTTTGTCTAAAACGTTCCCTTTCATGGTCAATTGTCGAAAACGTGCCCTTTCAAGGTCAAATAGGGGGAAAAAAACGAAATAAGTGCTGAGTTTTTGAGATTTGCTGAAACAGAAAAAATACGCCAATTTTCAATGTATGGTATGTATATTCGATAATTATTGATTGATTGATGACGAATTATATGTTAATACTCTTCTTTTCAATCTTTAACTCTGCTGCTCACTTTTTATAACTCTTTCATTAAAAAATTATGAAACATTAATGAATCTACTAAAGTGCTCAGTAATTTAGATGAAAATTATTTTAATTAGTATAAAATTGTAATAGATGGAAAACTAAGGAAATCTTGGTGTGTATGTGTATGTTCGCAATTTGGTCTTATGTTTTAGAACCTATTTAATAATATATTACAATATTTAATAATTTAAATTTAAAATTTTTTTATTTTTCTGTTCACCTTTAGTTAAATCGGCTAAATATATGTGCTTCTCCTGCAAATATCACTTCACAAATTGGATCAATCTTAAAAGGCACAGTAAAGTGCATTGTACTCTAGACAAGCCAATATTTAAATGTGAAACTTGTGGTTGGCTGACTAATGTCGAACCTGATTTAAAAAGACATTTTGAAATGGTCCATCTTTAAGGTAATTTTCAATTGACTTATTATTTTATTTCTTTATATTCATAAATAATACAGAGGCTTCCAACTGTGTACATTTTTCCAAACTTTGTTACTATGAGAGCTATGAAGTCTTAATTAGGCAATGTATTAAATAAATTAGGCTAGTGAAAATAAAAATCGTAATTAATTTAAAGCAATTATATTAAACTTCAAGGGGATAAAATCTTACGTTGGTGCAAAACGAAAACCATCAACAAGTTGGCCCCTCGTCCCATAATTTATTACCTCTGTACAATTATTTGGATTCAGTGGTCTCTGCGATTGCCAGATATGACTATTATATTCGTACTTTGAGGCCCCAAACTTTTCTGACTCGCGGCGCCATGTTTCAATAACAATTTTTCCATGGCGCCCTATAAATTATTTATTTTGGACGCGCAGGAGGGGGCCTCCTCTTACAACGGATAAGTAGTTTACAAAATTGGCTCTATACAATTAGTGGTAATATTTACATTTTCTCTCTTCCCTTTCTATTTACAGTAGTACTTTAAAAGTATTTTTAATATTAAGTAAGAGATAAAAATAAATGTTAAAAAAAAATTTAGCTTCTCACTTTGTTTTTTATCTAGTTAGTCCAAATGTCTTGCTTCAATTAATTATTAAGCTTCGCGGCGCACCTGTGAAGAGGCCGCGGCTCCCGAGGCGCTGCGGCGCTCAGTTTGGGAATCTCTGCCTTAGGCGATAGTTAAAAATGAAGTGTAAATGATTTCATTATCATTAGATGAACGAACAATTTTCAAAGCAACTGAGTGTTCAAAAAGAGCATGATGGTAACTTTTTAGAACATTTGTTTGGAGTTAGTTTGTTTTTAATTCAGTTATTTTGTTCCCTTGTTTTTATGGTATAAAACTTATTTTTTCCGTATGACATATTTTTTTAAATTTAATTTATGTAACTGTAAAATAACTTGATATCTTGATTATTTCTGAATATTTTGTCATAGTGTAACACAACTTTTTATTAAAAATCAAATTCTCTATTAGATTTCCATTAAAACAAATATGTTTTTGGAAATAACTTGATAATGCCCATTCGTTTTTTTCCACTTTCGAATAATCTTGAAAAATCCTTCTAATTTGCTTATTTTTATATTTCTGAATTATGGCAGTTTTTATTTGAATCAGGCTAATTTAACAGGTAGTATGTTTTCTATTCTGCCTCTAGATTTTAGACAAAATTAATGGTACTTCTGTTAGTGACGTAAATACTAAGGCCCTTATTAATATTAGTATTAATAGATTTACAAAACTCGTTTACTTTCAGGGCTTTTTATTAAAGATTGACACTAAATAAGATTTTTAGATGACGGCTCAAGTTCAATAATTTGTATTATTCTAGAGAACCCCGTCGCCATTTGCCACAACTCCAAAATTTCAACTCAATGGGGATGGAACAAAAAACGTGAATTGTTTGTTATAAAATGTAAAAAAAATTGCTTTTCTAAATAGCCCATACCGTCTGAGAAAATGAATAGATTCACCAGAGCAAAAACTTATTTAAGTCACTACGAGAACCCAATTTTAAATTGCATATTTATATTATATTAATTCGAAATTAAAACCCCGCATGGCCTTAGGGACTATTTAAATTTTTTTTTATTTTCTAATTTGATTACTATTATTATTACTAAAAAATCTTTTTTTGTATTTATAATATTCTAACCAAGTCGTTTGAATTTTTAGAAAGTTTTCATGAAAAGAAAAAAGGAGAAGAAGAAAAAAATAGAAAATAAGAAACATCTACCAACTGATTTGACTCACGGGTTCTTACTAGTTAAAACGCGTTTCACTGAGTACCTTCGTGGCAATTAGAATTTAATGATCTTGGTTGAGTTTTTCAAAGATCTAGAATCTTCATTTTTGACCTTCCGCCTCATTTGGGTGTTTATTTTCAAAATTTTTAAACGAAAATGTCAAAAATTACATCCTCTACAATTTTGCTTCTAATTTTTGACATATTCGTTTAAATTTTTTGAAAATAAACACCCAAAATGAGGCCGAAGGTCAAAAATGAAGATTCTAGACCTTTGAACCAAACGCAATCAACATCAGTAAATTATAGTTCCCACAAAGGTATTCAGTGAAACTCGTTTTAACTAGTAAGAACCCGTTCTTACTAACTAACGGGTTTTTACTGCAACATCGCTGATCTTACAAAACCTCGTAAAATTTTTGGTCAAATAGGTATTATATGTTTATACCGAGCAACTTTTCACTGCGCGTCTGTCTTTTGAAACCTTATTATTCTATTCCAATTTAATTTCGCGCTACGGACAAATAATAAATATTTCATTGTATTTGTATGTATTCGAGTTTAAAATGTTTTTTCTTGTTTTCTGGCTAACTTTGAATTTAGGACTTACGAGGTTTTGTAAGATCAGCGACCGTATACATATCAAAGAACAATAAACCGCCGGGAGACAATCGATCTGACCTTTGGATCTCCTGTGATGACGTTATCAAAATGGCCTCTGCGTATAACACGAAAACGGTCCATATTTTGTAAATAACCGCCCTATAGTAAATTAAAGAGGATACAATTTCGCGTCGATTAAAAAAAAATAGAAAATTGGTCCAGTAGTTCGATTTTTATGGAGATCCAAAAAACAGCCCCCCGGATCACTTTTGAATATCCCAAAAACTCGCACTTTTTTCGATTTTTCCTATTTTGACCATGAAGGAGCGCGTTTTCGACAAAGACCACTACAGTAATACCCCGGACTTACGCGATAGGTGGGACCAAGCGATAGCAGTGTAAGTCGAATTCGCGTAAGTCGGGGTTCAACTTTGCATATAAATACATATAAAGTTTGTCTAATCGGGACCAGAGTCTAAAGAAAACAATAATTTAGAAGAAACGTGTTTAATAAAATATTAGATAATGAAAGCAATTTACATTACTATGAATGATGTCGAATGCTTCATATATTCTAACAATGTCGCCTGACGAGATAAGTTTTTCTTCTTCTCACGTAAAATTTCCTCGTAGCATGCCAGTAACTTTTTTATTTCCCGTTTTGTAGTAGTTCATTGGAATCTATTTTTTCTAAAATTTGTAACCCCTTTTCAATTGTACTGAGGCCTTCTGTTAAGTTTGAAATCGTCATATGATTTTCCGCTTCAACTGGGTCTAACGAATCAGTTTGTTCAATGTTTTGATCATGCTCACCATTTCCATATATCGTCAATTGTTAGCTCTTGATTGTGTGAATCCAGCAATTCATGGATGTCATCTCCACTTCTAAATTTAATTGTTTAGCAATATCGACCTTCAGGTTCAATTATACTATCGATTTCTTCAGGATTTGAGGCTTATTCTCCTTGGGTTTCTGTGGCGAAAAAAAATGGAAACAGCTTTTTCCAGACGCCATTCAAAGTTTTTTTTGAAATCTCATTCCAAGGTGGTCCAATCATTCTTACAGCATCTAAAAGATTGAATTGCTTCCAAAAGTCTTTGACAGAAAGCTCATTATTTTATCTCATAGCTTCATTTAGATGTGCAAATGATCGCCTTGTGTAGTGAGCTTAAATGTTTTAATGACTCCCTTGTCCATTGGTTGAAGCAAGCTGGTAGTGAGTGTTTGGTGGCAAAAATATAACTTCCACCCGTGGATCGAAATTAAGTTGTAGAAGGATGACCTGGTGCATTGTCAATTAGTAGCAACACTTTAAATGGAATCTCTTTCAATTGGCAATGACCAAGGGCGGATCCAGGAATTTTTTATGGGGGGGGGGGGGGTGAATGTATATAAGGTGCCCGATTTATATAAGATCTACTTTTTATCTCGGAAGTGTGTCGCGATCGAATTGCCGGGGGGGGGGGGCAGAGACGCAGCCCCCCCCCCACACATATATAGAACTTTATTTTCAATTTTAAAATTTTTTAAAAAAATAATTTTTTTTTTTTACAAATTTTTTTGCCAGGCACGGGCCTCTATGGAGGGGGGGGGCGATCGCTCCCCCCGGATCCGCCCTTGGCAAGGACGTTTGACTTCAGGAATAAAATGATGACCAAACCAGTCTTCAAAAGAGAAGCTGTCACCCAAGCTTTCGCATTAGATTTCCAAATGACGGGCAAACCAGCTTTATATTAAAGAGAAATTAATAATGTGCACTGCGTACGTAATACAATTCCACGCGGAACACATTCAAACTTGTCGTAAACCGATCACTGACAAGGCGGGGTAGGGAAGCCGATGCGCGCGGCAATCAAAAACAAAAACCGCGTATCTCCGAATTCGCCTAAAACGGGGTAGCGCAAGTCGGGGTATTACTGTATATACATTTTTAAACTAGATTAAATTTGCTACAATTCAAACATAGTTTCATCTTAATTGGATAATGATAACCAGTGCCTCAATGAGGTTGAAGCTTTGAAAAACTGCAATTTTTTGCAAAAAATCGCAGTTCTTCCATCATAAAATGAAAACCACTCATCCTAGAAACTTGATTCCTATCTCATTCTCTAGGAAATTTTGTTGACTTGGAACGTTTACTTGGAGCACTTTTTTGATAAAACTCTTAGATTTACAGATATCCAGAATTTTCCTGACAGGAAATGATCCATATAATACTCCTATAATATAAATAGATTTTATAGTAATTGAATTGAAATGATTAAATGCAAAATTTATAATAAATAAACGGAACGAGATTAAAAAAGTTTTCCATTAAATGGTGGATTTTGAGCGGATTTATCATCTAATATTTTTCATCTTATATAAAATTAAGGCAAATTGATTTAACTATATTAAATTAAATTAAATTTTTAAAAGTTAAAAAACAAAAGTGTTTCGTGATGACGGTGTCTAATGATTATATATAAATTTCTCTGACTAAATCGTTGGTCAAATTTTTGAGTTATATTTTAAATTAAGTGGATATTGATGACGCATTCCAAAATTTAAAAAGAGATAATTTAAACTTTAAATCTTTTTTATTCAAAAACCTAGGTTTCAGTGGCATATTCCCTCCTTCTTCAAAACCTGATGCCTCATCAATATCCACCAAAGGGCGGATCAAGAATTTTTATGGGGGGGAGAATGTATTGTATATAAGGTGCCCGATGTATATAAGATCTACTTTTTATCTCGAAAGTGTGTCGCGATCGAATTGTCCAAGCGGGGAGAGGGGGGGGAGTCTGAGACGCCACACACACACACACATAGAACTTTATTTTTAATTTTAAAATTAAAAAAAAAAAAAAAAAAATTTAATTTTTTTTACAAATTTCATATATCATATTTTAAGTTCATTAAAATAAAAATAAAAATAAAAAAATTGTTATAAATTCCCTGTCGATTTGGCCGCCGTTTTTTAGCATCTGCTTGCGACGCACGTGTTGCACTCCCGCCAGGCGGTCGCCCCCCCCTCCTGGGTCCGCCCTTGATATCCACTCAATTCACTTATCAGCCCGTCTCCAAAAACTACTTCAATCTTATTTTAAATTAATATTATGTCACCTGATTTTTAAATTTGTACTTTTTAAGACTTATCTAATGAATTTTTAAGTTTAATAAAAATTAAATAAAACAATTTTAATTATATATATTTTAAAATGAATATAAGCCTCATTTTATTTATTACTTATAATGCTTTAAAAGACGACAAATAACAGGTGTATAACAAAAAAAGCGTTCTTTTGCAATTCATTTTCGAATTTGCGGATTCAGTAATTATATAAAAATGTCGAACTTTCCTTGTTTCTTTCATCTGATATGTTATATCCCAAATCTTTTTAAGTAGGCACATCTTCACTTGTCAATAATAAAGGGAAAAATTACAGTGAATACAGTCTTGAATTTTAAAATGGCGGCCCGTCATTTTTAATTCTTTATTTATTAATAATTGTTACTTTTTTAAACTTATCTTATATTTAACAAAATTTTAATAATTTATTTATAAACAAAATGACACCTTATTTTTTCGTTGGTTAATTATAATTATTAACCGAGTTATGGTGGTTTAGTCAATGGCGTAGCTAGGTAACCAAGGGCCCTGGGGCAAATCAAAAAACGGGGTCCCACTGCTATCTAAAACTGGTTAGGTTTTTATCAAGTAAAATATTAAATATACAAATACTTTAAAAATGCTAAGCTACTTTATCATCAGCTCTTTTTCGTGCATCTTAGGGCTGGTAATAAAATATTAAACAGTAACAACATAAATTACAATTAATACTTGGTGTAGGCTTTGGGCAATGAAACGAAATAGAAAAGATTCAAGGGTTTATTATATAAAGGTCGGACCTACCAAGGCTACCAACTGACTAAATAAGCAATTATATTTACAATCTTTTCCTGTGAGCTTTTAGCTAAAAGTATCAATGACTTCGGTTAAATCCAGGCTTGATGCTGGTTTGTTTTCAATTGCTATTAGCGATAAATGTCGGAGTCGAGTTTGGCCCAAACTATTTCTTAAATAGTTTTTTATTATTTTTAATTTGCTAAATGATCCTTTCAGCTGCTGCAAGTGACAGGAATTGTAAAGAATAATAACATTGCTGTAAATACTTCCGTTAGGTCGCATTCTAGAACTCCATATTTGCTCATTTTTTGCTTGCTATAATTGGTGAACAGTCCATGCTTGGTTAATTGAGGTAATGCTTAGTGGCAAATATTAATAAATTGAAGTGAAAAGCTAGGGCCTATTATATCTGAAAATTTTCTTTGGAATTCAGTCACTTTTCAATTAAAAGTTGCTTCATCAACATGTAATAAAAATGCTGAGTGTTAGAAAATCGAATATTTGACAGACTGCACTTATACCAGTAAAACGTGTATTAATTGAGCTATTAATGTGTCTAGTACTCTAGTACATTATTGAAAATCTCAATTTTAAATATTTCTTCTCTGTTTGGAAATCTGTGATCAATTCATCAAAATGTTTTTTAACTTTCCTTTGCTCTTTTTCTTGAAAATGGGTATCTTACCATATTTTCTTGCAGCTTCACTGGCTTTACACTTGAATAATTCGAAATCATTTCTATAAATTTGCAACTTTGCTTTGGTCCTGCTAAAGCTTTACTTGCGCTCGCCCAAATTGATGTCGCATTTGTGTAAAGTTTTGGATGCATAATTGATGTCATTCAATAAATACACTGTGCATGAATTCGCAAAGCAACTCGAACTTGAAATTTAGCATTTTTGTTTTAATACTCTGCTTCACTATACGCTCATCTTTATTAGGACTCTTTAGAACTATTTCTGATAATGCTTTGATGATATCAAAAAAACGAAGTTTTGTTGCAGATATCGTATTGACCCTACTGGACCATCTAGTCGGATTTAGTTTTTTAAGAGTGGTGTCCGATTCGCCAGTGAATTTTGACAGTAGATCCCAAAGTTTGATGCAGTTTCCGAAAAAGTTATACAAATCTTGCAACGTTGCGAAAAAATCTGTATTTCCACACAGCTGCTAACGGCATCATTCATCACCAAATTTAAATTATGAGTGGCACAATGTACGTTCTCCGCGTTAGGCTGGATATCCTTAATATGTTTTTGTACACCATTGTACACACCTCTCATCACACTGGCTCCATCATAACCTTGCCCCACACATTTTTTTAAATCAATATTTTTGTCGTAAAATAATGTAGTCACTTGGTTGACTAAATCTGCTGCGCCATGTTTGATGGCTGGATAAAATCCTAGAAATACTTCTTTAACTTCTATATCAAATGGATGTCCATTTTCCGATCTGGTTATTACTGCATACTTCACAACAATGCTTAGCTGATCTACCTTCAATATGTCCTGTGTTGTATCCATTATGATGACGCCCTAATTTGTTCTAGTAGATGGGTTTCGAGTTTGGTCCCCAAGCTCTCAATCATTTCATTCTGAATTGTTGCAGTTCGATCGAGATTTTCTGGTAAGGATTCGAGGGCCCCCTGAGCTTGAGGCACTGCCCCGCCTAGCCCCTATGTAGCTACGCCACTGGTTTTAGTTATGGTTAGTTATTCTTAAGTTAATGAAAAAAAAAGATGGTGCTGGATTCCAACCACAGATTGTTTGAATTAAACAAGAGAGTTAAACAAATCGATGTAAGATGGCAGCATTGAAAAATGAATAAAGTTTAAATTCAAATATTCAAAATTCGATGATGGCCGATTTCATTTCATCCAATTAACTATGACTAACCTATAATAATGACAATAAATAAACATCATAACTCGATTAATTGTAAACCGATTTTTCAAAATGTTTATTTTTTTATTTTCTCTCCTCCTAATGGCCTCGGAATGAATTCCATTGTAGCCAGTCTACCATGAGTTTATAAACTATCAAATAGTATCACAGACAATGAAAATAATAAATAAATAAATAAAACAATAAATTAACAAATAAATAATAAATAAATAGAACAATAAATAATAAATAAATAATGAAAAAATGTCACAAATAATAAAACATTCGCAGCCAAAATATAAATTATGTATAATAACTGCAGTTGTCAATTGTACTATAAGCTTGATCTTATTTGCTAGGATAAACCTAATCAATGATTTGTATATTTCTGCTCTCTCAAAAGACCAAAGATGCGTCAAATTCCATGGCCTTTGAACATCGTTGGCAATCAATTCACCCTCTATCTATCTCTAAATCTAAACTTTGGACAACTAAATATCATATGATTGAGACATCCCCATGATATACCATCACATGAACACTCTCCCTCATCATACAGTCCTATTTTAAAAAGATGAGCCGGATACAGAGCATGGTTTAGTCTCATTCTATTTATAGTAGAATAAAATATTCTAGGTCCAATTATTTCATGATACCATGGAATTCTGCCAACCTTACTTCTCAACAAATAAAGGTTGAAACCCTTAAGTCTTGAAGATTCTATCCATTGTCTTTGCCATTCTTTATTATTATTCATTTTAATTGTAGTCATTATATCGTACACTGGGATTTCTTTTGTTGGAAAATTTATGCTAACATTTTTGGCCATTGCATCTGCTTTCTCATTCGCACAAATTCCAGAATGACTTTTAATCCACATCAGTTCTATTTCTTTGCCCATTTGTCCAACTTGGTATATTTCTTTTTTAATTTTCAACAGAAGAAAATTTATTTTGGCAAATTCTATTGTTTTCAGTGTTGTTAGTACTGATAGGGAGTCTGAACAGATTATAAACTTTTTACAATTGACATTTTTTATATAATTTATTGCTTCATAGATAGCCATTGCTTCTTCTGTGAAAATAGATGCTTCCTTAGGAAGAATATAAGCTTTTCCAGTTTTTAATTGAGGGTCGTATATACTCATTGCTGAGAAGTCATTATTTCTTTTTGATCCATCTGTAAATATCTGATAATGCTCTTTATAAAATTTATTTATATATATTTTGAAGGATATATTATGTGATAGGTTGGTGTTTGAAGCATTGTTAAAATTTAAATCCACTTTTAATAAATAGTTTAATATTCTCAGATTCGTATCATATATGGGAGATCTTGAATATGGTTGAATCAAGTGCCTGAATGGACTTATTTTTTCAAAACATTTCAGCAAGAATGGTGTCTTATTGGAGCTTCTCAACCAATAAACAGTTTGATCTGACGAGTTCTTTAAACTCTCTAGGGACTCTATTACAGAATTATTATTTATATGTATTTTTTTAAGTATATATTTACATCCCAAATTGTATAATCTTATTTCATTCGGAGGTTCATTTATTTCCACTTGAAGGGCGTTTGTCGGGGAAGATTTCATAGCTCCTAATATGGTCCTTAGACCTCTATATTGTATATCGTCTAATTTTTTCTTGTGAGGGTTGTTTGCATAAATGAAACCTCCGTAATCTATATGGGATCTTACCAATGAGTTGTAAATAAGTTTCAAAATTTTTGGGTCCGCGCCCCACCATACTCTTGTGAGAGACCTCATTATATTTAAACCTTTCTCACATTTAGATGTCACGCTATTTACTTGAGATGCAAAACTTAATTTTCTGTCTAGAGTAATCCCTAACAGTTTAATCTCCTTGAGGATTTTCCAATTATTATTAGCCATGGTAATTTCTTGTGTATTAGATTTCTTTTTCGTGTAAAAATTATAGCAGATGATTTTTCAACTGATAGATTGAGGTCATTTTTTTCTAACCACTCGATTAATTTGGCTACTACGATTTCTATTTTATTTATATTTTGTTCTAATGTAGGTGAAGACTTATATAAAAAAATATCGTCAGCAAACTGTTGTATTTTTACTTCACTATTTTCGGAAATGTATGCTTCCATATCCGCTGTATATAATGCGAATAGAATAGGAGATAGTATTCCTCCTTGTGCTAGACCTTTATATGTTGTTCGTGGTCCAATAATAATTTGTCCTTTATATTTAATGAATATATCTCTACTTTCATAACTTATTTGGATATAATTAATATATTGTATCGGAATTCTATGTAATATCAGTTTGTTTATAAGCTTAGAAATTTCAATATTGCCATATGCCTTTGAGAGATCGAGTGACAGTCCAAGCATAATTTCTTTATTTGTAAATGTATTATAGATGCTATTTGTAATAGTACTTAAATTATTCACAGTTGATCTATCTCGTCTAAATCCATTTTGACTAGAAGCCAATATATTTTTGTTTTCAATCCACCATTCAAGTCTACATTTCAGCATTCTCTCATATGTTTTGCAAACGCAAGAAGACAATGCGATAGGTCTATACGACGAGGCAAGATTAGAATCTTTATTTTGTTTGATGATCGGTACGACTAAAAATTGTTTCCACTCTTTAGGGATATTCCCACTATTAAATATATAATTGAAAATATCTAATAAGTATAACAATGCACAGTTAGGTAAGTTAAATAACATATTATATTGTATTTCATCTTTTCCTGGTTCAGATTGGCAGGTGTTTCTAAGTGCTTTCTTTAATTCAATAATTGAAAATTTTTCAGTAATATCTACATTAGGGTTATATTCTAGATAATTATTTTCAATGATGTTTTGTACGAATGGAGGAGTCAAGTTATCAAAAAATTCCTCTATCCACTCACTTGAATTATTTTGATTATTTGTTTGGGATTGAATAGTGGATGTTTTGAAACTTCTAATATTTTTCCACACTTTGTCAATAGGAGAGGTTCTGTTTAAATTACAACAAAACTCCAACCAACTACTTTTTTTAGTAGATCTCAAGAACCTTTTCGTTTCTGCAGACATTTTTTGATAATTAATAAAATTTTCATATGTTGGATTCGATCTGTATTTTCTAAAATAATTATATCTTTCTTTACATTTTTTTGAGCACGATTCATTCCACCATGGATTTGGGGAAAAATTCGAGTCCTTATCTCCACCTGTTCTAGGAATCGATTCCGAAGCAGCCTTATTTATTATATTTATAATTTCATTATAATCTGATACTGAATTAGTCAGTGATCCAATTTCTCTTGAGATTAATTCTCTATATTTATTCCAGTCCGCCTTTTTGTGTTCCATTTTTTAAAATTATTTATAAGAATTTGTTTTGTATTTTTGAGTGGTATTTGGATAATTATAGGTAAATGGTCAGACCCATTAGGATTATCTAGTACGTACCAGTCAGTTGTCATTGCTAGCATAGGAATAATTAAACTAATATCTATTGCGGTTGGACGCTGAGAGGGATAATTAACTCTTGTAAAAGAGCCATTTTTAAGAATAACCATACCCGAATCATCTATAGCATCCATTAAATTTCTTCCTCTTAAGTCACAAAAATTATTTCCCCAAGCGAGATGGTGTGCATTGAAGTCCCCATATATTAACATAGAATCAGGATTGTAATTTGGAATTTTCATGAAATCTTCTTTAGAGATATTTATATTAGGCGGAGCATATATCGAAAAGATCAGTTAGATTCACATCCTCCAGATATATCTCCAATAGCAACACCTCCAGCTCTATTGGCCCTATCTTTTCGGATTATATTATAATTACGTACTTTCAAGTTGACATTTGTCTAGTTTCACTTATCGTGGCAATATCAATATCCAGTTCATGTATTAAGTTTTTTAAGCTATCTTGATTAGATAAAAGTGACCTTATGTTCCATTGTAAAATTTTTAACATTTTTGAATTGTTTGCTCTAGTCGCCATTTTCAAAATTAAGGTGTCATTTTATTCCGAATAAAATTCTTAATATTTTATTAAATAAACGATAATTTGATAAAACTAACTATTGAGAAATAAAGGATTGAATAATTGAGATGTAGCCAACATACATATACATATACATAATTTTGGGATTCTATATTCACTATAATTTTTCACTACTTTATCTAAAGCGAAGCATGCATTTTAAAACGACTATAGATAAAGTCTAACAATTTATCGTTGCAGTTTACTGCGGTTTAAATTATAAAATGCTGGATATCTATAAATTTTAAGAGTTTTATCAAAAAAGTGGTCCACGTAAACGTTCAAGTCAACAAAATCTCCTAGAGAATGAAACAGAAATCAAGTTTTAGGATGAGTGGTTTTCTTATGAAGGAAAAATTGCGATTTTTTACAAAAAATTGCAGTTTTTCAAAACTTCAACCTCATTGCGGTACTAGTTACCATTATCCAATTAAGATGGAACTTTGTTTGAATTGTAGCAAATTTAATCTAGTTTAAAAATGTACATAGTGGTCTTAGTCGAAAACGTGCTTCTACTCCATGGTCAAAATGGGAAAAAAATTGAAAAAAGTGAGTTTTTGGGAAATTCAAAAGTGATCCGGAGTGCTGTTTTTTGGATCCTCATAAAAATCGAACTACTGGACCAATTTTATATTTTTTTTTGTCCTCTTTAATTTCCTATAGGGCGGTTACATATGGATATATGGACCGTTTTCAAGCTATACGCGGAGCCCATTTTGATGACGTCACAGGAGATCCAAAGGTCAGATTGTCTCCCGGTGGTTTATTGTTCTTTGATATGTGTATAATTACTGTATAAAATTTCATACCAGGTTGCAGAAAGTGAAAATTTTTAGAGTTTTTTGTCGCTAACGCCAAGGACTACTATTTACAGACTCTATTGAAAGATATATTGGGACATTTAACAAATCTATCTATTAAAAGTATTTTACTAACAATTTCATTAAAATTTGTATTGACTATATTTCCTATTTTATATTATTTGTTCAAGTTTGATATTCTATTATTGTCAAAATTTTTAAAATGCCTATGAGAGAGACTATGTATTTTGATTTTTTTTTTAATAAAAATGTATATATTGTAAGTTTTTATTTTAATCTATTCTTAATTAATCTTCAATATAAATATAGATCCCCCAAAATTTTTCATTAAAATTATTTTATAAAAATAATAAATTTAGATGTAGAGGACACCAGCATTTTTGAACGCAAATTATAACTAGCCAGCTGCGAAGCCCACCTTAGGGGCATCTTGCTAGCCCTGCCCCTTTTCTAGCCAAGGGGCCGACCCCACTGGACCTCCGTCCCATCTACCCCACCGACCCTCTTCCCAACCCACCTCATCCCCCTGGACCCCACCCCATCCCCCTGGATCCACGCCACATCCCCATTTTTTTTCTATTGATATATGTACTTTTTAATGGGTGGAGGTCTACAAATTTTATTCCTCCACCCGGATTCGCGGGGTTATGAGGGTGATGAGAGTTAGGGGAAGAGGATGAGTCAAGAGTACATGTATAGGGTTGGCGGGGTGAATGATGATCTGAGGGAGTCTAGGGGGAAGGGTAGGGGAGGCAGGTCTCTTAGAGCCGGTTGTGTGTCGCAAAGTAAATGCTTTTTACCAAGTGGTAGATGGTAAATGAAGGGGCTGGGATGGCCAATCAGATGACAGGCACTGAAAGTTCCTGTCATCTGATTGGCCATCCCAGCTCCTCCATTTACCATCTACCCTTGGTTAGTGGTAAAAAGCATTTACTTTGCGACACACTAACCGGCCCTTTCTAGCCTCCTCTAATCCCCACCCATCCCACTGACCCCTATCCTTCACCCTAGACCCTAGACCCACCTCAGATCATCATTCACTCCGCTATACAAGTCCTCTTGACTCTCTCCTCTTCCACTAAATTTCATCACACTAAGAATCCCGCGAAACCGGAGTGGAGGATTGAAAGTTGTAGACCTCCACGCATTTTGGTTGGCTGGGTTGACATTCAAGAAGATACCAAGCCTTTTGTGTGTAAGGTCCCGGAATAAAAAAATTATCATATGGGTTCACGGGTTAAATTTTGAAAAAAAAATGAAAAAGAGCCGTTTCCAAATTAAAAAAAAATATATAAGTATAAAAATAAATACCGTATATATACAATTTTTGCTCGTTTGAATAATTATTTCAATTAACAAAAAACACATTATAAATTAATTTATGCGAAGGTGAGACAATGACAGATCGAATTGTCAACCCAAAGACGTCATAACCGTGTGTGAATTTCATCGAAATCGTTCGAGCCGTTTTCAAAATGGAAAAAACACAAAATAAACTGACACGTTCTGATTATATTTAATATTTAATAAAATTATTTATAGTGAAAACAAAGATTTAAGTATCTTTTTGGGTGTCTTTTTTGAAAAAAGATGGAAATTATTTCAAAAATCAACCCAGTATATAATATTATTAAATGAATTTAACTTTAAAGGACATCATAGATATTAGGGAAATATTTTTATGTTGCATATCAGAGAGTTCCGTGCCCTTTAGGAATCGAACCGTGCTTACTAAGCTTGCCGGGTCAATGTAGCCAAACCTTAAGACAAATCTCTCTGACATGCAACATATATAAGTATTATAGCAGATTTTTCACTCCATCATCAAGTGAACAGTGAAAATTCTGCTAAATTGAAAAAGTTTTCAGTGACGGACCCATGGATTTTACAGTGGAAAACGTAGATTTAAGTATCTTTTTGGTGTCTTTTTTGAAGAAAAGATGGAAATTATTTCAAAAATCAACCGAAGTATAGTAATATTATTAAATGAATTTACCTTTAAAAGGACATCGTAGATATTAGTAGAAATATTTTTACATTGCGATATCAGAGAGGTTCGTCCCCTTAGGAATCGAACCCAAGCGCTGTAAACGTTGCCGGGCCAGTAGCCAAACCCTTAAGACAAATCTCTCTCTGACATGCAACATATATAAGTTATTATAGCTAGATTTTTCACTCCCTTCAAGCTTAACTGGCCGGCAAGCTTAGTTAGCGCTTGGGTTCGATTCCTAAGGGGACGAACCTCTCTGATATGCAATGTAAAAATATTTCTCTAATATCTATGATGTCCTTTAATGTTAAATTCATTTAATAATATTATATACTGGGTTGATTTTTGAAATAATTTCCATCTTTTTTTCAAAAAAGACACCCAAAAAGATACTTAAATCTTTGTTTTCACTGTAAAATCCATGGGTCCGTCACTGAAAACTTTTTTCAGTTTAGCAGGAATTTTCACTATTCCCTTTGAGTTGAAGGGAGTGAAAAATCTAGCTATAATACTTATATATGTTGCATGTCAGAGAGAGATTTGTCTTAAGGGTTTGGCTACTGGCCCGGCAAGCTTAGTTAGCGCTTGGGTTCGATTCCTAAGGGGACGAACCTCTCTGATATGCAATGTAAAAATATTTCTCTAATATCTATGATGTCCTTTAAAGTTAAATTCATTTAATAATATTATATACTGGGTTGATTTTTGAAATAATTTCCATCTTTTTTCAAAAAAAGACACCCAAAAAGATACTTAAATCTTTGTTTTCACTGTAAAATCCATGGGTCCGTCACTGAAAACTTTTTCAGTTTAGCAGGAATTTTCACTATTCCCTTTGAGTTGAAGGAGTGAAAAATCTAGCTATAATACTTATATATGTTGCATGTCAGAGAGAGATTTGTACTTAGGGTTTGGCTACTGGCCGGTAAGCTTAGTTAGCGCTTGGGTTCGATTCAAGGGGACGAACCCCTCTGATATGCAATGTAAAAATATTTCTCTAATATCTATGATGTCGCTTTAAAGTTAAATTCATTTAATAATATTACTTTATAATCATGTAGGGGGGGTAGTTTTTCATTCTAATACTTCTGTGGGCCCACGGATTATGATCAAAATTTGGTTGAGATTGGTACAAGGATCTAGTTTTTTAATTTCCGGACCCCCCCCATTTTGGGCGGTTAGTTTTTGCCTTTTAGGCTTCTGGGGGTCCACTGATTATGTATGCAAAATTCGTTTAAGTTTGTTCAAATGTCACTAGATTTTTAATTTTTAACCCCCCCCCCTAATTTTGGGTCGATATGTACCAAAATCTAATCAGCTCTTAATCTCAATGCACCGTAATTACGTGTGAATTTTGGTTTTGATATCTATTAACACTTAGTTTTTTAGCTAGCTCGTCCACAAAAATATTATACACGATATTAGGTCGCGGTTCATCCCTCGAAATAGCCATTGATATTTGCCATACAACGATTGATTTTGTCCTATACTTTTTCACTTCGTGTTCTAATATTCACTCATCTTTAAGACAAAGAAACTAGATAAACTACATTTAGGCTAAAGGCTTTAGTCCCTTGATGAAATAATTCTTTTAATAAATATTCGCTATGATTATAATGACGAAAAACTGCTAGTTATAATACTGGTCAACTTACGCTTAACATGATATTTAATAGAAACTTGAAATTTACCGTTGTGCTAGTTCTATTTCATACTACAAACAGTTTAGTTCTGATTAATATCAAAGAACGTAACCGCCATTTTCTTTTAAATCAATTGAACGTTGTTTATTCCTATAGCTATGATTTAAGAAACTGCTATGGAACTTGTACCCGTTTAGATTTCAACTCTTTTGTCGGTGAAGCCGTTTGTACCGAATCCTTGAGCCACTTTTTCACATTTGCTGTTTTTGATCAGATTATATGACAAAAACTTCTAATATTTTGCACTTTTCAAAAATTCGCGTAAAAATTCACTAACTCTACAATTCTTCCGAGATACTAGTTTGACGAGATATTTTCTTTACAAGATACAACAGAGTCAGTTTTTAAATATAAA